>JALRMC010000085.1:0-134682 GCA_026120085.1 Cadophora luteo-olivacea
CGGGCCCCCCCGCCCCCCCCCCGCCTCGCGCCCCCCGCGCCCCGCCGGGCCGCCGGCCCGCCGCCGCGGCCCCCGCGGGGGGGGAGTAACCGGTGGCGCGCACCCGCTACACCATCGCGCCACCGGTTATGTTTAGATGTTGATTATTTGGATATATACTGTAGCTAGAAATTGGCTTTCGAAGGGATGTCAACCTGCCTCGTCGATTCCAGATGGATGAGCGAATGAGGCATCGAATGGGAATCACCGGTCATCAATAGGAAAGTCAACGATGGCAATAAGTAGACCAGGAGTTCAACTATAATCTGTATGGTATTGTCTTCGGTGTGTGTTGTTCTGTACTTCGAGCTCCCTGTCGAGCCCGATGTATACAGGCAGAATGGGATCTGTCGATTGAGTTGCAAACTTCGACATCAACGTGAAGCAGATTAGGAAACTAAGATCGTGTTTCTACGTTCGTCTAGTGTGAATTTCTTCTCCAAGTTTGTCCAGCATGGGACATGGTTGGACGTCGTTGGAGGTCTACCTTCTCTGGTGTTGTCAAAACAAACGCGGACCTTCACTAGCACTTGATAATGTTCACAATAGAATTCAAGAGTTAGTGAAACTTCAAGCGAAACATTCTGAGGAGTTCTAAATTGGGTACAATCACCTTGAAAATCATTCATCTGAAGTAGCCACCTGAGGTGGTTTAGACCTAAGGCGTTACCTACCTCACGTGCTTCGCCTGATTGAGTCATTCGGCCTCTATACGAAAATTGAAGAAGCTCAATTTCGACTCCGAAGACTCTCTTCCATAATTAACATCCTCGACAGAACAGTACAGCGCACCACAACTTCCCAGTAAGTCTGGCTATCCAACGTCTCCGCGAGGTAATATACCTGACGCTAAACACTCAGCAGCAAGTCTTGCTTCATCATGGCTTCCACACCAACTTCCTCGGTCGATCTCGAGAAGGGACTCCCCCACGAAAATCCACCAGAGTCGCTTTCCGTCGAGCAAACCCTCCTCCTCCGCATCCTGTACTCCAAGCATGACGCCAAGTAAGTCGACTATCATCTCCCTGACTCCCCCACCTCGACTAACAGCATCATTTCAAGACTCCAAATCGTGCTCAGCCTGGTCTGTTTCCTGGTGGGTGTTGTGTTTGGTCTCCTCCTCTCCTTGGCCATTGACCTCGCTGTCCTCTATGCTCATCGCAAGTTCCCGACATCATCACTCAAGCCATCGTTGTCGTGATTGAGACGTATCAAAACGTAATATTCATGCTTCTTGCTCGAGCCTTTAAGTCGCAAGACTTGTCTTGGTACTTATCCATCTTTTTTTCCCCTTTCAGAGTGCCATACTTATGTCGCACAGCAGCCAATCGCTTCTCTCCTTCAATCGACTGGTAGCACATGACGTTGCATGGCAAGATAGGTTCTAGGTTGATATGGAAACATGGGGCACGGATACGATAGGACATGATCCATGAGTCTCTAATTTGCTTTTTGGAATTGACCCCGCTGCACAGTGAGCTTCCAGGATGGACAGTACTTGTTCATCTCCAGCGGGGCCTGCTTCACGCAATAGAGACATTCTGCACATCTCGCATATCAGCGAAGTAGCAGTGAAAGAAAATCCGCAAATTTTCATTAGATCGTGCCACATTATTCTTCCCCAACACTATCATGTCAATCCTGCATCCTACCTAACCTTGCCATTTGACTCTCCCGCTCCTGAACAAAGTAACCATTCCCATAGGTAGCAAGCCTTTCTCAACAATCTTCAACCCCCCAAATCTCTCCATCATATCCGGACCATACAGCAGAGCCACCCACTTTAAATACCCATCATCCTGCTTATCGATCGCGCTCAGCCAATCAAGCATGTTTTCTTCCTCCTCAGAGACGTCAACATCCTCCGGTCCAGGCTTCTGCAACAAGTCTTGGTATACCGAGAGCAAATCTCCTTCATATCCAGTGTAGAATTCCTCCCTGTATCGCTGATATTCTTCCATTGTTATGAAATTTTTGCAATCTGCTGGGCGATAATTGGGGTCAATGGTTCCGTTGCGATTGACCTGACCATTGTGGAAAGCTGCCTTTGCGCGGCGATAAGCACTTGCTTCGGCTTCGAAGAAATCCTCGAAAACAGTAGCGGGCTGTTCGAATACCGCGTTGCGAACTTGCACGAGTCCGATGAAAGGATTCTGGAGTTCGAGACCGCCAAGGCTGGTGGGGAAGTAGAGGAAACCATCTGGGATATCGGTGATGCCGAATCGATCTTGCAGTGTTCTCTTCAAGTAGTCAACAACGTTGCTGTCAGAGAAGATCTGCTTTTGGATTCGCGTCATGGTGGATAGCATCATGTCGACATGTTCTCGACCGAAGCAGTTGGCGGCTGTGCCGAAGTTGGATTTGAAGAATGTGCCAGCATAAGTGTTCCAAGCCTGAATCCACGAAAATACACTCTTGTCTTTCTCGGCCAATTGACGCTGAAGTTCGAGGATGTGCGTGTCAACCATGTCCTGATCAATGACGAAGCGACCAGAGCCTGGATCCATGACCAAGAAGCCCCAGCGGATTTCACCGACTGGAAGAGAAGGATCGATTTCGAAGGGCTTCTGCTCTTGGGTGATGCGGACTGTACCAGTCTTTCCACGGTTCAGAGTAACACCCATGGTGTCTGCAAAGGTAGTGATAGCTGACCAGCCTTTGACAACAGTTTCGTGTGATGAGGACCAGATCCAAAAGTCATCATGCATTCGATACAACTGTGCACCATTGGTGTGTTGATTCACAGCATAATCTAAACAGAAAAGTATTGCTTCGCCACAAATTGTGGACAGTGCGTGAGAGCCTGGGACACCACGTTTTCGTGGCCTGGGTGCGACATCTGCGTCATCGGCTGCGAATTTCAGGGGTGCTTCGAGGAATCTTTTGAAGAATCCAAGCCATTTTGCGGACAGTCCGAAAAATGATAGTACAGAAGTGATTGTGGAGTGAGGTAGCGATGGACTAAAAGACTGAAACTCGGAGCGAGAGCAAGTGAAATCTCCATGAAGACGAGTGTTGACAAGGACTTCCGTTGAAAGCAAGTGCAACAAGAATTGTTTCGTCGCCATAGGTGTATTCGGACGGCTGCTAAGATCGATATCATACTCATCGCTCCTGTGGTTGCGATGCGGTCCTGAATTAGGCACGCCGTTGTAGGAACTCATATTGAAGCCATGTGGCCGCTGTATGGCAATGTTGTCTTGGTCTTGGCGGGCCATCTTGAGTCTCCTTTTGTTCTGCTGCTCCAAGACCATTAGCTGATTTTGATAATCTTGGCCGCCACGGTTGAGTCCTTGCTGCTGCTGCTGCATCTGCTGCTGTGCAATGGCTTGTGCCTGTGCCTGCTGCTGCATTTGCACTTGTTGTATTTGTTGCATCTGTGGATTACTGCCAGCCGATGATTTCTGTCGCTTCGCTGCGTGCTCGTAATCTGCCTCCTCTTCACCCTCTTGAGCATAATTCTCTTCGTGTGTTGAATCCTGAAGCTGTGACATGAAGAAGACGGATTTGTAGACACTCTGACGCTTGGCCTGTACACTGCATTTCTTCATCTGAGCTCCTAAGAAGTACTCCCTCCTCTTCCTATCCTCCAGCGGGATTGAAGGTCGAAGGGATGTCCAAGCGCCATCGAAGTTCGAGAAGTTAACAAAAGCTTCTTTGAAGAAAATACACCATTTCACTCCGACATATTGTAGGAATATCGCTTGAAGGAGTTCTTCATCGATGTAGACTGGTGAAAGTTAGGTTACCGGCCGAAATATCTCGCAACGATGATTGCATGAGCGAGAGATGACTTACTTCGATATGATCCTGTGACTTGTCGTCGTTGTTCGATCAACACTTCATCATCCCAAGACCACTTTCAAAAGGTTAGCAACTCTCTTCTCACGAGTCTGGAGGTCAAACTCGTTTGACAGCACACGTAGCAAATACAGCTTCGTACATTGCTTCAAAGCTCCAATATAGAGAAAGCAGAAAATGCATACCTCTGATATGTCGGCAATTCTCATGTTGAGCACATCCGAAATCTCAGCCAAAATGACCGGGCTATTCAAGAAATCTTTCAACGCTCCCCGCTTCTCATCACTCAACAGAACAGATGCAATCAAGCCACCGATAACCCAACGAAGAACCGTCTCATCAAACTGATTTGGCGCGGATAGTGAAGCCTCAAAGACCTCCACCTCCTTGTGAAGCTGCTTCAGAGCTTTGAATCCCTGCTTGTTGTCGCTGGTCTGTCCGAACAGCGCACGAAGGTATTCAGCGATGGCCATTTGATCTGTTTCGAAAGGCTCGAAGACGAGTTTCTCCCACCCGATGCGGGACTCATCCCGTGCAGCTGGTTTGAGTTTCTCAAAACCGTCGGAAGTCTCTGAGATGTTGTCTGGTATGGAAGAAGCCTTCTCAGCACCAAGCCACTCGGTGACTAGCTCACCGTACAGAGAGGCGTATTGGTACTTCAATGACTGCACATTGAGTTTCTTCAGGAGTGCGTCTTCCCAATCCTGTAAAAGCTTGGGAGAGATGGAAGGATCGTACTTGGCTTGGTCAAGGAACCGCTCGAGATTCTTGAGTAATACCTCGAGTTTTGGGTCACTGGCGCTGCCGTGGACAATTCGACGTGCAGCACCTCGACGGTCTCCGCGCTTCCTGGGTGCGATTTTGACGGCGAAACATTTCTTGACACCTTCCACAAGCACAGCGAGTCGCTTCTTCTGATCTGACTCGCGCTGGGTCGATAGGAGTAATGAGGCTTTGTGTTCTTCGAAGATGGATCGTTTCTTCGAGAGCTCGGTGAGCTTGGTAGTTGTGATGGATTGAAGTGTCTCCGAGAACACTGTTGAAGCCATGTCGATGTTGTGATGATTGTTGGATAAAGCTTAAGGCAGCGAAGGTAGTATGGTTTCTGTGATGAGGGGCAGATTAAGAAAGTTTAATGATAAGAGCAGATAATGAGGATGAGGATATGCGATGCCTAAGTTAAATTCCAAGTTCTTCTCGTCGGGGCATGACACTTTTATAGACAAATTCTGCAGGCTCCAACTGCATTCACGTGTTCCTCGTGTTGTGCTTCGCCTCATATATTTGGTTCGCAAGGCGGCAGGAAGGCGGCAGAGCCGGTGGCATAAATGAGAGCTCGGAAGTGGGTCATGTGACGAAGTCTGGAAAATGAATCCCATCAAAAGCCAGCAACGACAAAGTGAGGTATTCAGGATGAATATCGAGTATTAGAGATAGTTCAAGACAACAGAGAAGAGGATTGCAGTGCGTAAAACTTGTAAGCAGACAAATGACAAGCTGCAGAAACGCCAGAGCTTTCTGACGGGAGGCGAACCTCGAGATCAAACAGAATGGACCAAAAAATATGGGAATATTGCGATTTCGTTCCAGGACTTTGGATGGGCTTTTTCTGACTGTCTGTATGCCGACGCAAAAATGCAGCTGTATTTTGACTTGTGTTTGAGCCAGGTGTTCATAGAATGTCCACAGACTGTCCAGCTCGTTCCAACAAGGCAAGACCCCACCCTCCTCTCATCCGCTGACCTAATTTCCCACTCTTCCATCGCAATAAACTGGTAGCGAAGCAGTATCCTTGCTTGTAATGTCCTTGATCGAAGAGGCAAAGAATCTGCATTCTGCTGATGTGTCGCAGTGAGGTTGTACGAACATAGCTCTTTCGACGAACTATACTCGATCTTTGAATTGCCCAATAGGTCTGATAGGCAGTTTCCGAGCAAGTATCAGTCGAGCGCTTTCGCGTCGCCTAGAGTCTCCTCGGTCGGATATACAGCGATGACCGGATCCATCGCTTGGTCTGTTGAGCAGCCGGGAAGTAACGAGGCAGCGCGAAGCTGCTTGGTGTGCTGATAGAGAGTACCAAGGGAGCCCTTATCGCTCCATTTAGGCTTCGTAGGAGGGGAGGTAGCTTTCGATTTGCGTATAGCTTCGAAATGAAAGTGTCCCATTCGAAATGCCTAGGTCAACTCTCACAGCCCGCTGTGCTGTCCCGCCAGTTCCAGCTTCAGGTACTCAATGTGGACTCTGGAGTCTAGACCTTGGAGACTTGCTGGTTTCTATCGACTCCGATCTTGATGAGAGACAAAAAACCAATCTGGAAGCAAGCAATCAGCATTCTCTCAGCAAAAAAATATAACAATGATGCCCGCACGACACAAGATGGGGTTTTCTTGGAATCAATATTTCCAGGTGACAACCGAAAATTTGTGATAAAAGCTCGAAGGAGGGTAAACATACCCCGACAATTACACCAGTCAAAGCAAGCAGAACAATGATGAAAGTCTCCATTTCGAAATTAAGGATTATGATCGAAGGATAGTAGGAAATAGAAGTGGGATGATCCAAATGCGTAGACTGGCTGTGTGAACGAGAGTATCGGAATGTAAAATAAGTAGAGCACAAAACACACAACTAGCAACTTAGACGAATGTGAAGGGCCGTAGAACCAGAAAATTGTGCAAGTGGGAACGCGCGAGTGTATGTACTTTACAACCAGCTTCGGGAAAGGCGGAAGTGGGACAGCATATTTTAGCAATGATAAACATCTGGAATCTATTTGCGGACTTCCATACTGCGACCTGAACCTGATAGAGTCGACACGGAACACAGGGAGATTAACCACACGAGAGCATTGCTATTTGTGATGTCGAGGGCTGGGCGATGCTCCGTTCTTCTGCATAATTCCGTCATCAATACTTTGACTTCGCCGCACGGCTTTGTGAGATATGCATAGCCACTGGCCAGCAGTTGTCGAGGTGAAATGAAGCTGACGGGGATATACGAGCACAAGAAATCTCTCCAATGGGATGGTCATCTATCCGAAAAGAGGGACGAGCGGTTGGACTTCAAGAACAAACGCGGACGCGTCGCGAACAAAGTTGGATGTTGAATTCAGGAGAAGTGGGGCTCGCTTCCTCCTGAAACCAATCGCGGGACTTAACAACTGGTACCGAATCGGCCGAAGTGTCCTATTGAAGCAAGGAGTACGAGGTACGGACGCGATGAACGAATTGATATGATTTCTAGATTTCCAATTGTCAACGACGATGCTCAAGGATAGACTGGAAGTCATCCTTGACTCCAATTCGTGCTCCCAATGAATACGACCTGAACACTTGCGAATCTGTTTTGTTCGTTAACAATCACGTTCGTTTCATTTCATTCCCCTCTCTCTACCGCCGAGGAGTGGTGCTTACGCAGCAGTAGCAGCAAAGATTTCAACACGCTTCCCCTCTGTCACCAATGACAAGGAGACTGAGAATATCGCAGTAAAGGCAGACACAATTCCGAGCCTTGCAGTCATATCCTTGACAAAGGAGAGAATGACAATGGCGGCGATCGGGATTAGTGAAGAAAGAAGTGTCCCCAGAACAGTGGCAATTCGATAGATGTGCGAGTCGCGGTAGAGGAACATATTGCTTTCAAGATCGATGTCATCGCTATTTGGGTTCGAGGATGTCGTCGATCCGGCCACTGTCGTAGAAGCGCTTTCTGTGTCCTGCGACTCTTTGGGCTGGCCTTCCTCCGTGCCAGATGCGTCAGCTTCAGTATGATGGCTCAGATCCGCAGACACTTCTGGTTTCTGTCGTTCAGTCAGTCAGGAGAACTTCGTTGTATGATGCGGTCCAGAAGTACTTTGATCCACCAGCCACATAGCCTGTGGAGCGTATGAACGACAGTCCGATGGTACAGCCTTGGTAGTGCATTGACAAGGAATCTCGTCATCACATCTACTTCTCGCCCACGAGCTGCCAAAGTCACCAATCCATTCTGTTTATGTTTCTCGTAAACATCGCTGTCTGCTCCAACGAAAGCACTTCCTCCTAATCCAGGTCTTTCCAGCCAGTCCTGGAGGAATCTGACATCGTGTGAGTCTGGGGCTGGAAGGCCAGTGATCATGCGGTGTTGAGCAATTGCTTTATCTACGGCTTTCAGCTAGGCTGTTTACATCGCCATGAGGGACTCACAATACTCTTTCAATTTCACGCGTATCTCCAGCCACTTCTGCCACTGCGAGCTGTCGGCTGCAGTGCTGAGCGCCTCCCAATCTTGGCCAAAAATGAGCTTCTGGGGTTCCCTGGAGTCTCGTTTCACGAGGAAGCTCAGACTTTCCTGAAGATTGATAAGTTCAGCTTGGAGGTACAACAGATTTTGAGCACTAAGGCTTTCAAATTTCTGGAAGATAAGGAAGTGCCCATCAGTGTGGTCATTCCCCATCAGATCTGCTAATTTTGCGTAGCCTTCCATGTGTTGCGAATTCTTAGACAACGATAATTATTGATGTGCGGTCCTCTGAACGTTGGAATGGACGACGAAGTCCTTTATTATGACCTGATCTGGGGTGGTCATCGTGAGGCTTTCTTCAGCCTTGTCGGGCATTCGAAGGTCTGCTACCTAGCACCATTGGCTCTCGTTGGGCAGCAACTGCGCTCTCGATGCAAGAGCCGTCGTAACAGTAGGCTACGACTATGAATAAATACACCATTAATTTTCAATGATGGTCAAGGCCGGTAGGATACAAGTGCATTCTTCGGTCCAGAAGCCAAAATGCCGTTTTCTTGTGGTCGAATACGCAGATCTCTTCATATATCCCGTCGAGATCTTTTAGACCGGAAACAACGTCACCAATTTGTTAGAGTTGCTTGCTTTGAAGGCGAAGATGATTAACCTAACACCACCAGTTCAGAATAAGACAAGACCCAATGGTATACCGGGCGTATGCTTTCTATCCATTTATCAGCACTATGATTCGTCATTGGCTGTGAAAAGGCATGGTTAATGCGGGCGATAAGAATCAAAGACAGGGGTGCTAATCGGTGTCAACAGCGATGGAGGGGAAGAGCCATGCGTGATATGCTGCTATACTCACCTCGAAATCTTACGGTCCGACTCATCTCAAGCCTCAATTGCACTCCATCTGCGCCCTTGGTCGAATTACAAGCATGCAAAAACGCCAGCCTAGCTACTGCCGCCTACATCGATTTTAACCCCACGCTCCAACCCTGGTCACCAACAACTTCCCCGCCATAGGCTCGAGACAGGAGACAGCCCTATGATGAGTCGGTCGCAGGATTGTCGTCAGGCATCCGCCTCACTTTGACTTGGAGTTCTTTGGTCATCATCAAACATCACGAAAAGCGATGCAATGACCGGGCAACTGCCTGACTGACATCACTGCATGGCTCCTTTGGCGCGCGAGAACTCTAGACGACATGGCACAAGGCGGGGGACAAGGCACCGTACGACATCCAATGATACAGACGCGGAATCAGACCTGGAGGACCTAGACCCGCAACCTCGCGCCTCACACCACCAGAGGAAGACGCAGAAGCAGCAGAAGCCAACACATGTTACTTTCAATGGGCCTGTAACGATCAGTGGAGATATCCTGGTGGGTCGCGAAGGGCAGGAAACTCGCAGACGAGATCGATCTCCACCAGGTACTCGAGGTTCGACATGTCGGCTGCGAGCTACAAGGAAGGGACCCACAGAATGCGACTCCCAATCCGAATCATCAACCGATTCCGAAGCATCTTCGTCCGATTCATCGGTGGACAGTGTATCTCGTAGTGGTCCGTCGAGGCGACAAGCAAAATTGAAAGCTCCTGCTGAGCGTCTGCGAGTACCACCTGGCCGCCGAACGAAGCGATACAACCCCGACGAAGGGTATCATACAAGTGGTACTGCTTCGTACGGCGTCGAGCAGAGTAAACAATCCGGCAAAGGAAAGAGCAAGATTGTGGCATCGAAAACCAAGAGCGATCTAGTAACGCCAGCGCGTGCGAAACAACGGAGAATGAAAGCACTCCAACAGGAAGAAGTCACAGAAGCGAGTCAGTCAGATGCCAGCGGCGCTGAAAGTGCTTCAGACATCAATGGTATAGCTGAAGACGATCATGCTGATGAAGAAGCATCTGATGAAGTAGGTGCACTGATCCCTAGACAAAGTATTGCTGACGGTAGATAGGAGTTTGGTAAACTCGTAGTACAGATTGGCTGTACAGATGGCAGCATACTGAGTGAAGAGGCAGTACTCGATACTGGAACAAAGCCTGACTGGATTTCGCAAACATTTTTCGAAACACTGCGAAAGAGAGCTGGAATAAAATCGATCAAGTTGGCTCCGGAAGAGGCGCGGAAGTACAGAGATTTTAATGGCAAGAGTTTCTCGCCGACACAAAAGGTAGACTTGATGATACAGAGTGACGAGTTCTCGGGAATGAAGTGCCGCAACCTGAGCTTCCTCATAGCCAAAGACGGGACATTTTCAATTCTCATTGGAATCAGAACCATTCGCAAGGAAGAATTGATGGTACGACGGAAGCGCGAAACCGATGGTGAAGGTGCCCATGTAGGAGTTCTTGGGGATGTTTCGACAGGTATGATCGTAGAAATTTAATGGACAAGCCCCGATGCTGATCTTTATCATCAATAGCTGAAAAGTCTCGCATCAAGAAGAAGAAGGAGGACCAGGAAAAGTCAAAGCAAGAACGCAAGAAGCAGCGCGAGGCAAAGATGGAAGAGGAGGAATCTAACAAGCAGAAGAGCAGAGCAACGCAATCTTCGAACGCTCGCCTCGCCACTCTGGACACCCGCAGGACGAGGTCACCACAGCGGGAAGGGAAGGGTGCAACGAAGGATTCGAAACGGCAGTCAAACTCCTCTCTTGAAGGTGCATGGTAATAGGTACCGAGTTTTTGTTGTTATTTGCGCGGCGTTTGGTGGATGAAATGTATATTGGGAGCAAAAATACGGGAATAGACAGTTAGGCAACGGTGTTCTGATGACGGAACACTGCATATGCTAGGCTTCTCTATACGATTTGGAAGGTTCAAGGGATACCCAAGGTTTGTAAATGCTGTCTTTCGGCTCTTTGTATGTTAGTGTTTTGTATACTTTACCACGCTCTTTCAACTGATCTCTGGGCGCTGAGGTGCTGAAAGGATATGGAAGGATCTTAGAGCGCGCTGTGTCCTGATCTAGTGCTGTATGAAATAATGAATCATTTCCATTGCTTTCAAAGCATAGTATCGTGCTGTCTTCGCCAAAGTTGGAGGTGCTGATGACCGTCGCTTCTTGGTGGTGTCCTGGAGAGAAGCTTCGGGTCTTGGTGAAATAGGTAGTACTGAGAGAAGGTGCGACGTAGCGATTGGGCTAGCAAACTTTCCACTTACATCACTGCAAGCCTCGACCTTGAGATCTCCACTGATAACAATCTAATCAATAGTTCATTAATTTCGACCTGATCAAGTTTTTTTTATATATTCTATCAAAATGAGCCGAGGAGTGAATTATCTTCCTCCATAATCACCGGATCACGTGGTATTCGCGTTATCCGTTTTCATCCCAAGGCAACGACGCCTTATAGGTAACCTGGAACCTCGGCCGCGCTTCTACTTCGACTTTCTGTCCTTCAGCATCATTTGGAATGCGGACACTTTTTTCATCGACGCAGGTATCTAATTCATGATAAGAGCCTACCTGACCTATACACCACAACCACGATGATGAACAAAGCAGAGCGCGCCAAGCTGGCAAAAAAGACCATCAACGATTTCATACCTCGCCTTTTGAAGTCTGATGCTCGCGCTAGGAAGGGAGTTGAAGGCAGCAAGTTGATCCACTACGCACCTGTCAAAGTCAGCAAAGAAGCTTCGACCTCTGCGAGAAAAACAGACGATGCTCGAGGAGGATCACAGACACACGCCGGCGTATCTCAAAGTTCTTTGCATAATTTCTTCTCGACTATTCCACAAAAGCGCAAGGCTGAGGAGACTCAGCCAGAGGCCGAACCAACCGCCCCGGAGTCCGATACCTGCCTTGACATGCCGGATCCAACCATCCCCAGAATCCGCGTCATCAAGTCTGACACTTTTGATGCCGCCGAAGCAAGTATCAAAGCGCATCCCAAATCTTCAATCGCAGTCCTCAACATGGCATCAGCATTACAACCTGGGGGAGGTGTCCTGAGAGGAGCTCTTGCCCAAGAAGAGGCTCTGTGTATCAGAAGTACACTTTATCCTTCCCTAAATCCTACATTCTACCGGATGCCGCTTCTCTCCGCGATCTACACGCCCGATGTCCTCGTTTTCCGCGGCTCGGATCTCGTCGACTTACCGAAGTCTGAATGGTTTTATACCGGTGTTATCTCGTGTGCTGCTCTGAAGGGACCAGACGTGGAGAAGGGCGAAACTGGGAAGATGGTCTACTCAGCTGAGAAGGACAGAGAGGTGATGACGGAGAAAATCAGATTGATCTTTCAGATCGCCACTGACAAGGGGATCAAGCATCTGATTCTCGGCGCTTTGGGATGTGGTGCATACCATAATCCACCAGAAGAGGTTGCACAGATCTTCCGGACGGTCATATTGGGTGGACGGAGAAAGGAAGGGATCAATGGCATTGAGGAGATTACCTTTGCGATCTTTGATGAGGGAGAAAACTTGACGTCGTTCAAGAAGGTGTTCGAGGATGTTATGGTCTGTTAATTTGCGTGAAGAAATGAGATCAGTCGAAAATATCCAGCGACGTTGGTAAGCGTGTGCAAGGTCATTCATATATCCTGTGAAAGAGGGATATCGGCACGTCACATCATAGGTACGGAAATTTGCAATACAGCATTTGGAATTTCCATACTGAAGGACCCGCGTTTGTGGCATTTGGATGCAGGTGCTTCAACAAAAGCTCGCTTACGTAGCGCTGCATGTGGCTTGGCTCAGCCACCTTGTGTCTCTCTCGCGATATTGTTCCTTTCGCTTTCTTTCTATCTATCTCCACATCTTCAACCATCCAACCTATCGTCATGGAATTCACTCCTCGTACGTGTGGTAGCTGCCACCAGATATTCCGGACGTTCGATAATTTGACAGCTCTCTTAGCTGTGGAAGGGTATCGACACCACGATCGACAATCTCTCATCAACAGCGCTCTTGAAGGCTGCTTATTGTGTGAAATGATATGGAATACAATTGAAATTTACTGGGACGAAGATGAAGGCCAAATCTTAACATTCAAAGCAGAATTTGAGCACCAGAACGATGAACAAGGCGAGAATGATGTCGACTCACATCCTTTCCGCCTGGCAGCGAATGGTGTCCGCATTAATTTGTTTCTCAAGTCAGACGATGATTTAGATCGATTGACTGCCATCTCTTTACTCCCTATAAGTCCTGCTGGTAATCTTCTTGCTCATATTGGACCGCCACACCCTTGTTTCTAATAATGTTTACAGATGATCCGGCAGCAAAATACATCACTCAGCGACCCATCCCACTTGATCTGTCTTCTCAAACTGTCACGCTCCAAATGAAGGCATGGATGCAGGAATGTAAAGAAGACCATGAATGCTCGTCGAAGAATACGCTTTCATTTCTGCCAACGCGAGTCCTCGAGATTTCTGGACCGCAGCCACGTCTCCATGTGAGCTCTAAAGATGAGATAGGAGAGTACGTGGCACTAAGCTACTGCTGGGGAGGGCCGCAAGCTGTGCTTACGACAATCGCAAACATCGAAAGCAGCAAAGAAGAGCTCCCTCTCGGGAAACTTCCTCTGACGTTACGAAACGCGATCGAAGTCACTCAGAACCTCGGCTTCTCATACCTTTGGATCGATGCACTCTGCATCATACAGGATAGCCCTGAGGACAAAGCAATCGAGATCAATAAGATGGGATCGATCTACCGAAACGCAACACTCACCATCTTTGCCGCAAATGCACCGAGCGTCAACGAGGGTTTTCTACAACCCCGAACACCAGATGAAGGTATTGTGCTTCCATTCTACGTTTCCGAAACTCTTCAGGGGACCGCGAAGCTCCTCCTCGAAGATCTCTCTTATTACTCAGACGACCCTCTCGACTCACGCGCCTGGGTCCTCCAGGAGACCCTGCTCTCACGACGCCGCCTCATTTTTAGCGCCAAAGAGCTCCTCTGGTGCTGTCAAGCACAAGAGTATAAGAGTGTCACCTCATCGCCTCGATACTACGTCCCTTTGACCGTCCAATTCCCCAGCGACGTTTTCAACCCTGCTAAACCAAACGGTTTCAACACTCAGACTCCGAAGCAAGTTCAACAATCCCGTATTCATGCTTGGAATATCATGGTACAAGACCTTACCAGTCGTGGTATTACGGAGAAAGACGATCGATTGCCTGCAATTGCTGGAATTGCTTCTGAACTGCAAGTCTTGTGGAGTGACGAATGCGTCGTGGGCCTTTGGAGGAGGAATCTGGCGGCGCATTTATGTTGGTATCCTGTCAAAGCTCATCCAACATTAAGGCTTCCCAAACCAGCAGTCTATCGTGCGCCCACGTGGTCGTGGGCTTGTCTTGACTGCGCGGTAGATTTTCGAAATGTGGATACCGTCGAGGTTGATGTCGTTAGGTGCGCTTTGCATCTGAAATCGCCACAGTCGGCTTTGGGATGGGTAAACTCAGCAAGCCTTGTCGTGAAAGCCAAGGTTACCGCAATGAGCCACATGGCGACCGAGGTTCTAAAGGAAGGAAAGTTTGTCCAGGACATCGATACGGAGCCCATGCACGTCGATGACACCTATTTTATGCTTGTCGGGTTCCAAACTGGCTGGGCTGCTGTTGGCCTGGCTTTAAAACTGATCAAAGACAGTACTTTCGTCCGCACTGGAAGCTTTTTTCATCTTGATGATGCTCGCGGCTTTATTGCTGGGGAAGTTGAAAGCCGAGTCTGGAGTCGACCTGAGGTTGTTCGGAGGGAAATTACTCTTCTTTGACGAGAATCAGTAGTCTCATACTTCGTTCTTAATGGATTGAAGGAGCTTCGATCTGCCTCTTTCACGGGCTTGCCAGTCGAATTTGTTCTGTTGGCTGCTATATGGGTAATTTACATCCGCCCATGGCCTCATGTCACCATCAGTAGCATTTTGCCAAGCCGAGTAAGTCAAGGTAGTCCGGCTTTTGGCTTAACGTGTTTTAAAAGACTTTCACTTCGGAAACATTCAAGCACGAACACGTAAGAGGATCTTGGTTAGAACCACAGAGCCACGGGGTTCAACCATCATCGTGAACGGAGCTCGCTCGGTCCCGAGATCTAATCTTATCAGATGGCACCACTGTGGGTTTCTGTGGGTCTTCTCCATCTCCAATTTCTGATTTGCTCAACAACTATCCACGTCGACAAGGTCCTGCGATAAGCGCAAGACGCGTCGTCAGCCTGTCTTCGCAATGAGGTATGTAAGACTCGAATAACTCGTCGTGAGCGGCGAGCTTTCAAATTATTTTGTGAAGGATACGACATGCTCAGTTGAAGATGTATCTTCACTCTTTCAGTCTCAAGCTCTTAGCGGTATCGAGCCTGAGCTCGATAGCATTAGTATCCTCATCTCAGATTCCTCTGTCTGGCTCTGAGACGGAAAACCTCGATTATGGTCCTCATATGGACCATGCCCGAGTAAACGCTCCTCAAATCTTCAATGCCCTGCATTCATCTATGCGACAATGGGGCTCCTCGCTCAAACACAACGGCATGTCTTTTTTCAGCGCCAGTATTCCTAACAATACACTGCTGTACCATGGAACCCACACGAAGGATCCGATCACGGGAATGGAATGGCTGGCCTTCGAAATCGAACACGCAGAAGTGTTCGCGAGGATGAGAGGGCCTGGAGGACCTGGCCGTGGCCCTCCTGGAGGCAGACCTGGTAAACGCCCACCACCTGGAGGACCGAATGGACCTCCAGGAAAAGGGTCACCAAATGGGCATTTCATAGAAGAGGGTAATGAGCCAGCGACATATGGATATCTTCACATCTATCGCACTTCTCGCCCGCTCAACAAACTCCTCTATCTCGATGGTATGAGTGCTGGCAAAACGTCCATGGGAACGCTCGACACGCAAGACTCTGTCATGTGCAAAGACACGAATACCAGCACCACCCATCCCAATGGAGATTACGGAAGGGCAGAGTGTATGTGCAAGCTAGGTGCGGAGTACGGAATCGAAGGTATCATCAGGATGGAAGCTGGCTTCGAACTCATCTTGTGCAACTTCTCCGCGAATCTGGAATTTATCACAGCAAATCAGAGGCCGAAGTATGATGCTCCAGAGGGCATGATGGACTCTTCCCAATTTGAGTATGTGCGTGGAGTAGCGGCACGGTATCAAGGCATAACAGCTGGGAGAGTGAAAGTGGATTATTCAAGTATGGTGTCTGCGTATTTTTACTTCCTCAATCTCACGAATCCGGATGCTTTGAGACCGGAACTACCGAGATTACCTGTCTCGGATCAGGAAGGTCTCACAAAGCTCAAGGAAGATGCTTTGACGATCTTCTCTGGAGATGGAAATGCGGAGACCGTAGACTGGCAAGGAGTCGTAGATATGGTAGTCACTCGGTATTCGGATCGTGTGCAGTACCTCGCATCGACGGACTTGACAGACCGAGCTGCGTTATCTGAGCTCAACTTCTTGCTCAGTGCTTTTATCGATTATACGGATCTCAGCATACCAAATGCCATCGAAGCTTGTGCGAGGATCTACCTACCACCCATGGCTTCTCCAACACAATCAGATGGGCTCATCTACGAGGCTGTCCTCACAGTCACTCGAAAGATCTGCAGTACGCTCTTTGAAGTACGAGATATTCTTCTTGAAGGGAAGGATGAGGATGACAGCATGGGCAAGAAACCGAATCCGGCTATTCGAGAGTTGATTGAGTATCTGGATTGGAGCACTTGGCTTGAATGTGGAAAGTGTGCTTATGACGAGGTGTGCTATGTTGCTATATGGCCCTGGGGCAGTGTTGAGGATCATGAGAAACCTGGGTGTGTAAAGAATGATGACATGTCTGGTCGGAGAGGTTACTGGGGAGGATTTGGACCTCGTTGATCTAATATTCTCTAATGTGTACGAACATAGCGGTTCTACTTACTAGACACTTTTGAACCATGCCGTCTCCTAAATTCTATCCCCTCAGCTCATATCAATTCCACCAAGCGGTGCATTTTCCCTCCCTTCCAGGTACTTCTCCCATTTTCCACTCACACACCTTTCCACCAAGTCCCTTGTCCTTTCTCTGAGCTCTTCCCTCTCCTCTTTCTCGGCAGAATCAGACATTCCAACCCAAACATCCGGCACTTTCTCTCCCATCGCCTTCTCAGCACGTTCCTTCTGCATCCGTATGATTCCCAACTCCTCTTCATCACTCGGCATAACCCTCGGCGCCACTGGAACCCTTTTAAACACATACCAACCTCCCAATCTCCCATCCCTCTTCACCTGCTCCTCAAATTCCTCTCTCTTCCCCTCCTTCACGTAAAATATCTCCACACCTAGAAACTCTGCATTGAAATCAACTTGATCAACGTCCAAATCCATAAGATGCATCATCTCAGGTTTGACGCGGGTAAACATCTCCTTCAACAGTTTCGGGGTATAGCCGTGGATGTCGAGGTAGTCATATGCGGATTGATCGGTCCATGATGCCAGGAGGAGGATCTGTGGTGATGTGTTTGACATAGACTTTCGGAATTGGAATGTGAGTGCGCCTGGTGTCGAGGATAGTGTGTTGAGGACTTTCTGAAGGGAGATGATGAAGGAGGGGGAGTTGAGGGATTGGTTTGGGAGAGGGTTGAGGACGGCGATTTCGACGAAGTTGGTGGGCATGTTTAGAGGGTTTATGAGCCAACGTTGGACTTGAGTATAAAATTACGGAGAAATGAATTCCGATACAAGAATGACTTCCCAGGTATGTCTGTATATATGTTCTTGTCGTAAATCGTCCATGACATGTACCAGCTCGGGTATCTGACATCAATTGCCGTACAATAAGCACTTGATGCATCATCAGCACCGCGATCACTCACCATCATCTTGAGCCCACTCAATCGACAGCGGACATCGGCCGCCATAAGATATTCAACACTCAAAACGCAAGATTCCGAGAGTCCTGAATAAGCGAAACAATATTGCCAAGTTTCTCAGATCCCCAAATGGGAAGAGCAAGACCCGCCCCCACTCAATTGACTGATGCCCAGCGGAACGGGACGAGAGAACCCTGTGGGGGCTTTCCCGAGGATAAGAACAGAGTACCCCTCTTTGCAAGGTACGTGCCACATTTTCACAATATCTGATAATCTAGACTTTTGGTGCGAAGCATATCTAGTACATTTGTTGCTAACTGTCTGAGATCGTATTTTTACTTGAGATTTTGCTCGTATGTTTGCTCTATTTCAATTGATCTAAACTTTCCAATGTCGCAGAATACTCGTATGGCGGGGTTAAAAAGAGTTTCAGCTGACCAAACTCTCTAGATAATGGCGACTTTGGATCAGACGGTGCAGGACGATGCTGGGCCACAGCCTGTTGTTTTGGATGTGAGTTCATAATTGTTCCGGAAGCAAGAATGCTGCTAGAATTTCTGAGACATGTAGTCTCCGTGGTCCGGCGATTGTCACTCCACATCGTCATGACTGCTATCCTTACTCTCCAGCTCTTCTTCTTGACTGAAATCGAGTTCAATCACTCAGAGGCAATTAGAATGAGCGACACTGATGAAATGCAGGTTGACTCTCAGCCTAGCGATTCCGACTCTGCGATGGGTGCATCACTTGAGTGGGTATCTCCATTCAGTCGCTTGTGGGCTACGTTGACAGCCTAGATCCGACACCTCATCCATACGCTCCTCCCTCTATGAAGGTGTCGAGGAGAATGGAAGAACGTACCACAAATATAAGCAAGGACGTAAGTGACACCTTCTCTGATCTTTTGATCGTTCAGAGGATCTTGATACTAAATAGCAACAGAATACTACCTGCCAAACGATGAAATGGAACAGAATAGACTTGGTATGTCAACCGAAACAAGATCTCAAAATTGTGCTAACAATTGCCAGATCTACAGCACCATCTCTTCAACTTGACTTTTGATGGAAAACTCGCTCTTGCTCCCATTTCAAACCCGCACATGGTCCTCGACATCGGAACAGGCACGGGGCTTTGGGCGGTTGATTTTGGTATGTTGCACTTTCCCCTCAAGAAATTACGGTTTCACAGGAGTATTGCTAATTTTGGAATAGCTGAGAAGAACCCTTCCGCAGTGGTTACTGGAACTGACCTGAGCGCGATCCAACCGGACTTAGTACCGCCCAATGTTCAATTCCAAATCAGTGATGCAGAAGATGAATGGGGTAGGCATTCCGAATTCCAGACCAACGCTCTTCTCCTCAGGTCTCGCTGATATAACCAGATTTCTCTCAAAAATTCGATTACATCCACGGCCGCGCCCTGACAATCTGCTTCAAGAACCCCCTCACAGTCTTCAAATCCGCCTACGCCAACCTCCTCCCAGGCGGCTACTTCGAGATGCAAGACTTGTATTTCCGCCCACACTCGGACGACGGCACACTCACCGGTACCGCTCTTGAAAAATGGAACGCCAAACTCAAAGACGGCGGTGCCAAAATGGGAAAAGATTGGTGGTGTACCCCTAATTATGCTCGTTGGTTCAAAGAAGCGGGATTCGTGGATGTGGTTGAGAAGAAGTTTTTCTGGCCGGGCAATACGTGGCCGAAGGGTCGCAAGCAGAAGGAGATGGGAATGACGATGCTGGCTAATTCGATGGAGGGGGTAGAGGGGGCGACTTTGAAGATGTTTACGGGCTTGTATGGAATGAGTGTTGAGGAGGTGCATGAGGTTGTGAGGGATGTGAAGAGGGATTTGTGTGATAGTGAGTAATTTTCCTTGTTTGTATTTTCAGTAGGAGCCAGTTACTGACAGAATACTCAGGAAGGATCCATACTTATTATCCACTGTAAGTTTCTCCCATCGTTTGACTTGGAGGGGCTTTTTACTGATTTATGTTAGCTATGTTGTTTATGGTCGTAAGCCACTGGACGCGCCAGAATGAAAAAAGGTGTCGAATAACTTTGAGGGAAGAGTCTCAAACATCCAAGAGCTATGTTGATATCTCCTTAATGGAAGTCCCGAATGACAAATATGATATGAGAATGCTGAACTGATGTCATCACCGTTGGTTCTGTTCTATTTCTCCGCGATTCAGGGCGGGCTAAGCGGATATTCTGTACCTGGCAGAAGCAATTGAGCTTCAAATTCTCTCACTTAGTAAAGCATTCATAGGCCAATGATTGAAAACCATCTGTACCCTATAAATTTGATATCAAATCACACCACATCATCTCAAGGAGGCCCCTCGTCCCCACAAAACTCATTCGTTCTCAACCTCCAGCCTTGCCAACCCACAAGCGAAAGGCCCCCCAAGCCATCAAGGGGCGCAGCAGGCTAAGCCCTATCAAGTTCGAGAGGCCCCTCGCCAAGCCAATTCCCAGTCGCGATTGGGAGCATTGATTGGGCGGACTCAGTGTTTTAGTTCCCGTTGAGTGTCCTGAGGCTTTGGTGCTCGGTGTGTGACTGTGTCGGTATTTAGGGTGCTGAGTGCCCCAGGCGAGAGGATCTTGGAAACCCCAAATTTTGCTTCTCCAACTTTTGACCGTTTTGTTTTCAACTCAGAAACCCTACCCCTACTCATCTATTGTCCGTACCGTCAAATTCGAATTGAACTTGCTGTGATATCTAAACAGGCTGCGTCCATTCGAGTTCGCCCGGCTCGCGAGGCAATCATGGCTGCCGACTACTATCAACCCAGGATTTCGAGGCGACCGATGAGCATGTACAAGTAAGATAAAGCCCTCGCTACGCTAATGAGCCCCATGAGATGTACCTCACGTCGATCTGACACCACATCTCCTGCCCTGTGCCCGTCCAACATGGATACATTTCTAACTCTTGCTAGCCCTGAACCCCGGCCAAGAACTCTTGATCGCTACGAATCCCCACGTCCATGGGGGAGACACACCTCCCAGAGTCCCCATCCTATTGTTTGTGCACGGCCTGTAGTCTTTACACCCGAACACTCGTCACAGTATGTTTTCTCCTACCGATATATTTGCGTAGTCGAACACAGTATGCTGACATTTATATCAGGGTCTTCAGGTTGTACAACCAGTACCGATACGAGGAGACCAAGGACGATTATCACGAGAGGGAACGTCACACCCGTTTTGATACAGGATATAGCATATGCCCTTTTATCAAAGTAGAATCAGCCGTGATGAAGAAAGAACCAAGGGTCCGGGGTAGATCCAGGCGAAGTAGCACTGACGACGCCTACGAGACTGACACTGTATCGTCTCATGCTTTGGCTGGAGCCGCGGTGTATGGACTTGCGAGAAGCACTAATTCAGCGGAGTCACATCCACGAGATCGTGACAGAAGTCGCTCCCGCGAACGCCGACGCCCATGTGCGATGCCTCCAGTTGAGCTGAGCGGCGATCCTGAGCGGCATCCAAGCCACGAGAACGAGAATGAGGACATTTTTTCGTCGATGGATAATCAAGATGAGTGGCCATGGATATGCTATGCATGTGGTATTGGAAATGGCATAATTTCTGTCCAAGAATCTCCCGGATGGAATTGCAATTGCTGCAGCGACGGCTCCATCGATGCTGACTCCCTGACTCGAGAGATGGAATGATTGATCGAGATCCTCATGACCTCAGCATATGCAACTGTCGTCGTTAAACTGCTGAGCTTGGCCATAACACTACATCTATCACACTGCCAAGTTACCACCGCGCCCAACCCCAACGAATAAACCAATCAATCAATCAATCAATCAATCAATCTAGAAGTCGCGAGTCTAAGAGACTCAAGCAACCATGGAGCCTATCAACAACTTCCCGGTCACAAACACCGAAGTCCTAGAACATCAGGCAATCAGAACCCAGATCGACGCTGATGTAGACTGGGATCAATTCTGGCGAGAATACAATACTCTAAACTCCGATTATACGAACAGTCCGGATGTTGCATGGGTCGATTCAATGGTCCAAGGCTATGGCATGGGTCAGGTAACGGAATCTCGGGAAGCTGTTGGTATAGATCTACTGCCCCCGTGTCCCGTCGGGCAGTTCGATCTCCCTCAATTCAACAGTGACTTGATCTTCCCAACCTATATCGACCCATCTCTGACACCTTCTTGGACCGACCCATCGACATCGAACTCCTCCCCTTCAGCAACCAGCTCTCGAACAAGCACCTCCATATCTAGTACCTCGTCGCCTAGTAGCGCGCCGTCTTCAACAACCTCAGAAGGCTCTTTCGGCTGCAGTGACTGTGCCCAAACATTTGCTCAAAAATGTTTGTTGAAGTAAGTCAAGCACCTCGTTACCCAATTTGAAAGCAAATCCTAACATCAAATAGTCGGCACATAAACACGCACACTAGACCCTACAGATGTCCCTTCCGCAATTGTACGGAGCGACGAGCTACAAACCGAGACTTAAAGCGCCACATGGTCATCCACGACCCAGTCTCAGCTCCCGCATACCTGTGTCCGGAACAAGGATGTATGTATGCGGTGAAGGGATTCAAGAGGAAAGATAACCTGAAGAGACATATGGAGAATATACATCAGAGGCTGGTTGCCTGAGGGGACTCGCTTACGCTGTTTCTGTTTCTGTTTTGATATTTAGCGGGTTCGGCAGGTTGGCGTTCTTGACTTTCTTTTCTTTTCCGATGGGTGATTGTGGTGAGTAAAGTAAGAGTAAAAGTACAGACGACGTGGTGCTGGAATAAAATCTTCTAAACAATAATTCCAGTCCTCTGCTTCGCATGACATGGTGAATTGTGGCCAAAAGAGCCCTTCCGTCGTTGTAACTCAGCTGCCATCTCGAAGTCTCCATCAGATCGACCCCAACATATCTGAAAAATCCCATGCCTCCGACAGACATCAGCACCAGAAACTGCCACACTAAGCCTCTCCACAGGCAATAACATAAATTGACTGTTAGAAATGAACGTCGACACTCTGATTGACATGATGGATCGTTTAGAAAGAGTCGTTCTGAAGAACAGCATCCACGAAGCGACGGAGAAATAAAGACGGAGTTCTCCTGCTGCTCCCGATGTACCTCCCCAGCAAAAGCAAAATACAGCGGTTTGCAGACGTGGCGCGACATTTGGTCGGATTGTAGGGGAGTTTTTGGAGGTCAGTCGGTCTGCTCGTGACGAGAGGGAAGGCTTGCTGTGATTGG
Source organism: Cadophora luteo-olivacea (assembly GCA_026120085.1). Taxonomy (NCBI): domain Eukaryota; kingdom Fungi; phylum Ascomycota; class Leotiomycetes; order Helotiales; family Ploettnerulaceae; genus Cadophora; species Cadophora luteo-olivacea. The sequence continues at coordinate 23,140 of JALRMC010000085.1, forward strand.
ACGGGTTTGAACTTGACATGGTCTCGACTCTTTGGGAGCAGAGACCGGACAGGAGGCAGACATACGAGATTATTTTACTTGATGCACAACTGAGACCTTGAGAAAATAACTTACGACTTTTGTCTTGGGCTGCACTAGAGTTCGATTGTGTCTAGCAGATTCCGAACGCCTCGAAATTTGCCATCCGGTCTTCCAGAACAGTGATTAACAATCAGAAAGTGTCTGCCGCGCGATGAGTAGGCAATTAAGCTATGAATTTGCTAAAAATTGTACAATCCCATATTAAATACAATACTCGATGTGAAGACATATCCAAATGCCTCATCGATGGCCAAGGCAAGGCCATGTCCTGATCCTACACATATCTTATCTTCTCCTTACTGCTGCTTGGCGAACTTTCTGAAGTAGCTCAAATCGTAAGGAATGAGCTTGCCTTGAGTTGTCCCCAAATTCATCACAGCAGCAGGATAGCACCAACCAGGAGTCGTCCAGAAAAGCAGGAAGAACCCGACCCAGACATAGCCCAGCATTCTAGTCCACAGGCGTGGCGGATCCTTCAGGTCTCTTCCGGTGATCAAGCGGTAAATGAGCTGGACAAAATCCTCAACTACGACACCCGCAGCCTGGAAGTAGAAGAATTTCAACGAGCCGGACATGTCCCAGTCCATGCCGTTGGACCATTCAGCGATAGCGTGCAAAAGGCCAGACATGAAGAACGTGACAAAGACCTTGGAGTAGGTGTTTGGTGGGGAGTGGCGCTGGAAGACGAACCATTCGTCGACGGCGTAGCTGGCGGGCTTTGCGAAGATTTTGCGGGTTGCTTGATGCCAAGAGTGCCTGTTAGAACTGTCAGTGGTGGACTCGAAAATGGCGGCTGGTTAATAAATGCTTACCCCCAGAATCCCCGAACAGTATAGGCTTCAGACATCGGTCCTACGAGCGATTTGCATTCTTCCACCTTGCTGATGCCAAGGACAACGCACAAAATGTTGACCAGGGAGCTAGCGCCCATCAAAAATGAGCTCAGAACGACCCAGAATCCGGAGGATATGGCAATCCTGGTGAGAGCTTCCTGAGGGGTAATCTCTCCGATGCGCTTCAGGACCGAAACTTTGTCGAGGGAGAAAATTTGCGCGGCATTTGGTGGAGGCGGTTGACTCTCGATGAAGTCGATGGCCAGGTAGCAGATTATAGCCGTTACTGCTGAGCGAAGGACAAATGCCGGAGTTGAGGGAACAAACTTCGGATCATTGTAGATGAAAGGCGGGACGTTCTTGACTTCGAATGGAGTTCCGCAATCTCTGAATGAGAAGATGCTCTTGAATCCAAAACAAATACGTTCCCAAGCGGATCCAGCTTTCTTTTCAACCTTCGCCGCCTCGTCACGTGGCTTACTGTCATCATCCTTTTTCGCCTTGGCGACAAGCTGTGAAGCCGGTCCTTTGGCCTCGAAACTCCAGCTGCTGAGGATGGACATCGACATGTAGTTTAGGAAGAAGCACCACATCAGCGCGCTTAGGATAGCGGCGTAAGGCGAGGGAATGTTCACTCGCGCGTAAATCAGAAAGGAGTATGCGCAGGCGAATAAGACAGGGACCACGGCATGGCGGAAGAACGACGTTGGAGCCGTGAAGCCGAGCACAGCAGCTGAAAGGAAGATCTGTGTCGTAGCATAGATGACAGGATCCAGACGGTCGTCCAGACTGGCTGATATGATCGACATCTTGGGCGACTTGATGATTGTTGAGTGATGGTTGTAGAGGACAGAAAAATGTTCTGAGGTCCAATTTAAGGCGAGCGGAGCTGGAATCTATATGCCCAGACTGCCAATCCTTACGCGAATACTGATACGGTCTAGCTTTCTCCTAAATGAGGATCAAGCATCGAGATAGGAAGGTCGTGAGGATTTCTATCAACTGCGGCGGGATGAGGCACTTGAGGCTACATTGCATTTATATTGCAGCGCAGTATATGTGCATGGTATATGACTGTGACTTCGGTGGAAAGTGACCTACGAGCCTTCGTGAATTTGCATTGTCACAGTGCCTAAAATTTAGGGATGTCAGGTGCTAGAACACCCCTGGGGTAACCTTGTTTTTAGCGAGGGAAAGCCTGCAAGTGAATCGTTGTCCTTCGCTAAAACCCCCTCCAAAGCGACCCTGTATCAACAAAGCTTTGCTCTCGGAGTCTGCTCCATTAACTGTCATCTCGTAGGTAATAGAAATGTACTCAAAAGCCCATTCATCTTATCTGATTGTCCTTTAGGTAAGTAGAGGTCTTGCGAGCCGGAGATCATCCTTCCCTGATCGTGTTACCTGGACTAGTGGTGATCCGGCTGTGTAAGCTTTCCTCTCACTCGATCGCTAAGCATACATTCATATGCATGGTACCAACAGTAAACGTCAAGATCCCTGATGACAAGTGTTTTTCAGTAGCCCTGTTAAGAATATAAGTAAAGTACCTATATCAACAACTGCACATAGTCCCAGAACGATTAACATTCGGCGGAGATCGCCACTAGGCATACGGGATGAAATTAGATGGTACCACGACTAAAGACGAAGTCGACGAGACGGGACGAAACACTACTGAAATCTAAAATCCGAATGGCTACATCAAAAGAGTAGCTACCTAAATCGACTCCCAGAAGGAACGTTTCTTGCTGCCAGTCCAGTACATCTGGAGTATGTAAGCGAGACGCACCCAAGAAGTCTTAGCTTCCAGAGCACAACCACCTCATCTGGCATCCCACCAGCCTCATGGTCTCTTCGATTTTCACCACATCTTTTCAAAAAGAAAGACCCCCCGTCACCATGGGTACTCGTCCCTCAAAGCCTGTCGAGAACGACAAGATAAAATCTTATAGGACGAGACAAAGTATCACACCTCTCGATGCATCCCCATTCAGGCTGCTGCCTACCGAGCTCATTCTTCAAATCGCCTCATTTCTCCCACGAGATGCGATTGCGGCCCTCGCTCTCAGCTGCCAGTCTTTGCGTCTCGCCCTCCCAGACTCATGCTTCCACCTACCTTGGGAGGACAAGCTCAATTTCCTAATTTTACTGGAACAAGATCTGCCCGGACACATTGTTTGTCGGCATTGCAGAAAGCTTCATGCCATTGAGAAGGCTGGCCTGTATCTTCCGACCAGATCCATGCGAGCTCCTTACTCAAAGTGCCGATGGGAGCAGATGTGCACTCTCATTACAGACCGATTTTTTCATAGGCAATTTTCGATTGTTATTTTCGAGATGGCGGTGAAGCAAGACCGGCTTGGACGCGATACCTCCAAGCTTCTTGGTTTGCTGTCATCTGAAGTTCGGACTTATCAGATGGATGGACACATCGAACGACATAGTGTGCTGGCTCGTATTATTAATGGCTGCTTGATGATACGGGAGCAGAGGGTCTGCTTCATGCCTTCGAGCCACCAGGAACCTCTGCCACGGAATGCAAGATTCAACATCTGTCCACACTTCACGCTATCCATACACAGTTTGGAGAGACTGAGCGGCATGGCGAGTAGATTCGACAGATCAGACCTGCCTGATATGGAAGCATGCCCGCAAGGACTGGGTCTCATTCCATGCCGGCATTGTCATACAGAATTCCGAGTTGATTTCAGATCGTTCGAAAGTTCTGGGACTGGCGTATCGATCATAACATGGAAAGATCTTGGTGAATCATTGTTGGGTGATAAGTGGCGAAGTCTTATTGGAAATGAGGTCGATACGGTTACTTTCGATCGAGGCTCTATTGGGACCACTTTCGAGGGCGAAGACTATCGTCTGTTCAACCCCGACTGGTCTCTGGAACAACAATTTCGGAAAAGGTTGCTAAAGCAAAAGTCTGCTGCAAGGAAGAATTCTCGATACTAATCCAATGCATTCCACATGGATCTTCAGGTCATTTACCTGGATGCACATTGTTGTGACCTCTCCTCTACAGGAATTCAGCAAGACAGACGCCAGTCGACTGAATGTTAGAGATTCGATGACAGCATCGCTGGACACCAGCAACTCCATTCCTGAACTGGAAGTTCTTTCGAGGCTCGGGTATAATGAAGGAAAACGACATATCCAGTAAAGGAAGAAGATGGCGCCAGTCAAATGGAAATGTACCAACTTTGGTCGTTTACTCCAGCCGAATTGCAACAGGTTGAAGAACTCTCGAGGCAAAGAAAGCTCGAGGAGAGGTGCTTCGTCCGGGATGCGTCTCGCTGACACGAAGACAATTCCACTGGAAAACAACTCACACAGGCCCATCGAAATACAAAACAAATTGAACAGAAGCAGAAATCGCTGCTTCAAAAATTCGGCATACCAACCGCCTCGTTTCCTAGGGTTTATTTCACCCCTCCTTCCATTTCCATCCACACGCTTGCCACGCCTCATTTCCGACTTCTCAGCTTCCCGGCTTGTTCCTCGTCGCGGCTGAACCCCTGCCACCTTGTGAACCCCAGATGCCACAATCTCAAAGTGTGCATCCCCTCCCAGTCCATCAAGATCATCAGCGCATCACCCAAACTTGGAAGAGTTGAAGATATAATCTTAGCATGCCCTGCAAGAACACCATGATTCCGATTCATACGGCAGCGATCTACTGTCCGATTCAAGAATGATTCAAAGCATGCATTGACTGTAGATTCCAAAAGTTCCAAGCGCTCGCAGGGAATTTTTCTCCCAGTCTCTGGCTATCTCCTGGCGCTTCGTGCACACACAACCTCAGCAGTTCATCCCCTGTCGGCTTCATCAGAAAAACCAACGAAAAGAAGGGCAAAAAGAAGGAATGAAAATGTTCCTTCCCCTCATTTTGTGGCTGACCATCCGTTTCAAAGTTCCCTCTTCAAATGACGAACAAACGCCCTCCCCACGAATCACCCATCCCCAGCATCCCTTGCCTCTCGCTTAGGTTCAACCCCTGAAGCCTGACAGACCGCGGAAATTAAAAGATGCGTGATAACGCTGTGTGTGCAATCAAACAAAATTGCCTCGTTTCCGTCATCGCCGGGATGCTTTGTAGGTGGGTGGGCGAGGGTAAATGATAAAGATGGGTGTTCCCGCGATGGGTGCATGGTTTTTGAAGTTTTGGCTTCTGCTTTGCTTTGCTCTGTTTTGTTTACTGTAAATTCCTATCTGGAGGGCAGCACATACAGGCAGGCCGGCACATGCATGCATCGCGATAGGATTTAGGAACGAGATGTTCCTATCCACCCCACTATCCTTAAATTTCCTTATTCTTTTGCTTCTTGATGTTGTGAGCGCGAAGACCAAGACGGCCGACGTCGCCGCTACGACGGCGGATCTGTTCAATCTTGCGTATCCTGTTGTCGCGTATCCGGTTGCTTCTGTAAGTCTGGTTCTGCCTCTCTTACATCAAGATGTAGTGCCGTTGATGTAGGTCAGTCGCTGATTTGGAGTGCGTAGGACAAACACGATGCGACAACATATCTCATCGCCTGCCCTACAGGCACCGATACCGCATCTTGCGAGTTCGAGCAGCCATTTACAATGATCGAGGGACCAAAGACTTTGCATTTCGGTTTCATCGCGCCAACTGCTTCGTCGACACAGACGTTCATATTCGATTGCAAGCTTCGTGGGACAACATCAATGGGATGTAAAGCAACCGGTGTATCAGACGATGCTTCGCCCTCTGCACCGATTACCACGACTGAAGCTCTCACGTACACCGGCGAAACGGCGAAAGGGTTTTTCAGATCTGTGAGTCTGGTTACGGACTCAAGGATGTTAATGACGCATACGCCGGGGGTGTTGAAGGGAGCTGGTGTTTATACGACGGGTGGGGAAGTGGTTACGAGTGAGAAGACGGCGAAGACTGGTTCGGCGGTGATCGCGACGAAAACGGAGATTTCATCGACGACCAAAACGAGCAACGTAGCTTCGAGCGGGACTGGAGCTTCGACGACGAAAGTTCCTTCGGTTGAGGTTATCATCAGTACTGCGACTGTTGCCCCGACAGAACTGGAATCGGAAGTGCCAGAGTCAGTAGTGACGGATTCGGTGGATAGTACTGCTAGTACCACACCTTTTGCGGCATCCTCTTTGGCAGCTGCATCTGGCACATCCTCTTCTGTATCAGCATCTATCACATCCTCTAGCGCCCGTGTTGTGAGTGCTAGTTGTGGCTTGGTGGCAATGACGGCCATAGCCGTTTGCTTAGCGGTGGGAGAGAGCATACTCTAGCAATATCAAACACTATCAAAGCACTATTTGTCTGTTTCCATATGTTACCCTGTGCACCTGCATCCCTTCGCGCTTCCTCGGCAACTGAACCAATTATTACAACGCCCCCCGGCATCATGTTCATTTCTACTCTCACGTAACACTTCACCAGGTCAGTGGGTGATGCTACTCGCGGAGGATTTCCCTTGTCTCGAGCGGAGCCTGCTCAGGGAGAGACGGATACTGGTGAGAGAGAAGGAAAATTGGCACGGGAAGGACGGCGAAAAGCAAACTTGGAACAACGACAAATAGACAGCCAGCAGACACGCGGTGGGAAGCGAAGGTAAAAGAACAACGAATAGACAGCCAGCAGATACACAGCAGACTATCTCCGAGAACTCAACACAACAAAACCAATCGCCACATCTAGCTTGCGGCTCAGAACGTTTCCGTGATCTTGGGTGCTACCAAGCAAAACAAACCATGTTCATACCAGTATCTCTGGTCCTGATTTTGACAAGCCACGTCGTACAGACAGCGATATGCAGTATTTGCTGTAGCACAAAAAGAGCCACAACTCTCTCACCTAGTTGCAAGGTGCCGTTTCTTGCGGGAGAGGTTACTTTCTTGTCTCAGCAAATCTGGACTTTGGTTTTGAGTGGCTTGTTCATCGCTTATTGGTGAGTGTTGTTTAGACGCCATTCTCTGTTGTACAACCAGATGACAGCATCATACATTTCCCGTCGAGGTATTTCAAATCCCAGAGTTCCAATCAGTCCATCGGCCTTAGGTTTACTGAGCTGGATTCTATCGAATATAGATAGCTAATATTGTATGAACCCTTCAGACGATATTGTGCTATCATCCTAGGACGGCCCTGGAGTTCATGAAATGGCTGCCTCTCGCTTTCTTGAATCATTGAAGCAAAACAAGATTCCAGCCACTGACTTCACGGCGGGAAGCGGCCCGCATGAGCTGATGGATTGATCAAGGGCTGATAACTGGGTAGCTTGGCATTAAGAGCTGGCGATCTTGCTTGCCGCTTTCAATGACCATACCTATGTCGTTGAAATGAATTGATGTGAATTGTCATCTTTCTTGTTGTTGCTGTCGAACACCATCATATCATGCTGTTGTTTATTTCGCACGAGTAAGTTCCATCGGAAGCATAGCCGACTTGAGTCGGAAGTCATCTCCTCAGGACCCATTTGTCGGGAGGCGGCCGCATCGTGAATGGACGCCTCATCCTCTTCATCCTCTTCATCCATGCACGATGACGCACGAGTCAGACCAGTCAGGGCTGCAGACACAGCCAGACAAGCGGGGCACTGATGCCACTGAAGGCAGGGTCCAAGGTTAAAAATGGAATTAAACCCAATGGAGCAGCTAGCCTCAATTTCCTGGCACCATGCGACAACTTGACGCTTTTGGCTTTGCCTGAATAAGGTTACCGCTGGCTGTCAAGCGTTGTGGTCTCCCCCAGATCCATCCGAACTTCCATACATACAGCCTGTCCTGCTCTTGAGCCTCATCTCATCGCGTGCCTAGCATCAACAACACCTTACCTCACCCTTCGCGCCGCTACTGTGCTGAGTATGTCCATGCCCTGACAGTCGAGTCGATGACATCGGCGGCGCCGGCGATGGAAAGCTAATTCGGTCTGACGAACCTCCTGTCCACATCATCGACTGGACTCGACAACACAACGCCCATGCCCATGCTATGCCCATGTGTCTGCTGGATTGGGTATGGTCTGGTCGCAAACGTGTAAAGGAAGGCGAAGGTGTAGCAGAAGGCAGTATGCCTGCTGCTGCCGCTACTGCTGGCCAGGGTCAACAGGATCAACCAAAGATACAGACGCAAGATCAAGGGACCGGACAAAGTCATAGCCAAGATCATGGCCGGGATAGCCAGAATCAACAAGAGCCCCAGGTTGACAACCTTGTTCAGGTCACCTCCTCGAAAACCGAAGTTGCAATAGATACACCAGCTCCTTCTGGTGCCTCGCAAACATCCACCCCAAATCCCAAAACTCGCCTGTCGCCCCTCGATGAAGACGATTGGTCTTTGCTAATTCCAGATTCTCCCCATGTCCGTTTCTTTAGAGAGACTGACTGGGCTTCCACACTCTTAGGTCCCATTAAACAATGGGATCATGCTCTACGGCTCAATGTTTTCACAGTACTCGCAGACTCACGAGCGGCGTGTGTCTACTGGTAAGACTTATAGCAGACTATGAAGGCAACGTCTAACTTGAAACTCTAGGGGTGCACAGAGAGTCGCTATATATAATGAAGCATTCATTCCTTTGGCCGGCAAAACACACCCGATGCTGATGGGTGCAACCTTCAAACAAGGCTTTCCCGAAATATGGCAACATTTCGAGCAAGTCTTTAACCTCGCAGAATCCACTGGCCAGGCATCTATTGTGAATGACATGGAGATGTTCGTGGAACGGAATGGCTTTCTCGAGGAGGCTTTCTTCAACGGCAACTTTATCCCACTTCGGGGCGATAATGGAAAGATAGAAGGGTTTTATAATGGCGTTCACGAAGTTACGAGGGCGAAAATCAACGAACGAAGGCGAATTATGCTCAACGGATTACATATGCCATCGCCAGAAGACAAAAGAAGACTAACAAGCCATGTCATCCCGATGCTGAAAGAGAATCCGTGGGATTTTCCCATGGCCATGATCTATAAAGTAGACGACACGCTACCCGGTCCATGCCCTTTGGTACTACGGGGTAATATAGGATTTCCGGAGCACCACCCTCTAGCCGTCGAGGTTGCAGACATAAGCAGTGACGTTGGACTCATGCCACTCATGCGGAAGGCCAGGTGGAAGATGCTCACAGTCCCTGTCGACGAGTCCTTCGATGGTGTCAAATGGAGCGGATTTGGAGAGCCAAGCAGACACATAACTATCCTCCCTATTTCGGACCCCGGACGGTTGTATGGCTTTCTCATCGTCGGCGCCAATCCCCGGAGACCACTTGATGAGGACTACTCCCAATTCATGCAAGATTTGGGGACCAAAATATCTTCCATGGCGGGCTCTATCCTGAATGCAGAGGAGACTAGGAAGCGAGAAGCGAGCCTCCAAAGAGAGCTTGCTGATCGCATGAGGCAGATCCGCTACATGGCCGAAAATGCATCGGTGGGAATGCAATATATTGCCGTTGATGGAAGCTTGATTTGGGCCAACGACGAATACTATCGGCTGACTGATCATCCTCGCGGAGAAGAGTCTCAATTCCCACTATCATTCATGGATGTGTTCATCGACGAAGACCAGGCGAAAGCCATGGATAACTGGAAACGACTTGTCCAAGGAGAATCAAGCATCTCAACCGAGATGCGGCTCAAACGGATGTTCAACCCGCCATCTGGTGACCCGGAGCCTGCGATTGTGCTTATCCACTCCTTCAGGGTAGTGGAAGAAGGTAGACTGAAATCTCTGATGGCTTTCACTACAGACGTCTCTGCTTTCAAGTGGGCCGAGGCTTCTGAAGCTCGCAAAGCTGCCGCCGCACAAGAAGCGAAACGTCAACAGGAAGAATTTATCGATTTTGTCTCTCATGAATTGCGAAACCCTCTCTCGGCCATCTTCCAGCTGGCCGAAACAATCATTACGTCGTTTCCAACTCCTGATGGAAATGCCATCACCCAGTCCGAGCTTATTGATGCTTTGAACGGGAATATCGACAACGCCAAAACAATATTGATGTGTGCAAAGCACCAAAAGAGGATTGTAGACGACGTACTAACACTCTCTAAGCTGGAATACACGATGTTATCCGTGTCTCCACTGCCAGTACAAGTTCCCGAGCTAGTAAACAAGTGGATGAAAATGTTCGAGTCTCAATTGCTCTCGGCTGATATCACTATCAAAACCAGAGCCCATGCTTCTCTTGACAGCCGCGATGATGACTGGATTTTGTGCGATGAATCTCGAGTGCAACAGATCTTCATAAATTTGATGACGAATGCAATCAAATTCACGAAAGCAGAGAGCAGACGCCAGATTGAGGTCGAGTTTGGAGTGACGGCTTCAAATCCCAGGGAATCATTTTCCAAGGATATCAAGTGGGCTCCAAACCATCGGGAAGTGGAAGATCTGACAGAACACCCGGAATGGGGCCTTGGCGAACCCCTATATTTCACTATTTCCGTCACTGACACCGGCATTGGGATGACGAATGAGGAGATAAAGAAACTTTTCGGTCGTTTTAAACAAGCCAACGCTAGAACGTCGATCAAATATGGCGGATCGGTTAGTACTCCCTCGACTTGTCCTTGCGGGATAACTCTTCCCCTACCAGAAACTTGGCTGCATCGCACTGGCGCGCCCAAAAACATCATGCAAAACCATCGAATCTGATACTAATGCGTCGACTTTAGGGCCTCGGTCTCTTTTTGTCTGGAAGACTTGCCGAGAAGCAATCTGGTGAGATTGGCGTATCATCTCGAATAGGACAGGGCAGCACCTTTGCCTTCTACGTCAAGTCGCGACGCACTGAAAAGCATGGAGTATCGACGCCTGACAAAATCCAGCTCTCCCTCCCTGTTCGCTCACGATCAATGTCATCAGCATTTCAGATCGCACCCGTCGATTTCAACAAGATCCACGTCCTGCTTGTGGAAGATAATCTGGTCAACCAAAAGATCGTGCAAAAGCAGCTGGTCAAGGCCGGATGCGTCGTCTACGTGGCGAACCATGGCCTGGAGGCACTAGATATGTTGCGTGGGAGTGACATATGGTTCGAGAAGCCTGCCGAGTCGAAGCATCTCGACATCATATTGATGGACTGGCAAATGCCTGTAATGGACGGGTTGACATGCAGCCGAGAGATAAGGAAGCTCGAGACTGAGAAGAAGATTACGCGGCACGTCGAGATCATTGCTACAACGGCGAATGCGAGAGATGAGCAGATCGAGACGGCTATTGCGAGCGGAATTGTAAGTCAATCAAGCCCCTGGCCATACCATCTACTAACCATACCAGGATTCCGTAATGTCAAAGCCATTCATGGTAAGCGACCTGCTCATCAAGATGAAAGAGCGACTCAGTATCGCATCCTCGGATAAACAAACTACAGCGGGCTATTCATTTTGGGAATGAATGAGCCATGATACGACATGTTAAGACAGACATACGATCGGATATGAAAGGATCGAAGAACATACTTCTTGCATTTCCAGGAGGCACATCTGCATTGGCTCGAGGCGTTTGGGTATGGATCTATCATAGATCCAGGCTGGATAGATACATGTTACACAGACATTGGTTGACTGCATGTTTCTACGGGTAATTATGTAGATCGTTGATTAGACCGGCACAGGTCATTGGATAGAAGGTGTAGTAATGTGCGATAGGCATATCTGCTGAATGCATTGGATGACAAACGGTATTGGCGTCGCATGCTTTTCTCTTCATTTCTTGCTGTCGACTCACGGATTTCTATTTCTCGATGCAGGTTCATCCCAAGCGGGCTCTTATTCCGTGCTATTGTTTCATGATCTTTTCGCTTTCTTGTATTTCTCCCAAGTGTTTTCTGCTTTCCTGATCTCGGGTGTTTGACTGCTTTGCAAGGCACTCTTAAGAATTGCCCTTTTTCTCTGTGCTGACGGGACGCTTGGAAGATCTGCTTGCAGAAACCCTCAAGGTGAAGCAGCGAAGCAAGTGCCAGAGTCTGCAAGAGGCTCGAAGCTTCAATCAAGTCCCTGACTAGTCTACCCGAGCCAACGCACGGTCTGAAGCATCAAATCCATGCGAAACATTCTCATTGGCTGTCCGAACTACATCGAATCGCGAATAGTTTCACATTAGAAACAAGCCGTTCGCTACCACAGACCGTCGTCTTTGGCAAAAGCTTAATCTGGAGCTCATCCCACCATAGAGACTTCTCTCCCATCTTCTCGAACCAAAGGTAGATCTCTTTCCATTTATGACAATCAACGATGATTTTTCAAGATCGCAGAGAGACGACGGTCGCGTTTGGCTGTGCAGCAGCTCTAATTCTCATATGGATATCTCTGTACAATATTCGTGGTCCGGGACTCTTTTATGAGCCCCAGCCAAGTCTAGAGCTCCAAGAAGGAGAAGACAGTGCCTTTCTCAGACATGCCATGAACGTCGAATTCCCCGCTCCAATAGACTACACACCAATCCACTCAGTCTGCACCCAGAATCCCAACAACTTCCGTCCCGGCCTCCTCTTCAGCTGCGAAGAACAACACGGCGGCGTAGGCATGGTCCGCAACCAAATCCTCAAGTGCATCCGCTACGCGATACATGGCGGCGGCTCCCTCGTCATTCCCTCAATGGCAAAACGCAACCCAAAAGACATCTCCGACATCGAGACCAGTAACGAAGTGCCTCTCGAATACCTCTTCGATCGCTCCGCCTTCATCGAACATCTCACTGCGTTCTGTCCAGGCATGCGTCTCTACAACCACGCTTGCGACTTCCCGTCGTACGAGAATAGAGCTAGTAAGAACAAGCCGCTACAGCTTGTAGGCGATCAGTTCGAGCCGGATCATCCAAGGACAGGTCTTTCGGATCCTTGGTCTTGGCGTGAATCTTTTGATGATTGGCTTGGAGAGCAGGATGTTGAGATTACGGCTGAGCAACCGGTACATGTCCGGATTGGACAGGCATACCTTGAATACCCTGTGCATAACGATAGTCTCGCCTTCGCTTCTGAATTCGGGAAGATTCTATCTTTTCGAGCTGATACCCGCGCGCTCGCTGCTCGAGTACTACTCGCGCTAGATCAGAGATTTGAGTTGGGGATTGATCCTGAGATGCCTATCAACGAGAAGAGTTTCTTTGGCGCGCATTTAAGATTGGAGAAAGATGCTGTCGAGGCGTGGAGTCCGGAGGAGGGGTGGAGGTTTTCGAGGATGGAGGATCAGTTTGAGGAGGTTTGGGGGGAGATTAGGGGGAGTGGGATGGAGGTGGTTTATGTGGCTTGTGGGGATCAGTCGATTGTTGATAAGTTCTCGGAATATATATCGACAAAGATTAAGGAAGAGGAGAAGGAGATGAATATTTCTGTGGTGACGAAATATACTCTGTTGGGAGGTCATGATCTCGCGCGCCTTAATGCTCTGACGTTCGACCAGCAGGCGCTGGTCGATTTTCTGATTATGTTTAAGGCGGGGTTCTTCATGGGGGTGGCGCATAGTAGTTTTCCTTGGACGGTGGCATTGAGGAGACATGAGTTGAGTGTTTTTAGGGAGAGGGAAGGGGAGGAAAAGGAGGGTGGTGGGTTTGCGAATCTGGGAAGTGATTTGTTGAGGGATGAGTTGAGTCTTATTATGGGGATGAGGAGGGATTATCCATACGTGGATCCGTTTGAATGGGGACTTTGGCCTTGAAAGTTGAAGAGGAGGATGGTCAATCCAAGAATCGAGCCAGGCAGGCTCGAGAATTATCAAGGAAGGCCGGGGAAGAACGATGAGTGACTTTACAAGCAGATTGGACTGTCTCTGGCCTTAAATAAAGATGATGATAGAGCTTCCGGGACCACACTGAAAGTCAAGGGTGGTCCGGCACGCCCTGCACAGTTCTCTGGAGAAGATGAACGCGGCTATAGCAGTGCTAAACGACGATAAGAGAGGTGGACGTGTTGTGACACTCGCTGAGAGTCGTCGTTGGTCTTAGATCACGGCTCTTCAGGGCTGTTGGAAAAACTGTTCGTATGTGAGTGGGAATTTGTGAACTACTAGTGATATGAATCAATTTATGTCTCGCACAAATGGTTGTATAAATCAGTTTCTTTTGTAGATAGCAGACAATCCTCGTGAGCATAAGCTGATGGCCAGTCGAACACATCTAGGTATACACTTTCGTCTTATGCTCTCCTCTCCATGTTGATAGATTTTTAATGCTGTATACACATAAATTCTGAATTGAAATTGTAGGAGGTCCATCCCAGATTGAAGGCAGAACCTTAGGACGTATCTGAACTAGGAAAGAGACTTGTTTGAATGACTATAGCCATGTTCCTGAATTTGCATGGTTTCAAAATTGAAGAAACATAGAAAACCGGTGAAATACCCGGAGCAACATCATAGACTCACATTCCAAATCATTTACAGCATTAAGCCAAGTCAATGTTCATCTGAACAATGATCTCAACAACAACAACACGTGACCATGGGCATCTCGCTTGAGCCAGCCTGACCAATTTCGCGAACCTTCAGAAAATCAAGCCTTGTCAACTTCCAAACAACAACACCACCATGTTCGCAGTAGCATATAAAGCTGCAAGAATCGAGTCGAACAAGCAGTCTGAGTCGGATCAGCTAGTAAGACCAACATCGGATTGTGAGTTTGACTATAAGCTTGAAGTACAAATCTGACATTGGTGTAGCTTTGCCTGAAAAGTACTCGCTCGCTCAACTGCACGATGAATTGCTTGGTGTGGAACGAGATCCAAATTCAAGAGTGAGTAAACCACATATCTATAAGTGTTCTCTTGTATACATGCTTATGAAGCTGTTCCTAGGATGATCTACCAAATCTTTTGATACTCCACAGCTGCCTAGGAGAATCACAACGACTCCGACGGGAAGAGGACGATGAAGAGTATATCACCAAACTCTCATCATGGGTTTCAAAGGCCATGATCCCGACCAGTGATGTTGCCCCTCACGATGATGCTCCGGAAGGTGAATTTTGTCTGCTTTTCATTGATGCTCAACAATGCTAAACAGAGCCCAGACACCACAAACGCCGCACGACAAAAAGTTATTAATAATGCGCGACAAAGAGGCACGCTTGGTCTACAAAGCATTTACAAACTTCTCCAGCTCCCAGATATTCAACAGAAATGCGTACCAACCTCAAGCGAATTCCTCATCTCCATCCTAGCCTTCACATCTCCACGTGATGTCTGGAGTACACCCACATCTCTCGCCACAGCACAACAACTCCTCACCCTTCCCTCTATTCAAAATGCACTTCAAGCTCCAGATTTTGTATCGGTGGAAATCCTCCAGGGGTTCATACGGCCTCTCTTTTCCGCATCAAAACCACGAACCGTCACATCCGCAGGCAGGAAAGCTATGCCCAGTTCAGCGCCGCTGAAAAGGCATGATTTCAGTGAGGAGAGAGCTAGTAAGCCGTGGTTGTATGAGACCGTCTACGCTGTTACGGTATTGGAGTGGGCTGTTCGAGAGATCTCTGTGCGTATCACCTCATCTTTCCTCCTCTCCCCAGATCTCATGCTTGTCTACTATGAAAACATATCCATAGCGAGACCTGGTCTAACATGCTCCTGATTCAACCAGACAATAACCCTCGCTACAAGCTGGCCTCTCATCCTCCCACCCCTCCTAACTCTCCTCGACACCCCGGGTACCCCTCTCCTCACCCGGTCTCTGCCCCTGATCACAACACTCCTCCCCAAGCTCCCTCCTAGAACCCTCGCTCAAACCGGTCTCGCATCCGTGTTCTCAGACGCTATAATACCAGTCACGCTGTACCTGCCATCTATCACACCACTCGAGGAATCACTGCAGATATTACCGTTGGCGTATGAGGCGCTATTTACGTTGTATGAGGTGCAATTTACCACCTCTTCAGCTTCTATCTCAGAACAATCTCCAATAGCAACGACGACGATCTCCACCTCAAAGAACTCACAAGACCAAACCCCAATCCTCCAAACCCAAGAAAAAGCCCGCCTAGCCTACCTCACCTCCATCCTCCGGCAATCCATCCTCCCCGCCTACCTACACGCTGCGCAACACGCCCCCATCGTCACACTCCTCCTCGCGCAACTCACAACACTAATCCCAAAACTTGGCGTCCACGCTACGAAACACATCAAAGACATCCTACCTATCATCTCTTCTGTGTTGATGGATCCGTTTGCGGGTGGCAGAGTGCATGATTTGAGGATTGCGTTGGAGACTTTTAGGGTGCTGGTGGGTTGTTGTTGGGTTAGGTTTAGGGGGGTGGAGGGAGAGGTGTGGAGGGTGGAGGGGGTGAGGTGTTTGGTCGGGTGTTGGGCGGTTGTTGGGGAGGTGGATGGAGAGGATTCTGTGAAGGGGAGTGTGGATAGAGATGTGTTAGGGAAGGTGAGAGAGGAGTTGATGTTCACGGGAAGGGTATTCGCTAAGGCTGTTGAGGGAGGAGAAGTGGATTTCAAGGAGGAGTTGAGGCCTTTGTTGGATGTTGATGAGAGTGTCAGGGATTTATTTGGGTTTTGAGGGATAGGAATGTGTATGTCAACAAAGGAGACGTCTTGACTTCAGGCCCTGGAGAAGGAATGGGATGTCTGAATGTAAGGAAGCTACGCGTCCGGCCTGGAGAGCAATTAGGAGGTGGAAGGAGGCAAATCCCAATTAACCGAGCTTGTCTGGAGTATGCTCCGCCGTGCTGGGTATCAAGCTGGAAAGGGGCATGTCACAGGACGTTTGGCCAATGGGACCAGACAAGAGAAGTGTGGAAATTGGCGACATAAGGCAGCTTGAAACGATCATTTTCTCAATTCATGCTATGGTATCTCATGCTATGTACCAACTATTTCCCAAATGCAAATCCCAACACCAGAAATGCCACGCTCAAAAGTAACTCCAACTTCTTGCTGCCCGCACATGAATATCCATAGAATACCCTCAGTCAACAGGCTGCTGTTTGAACAGACTCTTCCCCAACAACCACTTTCGATACGCCTTATATCTCTTCTTCCCAAAATCCTCCTCAAAAACAGTTAGTGGATTCTCACCCACAGTCAAGAAATCCTTCGCCTCTGCCACATCCTCACTGCTCCCACCTGGCTCCTCATCACCCGTTGTCACAATCCCGATATCGCGCCAACTGCCATTCACATATTCGAGATACTCGGAGTCGATCTCGGTGGGAATCTCGTTGCTGACTACGAGGGGTAGTGTCTGAGGATGCGAGATGTAACGGGCGTAGTCGTCTGTTTCTTGTGTGCTGACGGAGGGGTTGAGGGATTCGTGAACGACTTGCGTAAATGTCCATTGGGCAGCTTTGCTCTTGTCGAGGGGTGTGAGCTTTTGCTTTTGCGGGGAGAGAGTAGGATGTTGCGGTTCTTTCATGATACTGGGGTGGTGGTCATTCTTCTCATGGATGGGCTGCAACCAGCGTTGAATAGAGATGCGTTTTGTGTTTGCGGTAGTGCCGGATTTGACGGAGGCGTTGTCGTCATCTGCTGCGGCGGTTTCTGTTTCGTCTGCTGGGTCGACAATGGTAACTTCTTTCTTGACTTTCTTTTTGTCCGGAACGTCTTGGTCGAGTTCGGTGCGGACTTTGAACGGCGATAGGTCGTACCGGCCTTCTTGGGTGGAGCGGAAGGGGATGTAGCGGATCGTTGAGTTGAGCTTCCCCATGTAGCAAAACACTTTGAGGATTGATGATACAGAGAGTGGTTTGTAGTACTCAAGCCAGTACTCGTCGAAGTAACCTAGTGGTTTACAAGCCACGACGCCTGTGGGGTCGACATGTGGTGGCAATACCCTCTTTTCTAGGAACTCAGGAGTGTACCAGTTGATGTAGCTGCGTCTTCTCTGTCCAGACCAGGCACGTGGATCAGCATGATGAAGATAGTAGTCTGTCGCCAGATCCCATAACATAGGCTGCCCTTGAGCGAAAATGTAATTTCCTAGAAATAGATTGTAGGCCTCTTGTCGCTGGCCATCGAGGAAAGAATTGTTGTAATACCGCTTGAAGCTTTCCACCATGTCTCGAGAATGACTCGTCCATTGGTTGATCTTGCGATAAGTTTCCATGGTGTTCACCAGCTGAGAACCACCATATTGAACAGCTATCGTGTCACCGTGATCATGGTACATATGTGTAAAGAGATTGACAGCGTCAGTATCGTAGTCGATCGATGTATCCCCAATGATACCGAGAGCATGAAGCTGGTGGCCAAGTGCTCTTTTCCCAATGACGAACTGTGCGGCGTTGGTCCTATCCAGACAATCAATGCAGTTGGTTCTCGCAACTCCATTTTGAACTTTGGGCATAGTGATCTTTCCATCTCCATTCTGAAAGAAGCCAGTGGTTGTGACCACTTCTTCGGCAATATTCTCAAGTGTGCCGATGACGTCTTGATCACGACTCTTGGATGCTCTACTCATATCCCATGCTTTGTGGATTATTTTCTTATCAGCTGGGAGAAACTGGTTGAGATAGTTGATTGCATTTGTGAATTCATGTAAGAGTTTCGATTCTCGAGGCGTCCTTTCTCGAGCTTTCACAAGATTGAGGACGTAAACAGGAGCACCGTATCTTTCGAACAGGTTATCAAAATGTAGAGCAGCAGCACTGTAGAATGGATCGACCAAATTCAATTCAATCGGTGGCTTTGGAGTCACGCCAGTATTATCCTGAGTCCAGTATAGTGGTATACTTCCTCGATGCTGAACGTATGAAGTGAAGTTCGGACTGGCGAACAGCTTCGGCCCAGGGGCGTGGAAGGATGTTGTTAGCATTTCTGAAACAATCTGTTCAGTCTCTACATCATTCGCAACGTAGCCCTACTTTGTCAGCTGTAGTCAGTAACTCTGAATGGCGTCTCATACCAGATCATTTGCACCGCGCTTCAAGAACCGGGCGCCAGCAAAATACCGCGAACGCCTAGCAATGATGGTGATATAGGCTGTACGGCCATATATAGAAATTGCTAAAACTGTCAGACGGACTAGAAACCAGATCGTTGAACATACCAGATTGATCGATGTAACCATGAATGACCGGCATGCACCAATCGTAGGTATTCTTGAGGGCAGACACTGCAGGTTGTAGAAGATAGCTGTTCCATACGAACATGGAATTATAGTCCTGGTCATGAGGATACGGCATGCCCTTGGCTATTGCCTCTCTCTCGGCCATGATATTGTGCTGTAGAGTTCGTGTGATATCGTAAGAATAGCTGTAGTAGAATGAGCGAGTCAAATCTAGATTATTGAGAATGCCGATGAAACGAGATTCTTCGGTATTCCTGAGATCCGGCTTGAATCGAGAACTTGGTCCTGTCGTCAACGGAATGAGTTCCGTAGCATCAACAGCATATGTAAAATGACCACCAATCATAGCCACTTGACTCCGCTTGGTTATCACCAGCATGTAATATACTCCAGTAAACCGTATGAAGCCAATGATACCCCAAGTAGTAGACCGCAGCTTCATACCTCCAGTGCTTTTATTGCCATCGTCAATAGCATTTAGCAACTGGCTCATCTCTTTCTTGGTATAGACAATTTCGTCCTCCGAGATGTTCAGATTTCCAGAATCAGCCGTCCTGTCAATCTTCAAGATCCGGAAGCGTCTGTCCATGACATCTGCACCAACAAAGTAGTATCTCGTGGCGGTTTCGTACAAGGAGAACTTGTGCATCTTGCAGACGCCTTGATCTCCCACCTTCTCGTATTCCGCACCTTTATTTCTCTTCATATCCGAGTTTGGGCTGGTACTTCGCTGGAATGGCTTGGCTGTACACTCCTCGTCATCATCGTCATCGCCACCTGAAGATGGTCTTTTCGATTGCTCGGAACTCTGTGGGGGATTGTTGTGTAGTGGAGGGAACTTTGGCAGGGACTGATCACTGACATCCGAGTTTCTGAAGTCCAGGGTGAGCGGAGAAGTCATGGCAGACGTCGACCTCGAGGCATTATCGGTGGATATACTCGTAGTTTCGAAATGAACATGGTTGCTTGCAGTATCACTCGGTCCAGGAGATCTCCCCCTCCTGGACTGTCCATCGTCTTGGTCTGCCATGGTGGCACAAGTTTCCAGGTTATTGGGCTTTCATGTTCGAGCTTGTAACCTCGTTATGGCGGTATATGAGATGGCGGGCACGATCTTTCCAGGTCAATCCTGCGTTGTAGCCTAAGGCTTGTTGTGCTGGTAAACGAAGGGACGAGAGTACTTAAGGTCGATAGTCAATAAACGACTTCTTCCAGGTCTGGAGCGGGCCTCACCTTCGCCTCAACTCCACTTGCGACTCGAGTCGGAACGGAAGCTGGAAGTGACGTCGCGACACCCCTGCTTTTGCCAAGACTTCGACTTCCCCATGCTTTTCACGTGTCAGTCGTGCCACCCTGGACTCCACTCCACTCCACTCCACTCCCGTCCTCTTTGCCCACCTGCAGCGACTCAGCGAGCGATGTCTCTCCCTCCCGCCTTTGCCTGCATGTGAAAACGGACGGGAATCATTTTCATCCACCCACTACTATCATCCACCGAGGATCTTCCTTTCTCCCTCCCACGCCCGCCGCCCACCTACTTTTTCCTCCCCTTCCCTCAATTCTGTTCACCCCATTTGTACTGTATTATATCCTCATTATGTTCCCTTCTTCAACCTGCCATTTCTAATGCCTCTATCACGCCGCCATGTCTGATGAAGGCCATCAGACAGAGAGCGCCATCTTCACTCAGAAAGATGACATAATCCACAGTGAGTTTCAATCCCCTGATCACATGTGATTGCCACTTTATTGACAACACCACAGGCGTTCTTCACGAAGAAGATGTATGCTACTCTACACAGTAGCCCGTCACGATGATATGCTGATTCCAAATAGCTATACCAAATATTAGGCGCACCCAGAACCGCTTCTCCAGCAGAATTGCGACGATGTTACCTCGAGCGATCGAAAATATGCCATCCTGACAAACCGCCTTTCCATGAATTATCCACAAGGTTAGCCAGGACTATTGTGTATTGTTGTTCGGAGGGTTCTAATAATTGTTCAGTGCTTTTCAGCGACTCGGTTTCGCCTTCGATATCCTTAAGTCCCCCAGCGCAAGACGAACTTACGATCGAGCTTCGAAGCCTACCTCCTCCCAATTACCAGACAAAACAACCTTTCTCGGAGGCGAACATACCTTCCGCAGTGCCGTCGAAGCAATACTCCACGAATTTATGACCGGGGATTTCGTCATCGTCAAGAGATGGTTAGAATCACTCCACGTCCAATATCCGAATCTCGTTAGCGAAGAGGTTGTCATCAATGTCGAGAAGAGCTTCATTCGCATACGAGAATTAGTCTTAACGACGAGGACATATGCGCTTTTGATATACATCGAATTGGGTCGAATCAATCGTGTCCAGAAACGACTGATGGGACTTGGCTACTTTGATGTTGTCGGACGGGCAAGACTAACTATACATCTCGTACGAGTCACCTTGGCCGTCCCGATGCGGGTCGACCGTGCCTTGAAGCAAAGGGAAGAGAAAGCTTGGAGAGCGAAAGTAGCCGGACTACAAGCAAGGGGCTTGACACCAACAGAAACAATGGGAAGAGCAGGGATTCTAAATGACCGGATCAGCAAAGTCCTCGAATTCATTGTCGGCACTGCTGGCAAAGATGAGAGCGCTGACGAAGCTTGGAGTGCAAGCATGGGAAAAGTTTCATGATCTTATCTTTGCTGGAGTTGGATCGAATTTAGCGGCATCAGGATCTCGGCGCCCGGCGTTCAAGTCTGAACTTCCCAAGCACTTGGGCTTTCGTGGATGAGAATCATCTCTCACTTTCGTCAAGACTTCTTTCCTCGAGTTTAGAATACCCAATTGCGTTATGATTCTGTTTAACTCTTCTTTTGAATATGATTTCGATGGTTGTGTATGACTGACTTTACCTTGATGAAGTATTTCTATGGATTTTGCACTGTCTACAAAATATGATTATGATGTATGATTAATAAATTCCCAGAGTTGTCAAATGTTATCATTCATACGAATTTCTCTATCTATCTGTCTCTATATGAACAGTGCCAACCCCATCCCTCCGGAGAACATGGCTGCAACAGATATTATGCTGGCGATAGAGAAAGTAGACATGCCACTGATACCATGACCAGAGGTACATCCACCAGCGATTCTCGCTCCCAGTACCATTATAAGACCACCCAGTATCGCGGTTGAATCAGCAATCGGTGCTTCTCCACCAGGGACCTTAAAGTCCAATGCCTGGCTCAACACCCAGCTTCCCAGAACAATTCCTCCAGCGAACGCAATCGAATTATACGCCGGCCTCGGTCCCGACTTCTCACTAGTTCCAGAGATATATCCCCATGCCCGCTTAGCTGCACCACCAAGCTGTTCATAAGCACTCGACACCCCCACGGCACTGCCAGTCAAAACAAGCGAAGCGACCTGCCCAACACCAATCAACAAACCCCCAACAACAGGCGGAAATAGCACATTCTCCGCCCTCTGCGTCAAACTTGCCAACGCTAGCACCAATACCAAGAACCCTTCATAGAACAATACCAGCCTCTCTTCTCTCTCACCAACATACTGCTGCACCGTCCTTGGCTCATCCTTCACATCCTTCGCCGCCTGACTCCCCGGACCAGAACCCAGATACGGCTTCGCAACACTGTACAACGTGCCACCAAGTAGCCCTCCAACGAAAGCGAAATACCCCGACCTGATCCCCGTTGCGATCTGTACCAATACCGTGCCTGGACATGCGCCTGTGAGAGTCATACCGCCGCCGAGGAGGAGGCCGCCGATGATGTTGCCGTCGTAGGGGAAGATGCCTAGGGCTGATGGGGAGCGTGGAGTGCAGGGTGCGATGTTGGATTTGCGGGCGATGATCATGGCTATTCTTTGCGGGCGTTAGTTGGATCTAATGGAGGAATGGAGCTCGAATTGGAGTAAGGGGAGGAAGAGAGAACTTACGTGCTACATCCACTTGCTGCAAGAAACGTCTGCAACATGTGGAAATTTGAAAGTTGCATCTGGGAGAGTATTATCCATGGCGAGTAGACGCCGGAGAGAGTGAGTGCGGAGCCGAAGATAGCTCCAGCTGTCGTGGAAGCGGCGAGAGAAGTCGCCATTTTGGCAATCTGATAGGTTTCTTCTGGATCCGTATGATTTAGGAGCGAGAAAGAGCAAGAGCAAGTGTACTGGTGAGAGTGAAAGAGAGAGTTGACAATATCTTTGAGTATGGTTGATAAGTAGCTATTTCAGACGAACGAACGAACGACCGAACAAACGAACTAAATATAAGTGCGAAACTAACATCGAGACAGATTGAATAGTGAACAGTGGACACCGACCGGCTTCCCACTATATCACACTACAACACTACCACAAGTGCCGTTCCGGTGTTTATAAATCATACTCGTGGACCAGGAGTCCAGGATCACAACGACTTCCCCATCCCATTGTTCCTTTTGCGCCCCTCGGCTTTCCACTTTTATATATTGAAACTTTCTTTATCCCCGATCTCCATATATATCCCGAACTATTCTCGATTATCTATTTCGCGAAGTGCGAGATTATCATATCTTTTCGTGTACCAAAATCAATGCCGTTCTTTTCCTCTCACGCCCACCTACGTGTTGGTAGTACAGAATAGTGCTGTAGATTTACATGCAGCAAGTAGTACGGAACCGGTACATCGGTGCGCCTGCTCCCTCGGTATTTTTTTGTTAAACGTGGATGCCATGTCCAGCCTGGCTCGTCGATCTCGGGGTATGGTGGGTCTGGCAGGTCGGCGATGTTTGCATTTGGGTTTGGGTTGGTGGCGATATTGAGGTTCGCGAACTGACTGACTCGAGAATAAGGTCTAGGTTAAAATTGCGGTGTCATGAGTACTAAGTACTATTCTCCCTTGCCGAGATTGATAAGTATGTGCGAAATAAATAGCAGTCGCTTTTGAGTGATGGCGTTCCAGAAATACGTGCTTTAGAAAATGCTAAATGAAAAGAGGGCAAGAGGGGAGCTGGGGAGTTGCTGCGCCAGCGAGCTGATCGAACAGACCCCTTTCTACAGGTCCCCGAATTTCGCTTAGTTGTAAATGAATCCCGATTGGGTTTCGGTTCTTATTTTGTTTTCAACAGAACAAATAATCATCGGAAGCCTTTGGCGCCTTCCGAACAGATACGTGTAGGATGTATGACTTTAATGTGAAATCCGACGTTCTGGATCACACCATTGGATAGCTGGAGAAGGAGACTTCTGCTATAGCCATTCTTGACCAATATAGCCGGCCTACTCAATTGGTATTATCTGTCATGGTTTTGGTACCTTCAACTCTTCGCTCCGCTTCCGCACTTCCTCAACAGCGTCCTTGTAGTCAGTGATACCAGGGTTCCGAAGCTGCCACTCCATCACCACCTCCAAAGCAGGACGCATCCAAACTCCAGGCTTCACACCGCCAAGCTCCTTTGATAATAATTTGCCGTCAATGATGCTTCGCTCGGCTGGTGCATCCATGATGTCCATTGCTTCCAGATGATCGATGAATTGCTGCCATTCGCTGAACAGACCTTCAAATGCTACCGGCATATTAATACTGAGAAGATCAAGAATGGGAAGATGGACTTACATTTCGAGTCTCTTTTCAGCGCCTCAACCATCAAAGCAAATAGGGCTTGAAGCCGCCAATGACCACCTTGGGCATCCCATCTACGAATCGTCATGCCCACTTTATCTCGCTGAGAGGTATACTCGACCTTCTGAACAATCGCGTCTTTCAGGGCAGTGATCTCTTCGTGATGTCTGAAAGCTCCGGTAACTACATTATAGATCTTGTTCTCGCCTTTGATTCCTTCTCGAATGACCAAGCTGCCAAGAGGTGGAGGCAACTTGCCACCAGCTTTTGCGGGCTGAGGGAGCGGCATTTGAGACCAAGGTGTGATGGCTGCTAGAACCCAGCTGAAATACTTTGCGTCGTCTGAGCGGACCAGGGATTGGTAGATTGAGCCTGGTGTTTCGTTGGATTTCAGTTCATTCAAACAGGTGTAGGCTATGGCCCAGTTGTCTGTTGCAGGTGCTGGATTTCCTTGCGTTGTTGGGTCCGTGAAGATCGTAGAGTAGAGACCAAGACGATCGATTAGTTGGAGAGAGCCCATGGGATCGTTGCCTGTAATCATGTTAGTATGGTTTACCAGAACGAATCAACCAATGTAGAATTAACCTTTAAGCATTTTCTCCAGTTCAACGCCAACACGCTCCCTACTGATCTTTAATTTCAGGGCTTCCATAACAGCAGGATCGCTCATAGAAGTTTCGGATGCAGGATCAATGCTGAATCCCAGTCGACTTGCGAATCGAATCAATCTCAACACACGCAGAGGATCATCCGTGAATGTAGTTTTTGGCTCGAGGGGAGTCCGGATCCGGCGAGCGGCAAGGTCTTGGATACCTGACGTGAAGTCTTCAACTAGATCAGTTCCGAGATTGTAGAAGAGCGCATTAATCGTCGCGTCCCGTCTCAATGCATCCTCCTCTGCGGTACCAAACTCCATTTGAGGATTTCTGCTATCGTCAGAGTAGGTCTCCTTCCGCAAGTTGACGAAGTCAACATCAAATCCGAATATCTTTGTAGTGGCAGTCTCGAGATGCTTTGACTTCTCTGGATTTGCCAGAATTTTGTGTAGGTTTCCCATATCTTTGGCTTCCAAAGCGTGTTTCTTAAGATTCTCCTCATTCTTGAGATATTCTTGCATCTTGGTACTGAAGGCATAACCGGTCATAGCGTTGATGGCCGTATCGATATCATGACTGGGAATGTCAAGAAGCTTGTCCCGAACCCATCCTCCGGCAAAACGAAGCTCAATTTTCTCCTTGATCTCCTTGGATTCGTCGATATATCGGGCGACATCTAGTAATAGTTCCCTCAATCGGCTCTCTTGCGGAGTGAGCGTGATCTGCGTGGTGGCCATCTTTCCTCTGGGTTTCTTCGACTTCGGAAGCTCCTCAACCTCAGATTGTTTTCGTTTCATGTGAGGACATAAAGAAAATGCTCTGGCAGGGCTGATCGTGAGTGTGACTCTACAATATTTGAAGAGTGCTGGAGTGACATATACTGCTCGCCGAAGACTCATCAGCCTGATTCAAGTCTTGTGATACGAGCAATCAATGTCATAAATGTTCTTTCGTCATGAAAGCTGTTTGTAGCATTTCCAAATACTCTCGTCGCCAGGCTCAAGGAGAGAAAATTGCTGCGATCTCAAATGAAATGCGTAGTCACGTGAAGATAAAGCACCTTTGACGATTGCTGTCTCGAAATATGTCTCTATCCAGCACCTTACGCCACAGTCCTGAACAATGCATAACGAGAGAAACACCGAGGGAGACTTTATTCAGTATCAGATGCGAGTCTAAGTCTCATGTCGACTACAGCAACTGCAAAGAATACCCAGTTCTGCCAGGTATAGCCTCCAAGTGCTACGTAGCCAAGTCTGGAATTGAATCTACTGCTGACAATCTGCTCTTCTCGGGTTGTTCAGTTCCAATCCACGCGCATGTTGCTGCGCAGGCTCCCTGTCACTGAGCAACAAAACGAAACCTCCTCACCCCCCGGAGCATTCCCGTGCTGGTCTTCATGACACCTCTTAATAATGCCTCGCCCTTCGAGCCCCCGGAACCTCCTTCAGGAACCGCATCCCTGAGATTACCAAAGATCAGGGCATCCACAGACACTTTGACATCCTCCGTATCTACTCTGCCATATCGAGCCTCAAATGCCTCTGTCTCCTCTTTATTCGCATCTACATCTACGCCGACCGGCTCCCGGTCTGTGTCTCCCAGTGGGCTTGGAACTCCTTCAAGGATGTCAGGTTCAGTTTTTGGTGGGACACCGGGGGAAGGCACTCAGCTAGCAGCAGCAGACAGGCCGGAAGATCCTCGAAATCTTATACTCCAAGCTTTTGTGCCACATATAGCGGTTCATACATCCACGGACACTCAAGAACTGGTGAAGGATAAGGGTTTTGAAGGGGGGCTGTGGGAGCTACTGAGACCGTTTGGAGAACGCGTGCAGGGAAAGGTCACAGTACGGGACAGCATAGGCGCGGGAAAGGCATGGGATGACTTTGCTGTACGATTTGTTCAGTTGGGAGATGGGCAAGAGGTCTCTGAAGGGATGCCGGGCTCTCGAAAAAGTGGAGAGGGGAAAGTTCCAATACCTAATGGGAATAAGTCAATACCGGCATCTGTTGCGGCACAACGAGCCAGAACTGGAGGAGATATTGCTCCCATTGAGACCTTGGTTGATCGACACTTGACGCATGCAGAGGAGTACCCGAATATGGATGCAGATGATTACTTGACATTTAAGGACTCCCATTTGAGGAGCCCGGACGTACCTTCGCCATTCTATACGTTATACCTGCGGAGGTTGTTATCTGGAATTCCTTTGGCGCCTCATGAGACCTTTTCTCATCCCGTTGCCTGTGTCATTGCGATCAGCTCGAGAAACACAAGCCCAATCGAGACGCTTCGGAAGTTGTATGATGAGTCAAGTTATGGTGAGAAACGGCTGCCGCTATGGGTAAATAATGAGTACCTAAGGTACTATGTTCTGGTACATGACGAAGAACGGGATGACATCACGAAGTCCATCACTTTATTTGAGCAGATGAAACGTCACTTTGGTCTTCATTGTCATCTTCTCAGACTGAGGAGTACCCAGTGTGTAGCATCGGACGATGACAGCGTGGAATTACCTCGATGCGAGTGGCTGTCAGCGTCAGAAGAAATGGCGGTGATTCGAGCTCGAGAGTTGGAAGAGGATGTCGAAGATCCGCACCCATTCATCTTTGAATCTGACACCACCGCAATCAGGACATTTATTCGAGAAATGGTCACTCAGTCGATTGTTCCCTCGATGGAACGATGTGTGGCTACCTGGAACGACCAAGTCGCTTCTCGGCGGCGAGGTCTTAGTGGTCGCATCACCAACATTACAAAAAAGTGGTCCGTGTTTGGAGGAAGCTCTAGGACATCCTCGAATGGATCAACATCGAGTGGAAACAGCGGCAACTACGATGCATTACAGGGCTTCTACCGACCCGACACACCCGAGGCTATCATGCGGAAACTGGCTGACTATGCTTTCATGCTGCGAGACTGGAAGTTGGCCCAGTCCACCTACGACCTGTTACGATCTGACTTCAACAATGACAACGCCTGGAAATATCACGCCGCCGCAAATGAGATGGCAGCAATTAGCACACTAATGAATGCGCAATCAATGAGCTCGAAGATCAGGTCCGAGACCATCGACAAGTGGTTGGAAGCCTCTCAATACTCTTACATTACCAGGTGCGGAGCACCTTACGGCGCACTCCGGTCTCTGGCATTGGTGATGGAATTGCTCAGACTTCGAGGTGGATCAGCTACCGAAGATGCAGCGAGCTGGGGCCAACGACTGCTGGATTTAAAAGTAATTGGTGTCGTTGGCGATGCCCTGATCAGAGAACGCATCGCGGCATGCTATGCTTCAAAGAAAGGCTCCGGATCCGGGATGTGGGGAGCCAGGATGAGGAAATCAGCATGGTGGAGCATTCGAGCAGCAGATGCATGGTTGACTCTCGGTAAACCTCAGCAATCAAAACAACGCCTTGACGAAGCCATTGCCAAGTACTCTTCCATGGCAAACAAAGACAACATCTCGAATTTTGCTGGTGCAAGTGACTTCATACAGTCTTTGCAGAGAGAAATCCAGTTAGCACTCTACCCTGAGTCTGGCATTGAAGGGCCAGGTATTGAGGACTTGATCGACACGTCAATAGAGGAAAGTCAGGCTTTCAACTCACGGCCACACCGAAGGAGTCTGATGGGTGCAGCGCCGCCCATGACGAGCCTCGAATCCGCTCCTCTCCATGGAGATCTTTTAGAAGAGGGTGACGGCGACGGACCGAAGCCTGACCAGTTTGAGTGAGTGAGAAAGGATGTAGTGCTTATTCGTGCACATATTTTGAGCGGCCATAGGTTCAGGAGAGCATTGGGATGGCGTTAGGTGTTTAGAATGGGCTATGCGTGTACACGTAGGCTTGGATCTAGAGAGGAGACGACTCTAAAGAGATACATGGGAGAATCATATAATCTGCACCCTGTTCAAGATTCTCATTAATTATGCACTTGGCATAAAGTGTGCATAAATACCATGCACTGATAAGCGCGATAAGAACCCAATGACGGGCACTCTCTACCTTAGCGGACGTGCGATTTCTTATCTCTTCGCGAGGCAACCTAAAATCAACAAAGAAACCTCCTACGACGCGCAATACACTCTCGACGCCTACTCAGTGAGAAGGGCCGCAAATCCCTGTTTCTCATAATGACTGATCTTCTCACCTATCTCTTGAATAGTGAACCTCAGTTCCGCAAGTATGTGGATCCCTATAACCTAGTTGTTTGCTGACTAGGTATGAAACCAAAACCAAATGCCTAGCTGACACATGGAACAGAACGCGCCTGGAAGACCTATACTCAGATTTTGGTAAAAGTCGCAGTATCAATCCTGATGGCTACCACGCCAACATAACAGCATGGCTTCAAGCTCTCTCGCATGCTACCCTCGCGGGGCATATGCCCTCCACCTCCGCCTCCCCAGATCTCCTCTCCATAACTATATCCAACGACTTGGTGCACGCGCTGGAAACGCGAGAATGGGGTCGGCCGTCTGCGCTTGGGACGGTGGTTCGAGAGGGTCTGAAGGCCAGGCAGTGGATTGATGTCCGGGAGTTTGAGGAGGCGAGGGAAAGTATCTACCACAAAGGCTGGTCGATACCTGTGCCTAGTGTGGGGGATGTGCTGGGTTGGGGATGGAGACAGCTGGGCTTTGGAGGCGGAGAGGAGAAGTTGGTGAAGGGACGAGTGGTGATTATGGAGAATCTTGAGGGGGTGGGAAAAGAGGTTACGAAGAGGACTGAGGGCATTAGAGGCAGGGTTGAGAGGATATTTTCGAGAGAAGCGTTCAGCGAGGCTTATGGAAACGTCTCGGGGAAAGATTCCATACTGTCGGCAGTTGATATGGAACTTCTGCTGAAGTTTTTGGAGCGAGACAAGGGAATTCTGTCCTATGATGGGCAGACGGTGAAGCTGAAGGCGCCAAATGAGAAGACACCTAGCCCTATCACTGCGGAAGACACAACGATCGCATCGCTGAAGACCCTGATCAAAGATCTGGAGATCCAGACAGAGGTTCTTACGAAGAAAGTGGACGAGATGGCAGCTACAGCGAAGGATGCTGTAGCTCGCAAGAACAGAGTCTCGGCTCTCGCGGCTCTTCGCTCCAAGAGACTGGCGGAGACGACGCTCACAAAACGGCATGCCACACTAGCACAATTAGAAGAAGTGTTTTCGAAAATCGAGCAAGCCACCGACCAGGTCGAGCTGGTAGGCGTCATGGAAGCAAGTACCCGGGTTCTGACTGGTCTGAACAAGGAGGTCGGTGGTGTTGAGAGGGTAGATGATGTAGTTGATCAACTACGGGAGCAAATGTCACAAGTGGACGAGGTTGGCAATGTTATTGCTGAGGTTGGACAGGGTGTCGATGCTGCTGATGAAGAGGAGGTTGACGATGAGCTGGAGGCTATGGAGAGAGAGGAGCGGGAGAAGAGAGAAGAGAAGGAGAGGTTTGACAAAGAGCAACAAGAAAAACAAGAAGCCGCGGAAACGAAGCGAAAATTGGATGCTCTGGAGGAAGCTGAACGGCAAACAAAAGAGGCGACAGCAAAGAAGCAAGATGAAGCTGCGAAGAGGGCAGCGGAGGCAAACTCCGAGAAGGATATCGAGGGCAAATTGAAGCGGCTTTCATTAGATGCTGAGAAAGCCCTCGCTTAGAGTATGGTTGATTACTAGGTAGCATTGTATATCACGTATTACGCATTTGGCAAGGAGTTGGTGCTTGGGAGTTCTGATAGATAGCTTTGTCAATAGCAAGCTATGGCTGTACCGTCCTAATCGCAGGCAATTCAGGAGCAATACCCGAGTCTTTATCCAGTATCGTCAGATTGTTTGCAAACTGCGACGAAGAGTTCGACGGCGACTTCGCAGGCTGGCTACTCTCCTCCAAAAATCTCCGTTGTGATCCGCTCTGGCTAACTGGTTGCATTCGATCGTTAGGCCCATCTCCATCCTCTCTGATCATGACGTCTTCGTTGGAATTACCTGGAGGTTCGGTTACTACGGGAGTTTGGTTGCCAGGGCTGGATGCTTCAGGTGTCGGGGGCTTGGCTGTTTTCTTCCGAGCATTCGCTATCAACTTGCGAAACGAGTCATCATGCGTGCTCGAATATGCCTTTCCATCAAAGTCTTTGTCTTTGACTTGTGTACCAGAATGCTGTCCATAAGTTGACGTCTGAGCCCTTCCGCCTTGCGTCCTCTCCCAGACTTCCAGCTCTCTCTTCAATTCGCCCTTCGTCCTCGGTTTCCTTGCGTCACAATTCGCGTTCCAGAGAGTAATCCACTCCGTATATCGTCTCTCCATCAGCGGCTTGTTTCCCGAAGCTGAGATCCCCATCTCACCGAGCTTCTTCCGTAATGCTGCTTCTTTCATCATTGAGAAGTTTACCTGCGCCAATCGTTCTGGTCGTTTTGGGGCATCAGATATGGTCAGGGGATTTTGTGCAGAGCCTTGTTTAGATATTCGACCCATGGGTTTAGAATTAGTCATTCGTGGCTCGTCCGCGCAATCCCGATCCAGATGTGAATTGATATTTGCTTCCTTGACTTGTCTTGAGCAGACCGGACATATGACATAGCCATCTTCTGTAGAAACTATCAGCCAGAGAGCGTAGCATGCTGCTCACACAGGCTTACCTGGAACAAAATCCTCATCGGAGTCATCGGAGTCTTGAATGACCTGTGAAGGCGTGGGTTGTGACCTCCTGCTCGATGTCCGAGTCCCAGCAGCTCTTGTCCTCTTTCTCGGCGCATCCTCGTCCTCGAGTTCCGCCTGTTCCCTATCTCTTTTCGAAGAAGGGCTTCCTGATGCCTCTGCAGATCTTCGAGCGTACTCTAAAACTTCTGGTCTCGCCTTCGTGAATGCCTCTACCAAATCTTGCATGGCTCCATTGAACCTCAACTTCAGCTCCTGGTCCTGCGACCGACACGCAGGGCATTTCCCATCATTGTTCAGACATCTCCGTATGCATAACGAGCAGAATGTGTGCGAGCAAGAAGTTATCATAGGCGTAGTGTAGAAGTCCTTGCAGACCTGACAGCGCAAGGCTGCATCAACACCGGCAAGTGAGCGAAGTGGCGTCTCAAGCCAATCTGTTGAGTCTGTGATCTCGAACGCGTCGTCTTTCGATACCTTGTTCATGGTGAGAGCCTTCTTGTGCTGTTTACTGGGAGTCGTTGCGCATTTCGACTTGTCGCGTTCCAAGGTTGCTGGGTCGAGAGTTTGGGTAGGGTGGAGTTGAGAAATGGCTTCCACTTAACGCGCTCTCGCGTGGGACCGCGTCTTCCTCTTTGCTAGAAAAACATCGAGACTCCTTCACCCATTCGGATGACAACCACATAACACCATGGCAGACTACAAGACGTTCCTGGCCACTAGCATATTGACAGAGGACAAAGTGGTACGTGACATGCCAATATGCATGAACGTTCTTGTTCTAATAAATTGTATAGATCACCTACCGGCTGCTCAGTCGCACCCTCAAGATCCACGTCAATGACGCAAAGGAGTGAGCTTCTCCGTATGATCAGGCATGCAATCTGCTGATAGTATCTAGAATGCTCTATGAATTCCACCGTCAACAAAACGCGAAGAAACCTGACACAATCCATGCGACCTACCTGATAAGTGGCACGAAACAAAAGGAGGAGCCGGTAGCTACGAATGGCGCGGCAAAGAAGGACGGAGAGGACGATTATATGCAGAGCAGTCCCTTTATGGCCAGTTCAATGCCTGTGGCAGAGAGTACTGGTGAAAGTGGCGTGTTAAGCTTAACGCTTGTCAAAGAAGAGGATCTAGAAGGTCAGATACCCTCTAGAGTGTCAGAGTCGCATTAATGCTATAACAGAAGTACGGTCCCAGTACGAACATTTATCTTCGATACATATCTACAGCATTGGACCCCATCCCTTGAAGGTAGGGCATCTTTTATCCGCTTTGGTATGCACCTGACAATCTACAGGATTTACAAATACTTTCAGACATTACTCGAGAGATTCAAGTCCTTTGCGCTTCTGAAGATGCTGTCGAGCAAGCCCCAAAATATGGTACAATTACCAACAAGAATGTCAAGAGACGACCGTCACGTCGGCCACCCCCAGTCGCAGCAGCACCTGCACCTGCTCCAGCAAAAGCTGCAGTAAAACCCAAAGCAGCCGATGTCAAGGAGAACAAGCCTGCTGTAAAGCACGAAAGTAAACCCTCTCAACCATCAACCGCAAACGATTTCTTCGGCAAAGGCAAACCAAAACCAAAACCAACAGCCTCGAGCAATGCCTCCAGCAAGGAATCTACCCCTAATCCACCCACACTCAAGCGTGATAGCTCAAGCATATTCAAGTCATTCGCAAAAGCTAAGCCGAAAATCAAGCGTGAAGGAACAGACAGCTCGGCGGTTGAGTCACCCGCGCTGAGCGCAGCAGAAGATTCGCCTATGAAAGATGTTGTCTCAGATGATGATGATGAGGAAGATACGTTCGTCCCGCCTGCTCCAAGTAAGGATATTGTCGACAGTGATCGTAAGTCACGCAAGGAGAGGGAAGCGGCGTTGAAAAAGATGATGGAAGACGATGATGAGGACGAAGTCGCCGTAAAGCCGAAGCGCAAAGTCGAAGAGGCTGTGGAGGTGGAAGAGGAGGAAGAGGAGGAAGAGGGGAGGGAGAAGAGTGTAGAGAAAGGAGAGGTGCCGACTGTAATCAGTGGTGGGCGTAGAAGAGGACGGAGGAGGGTCATGAAGAAGAGGACTGTTAAGGATGATGAGGGCTATTTGGGTAAGTTCTCTTTCTCCACGACCGATTGATCAAGCTCACGGATGGAACAGTTACGAGAGAAGAACCTGTCTGGGAATCATTCTCCGAAGACGAACCGGTCGAGAAGCCGAAGCCGAAGGCACAAGCCTCAAGCGCGTCGACAAAGACTAAGAAACCGGCTGTGAAGGCCGGGCAGGGCAACATCATGTCTTTCTTTGGGAAGAAGTAATGAATGGGGCGCGCATAGTTCCTTAATTGATTTGATAGCTGAACGTTAGGTCTCCAGCATCCACGGTTATTGGAATGTGTATTTTATGATGAAAGACGAGATGAGCATAATGCAGATAGCAGAAAGGTATTGAATTGGCCACGGGAATTCCTGACATCAAATCGCCCAATCATCATGATTCAATCAACTATGTACGGCTCTGCACCAGCGCCAAAGATCAGATGGGGCTTCCTTTTGGCGAGATCCAGAATGGTCTGAGCGAAGACGCTGTTTGCCCCTATATCAGTTAGCGAGGATTGAGAAGTAAATACTTTCCCGACATGGACTTACAAGCGAACCAACTCCCTGAGGCAAATACGTCAGCATTCATATCACTCATTCTGATTCCTGATAACTTACTAGTGTAATCATGGACCTGGTTCACATTGATAGATTCATGTACCAGTCCTAGCCCGCTAGCAGAAAGCACCAGATTCACACATCCCATGATCTCCTTATCATCATCCGAAGTCATAGCTTGCAACAGCAAACTCATGGGCCAAGCGTGCTCGAGCCCAACATGCGGGCCTCCAATCCCATGGAATGCTCTACCCTCAAGATAGTACGGGTTTCCTGCCTTGTTGAGCAACATTTTCCGCGTGTTTTGATAGACAAGATCTGTTCGCTCCAGGAACCCCATGATAGGCAATGCTAGCAGTGATGGCACATTTGCGTCATCCATGAGAATTTGTGAGCCGTAACCGTCTACTTCGTACGCGAAAACCCGTCCGTAATTCTTATGGGCTACAACGCCATGTTGCCAGATCCCATCTGTTATACTTTGAGCACGTTTCTCAAGTATCTGTGATTGCCCGACATTCTTCGCAGCAGTAAGGATTTCAGCGGTCTTCTTGAGTTCAACAGCCATTTGCGCATTGGCGGGAATGTAGAAGCCTAAGATGGTAGCGTCGTCACTTGGTCGGAAAGCGCTGCGAATCAAACCAGTGCCATAGTTCAGAGGGTTTCCAACGCCGGAAAGAGGGAGCGTCTCAGTCCCTTGATCGGTACGTCGCCTGAACGTGTATGCATTGCGCTCAAATCGTCCAGTTTCAGAGTCAAAGGTAGATTGAGACTGCTGGTCGAGTACTTCGAGCAGGGTATCTAATGCTTTATACCAACGCGGGGTCAGAAAATCAAGGGATCCCGTATGGTTGTAGAATGTATTTCCCAACGCAAGGAAGTGTGCTAGAGAGTCTAGCTCATATTTGCACTCGAACACGAAGGAAGGCTCGTAGGCTGGATGTACAACATCGTCTTGGCCGTTCTGAGTAGCCGACAACTTCGAAGGTGGGGGAGGCTGGAACGCATTGCAGTATGGCGACTCAATGACGTATTCGGCCTGAGTATTGATAGCTCCCAATATCAAATTGAAGATCTTTTTGTCCTTCTTCGCCAAAGGCTGGTATTGCAGTAGCTGGTTTGTCGAGTCTCTCAACCATTCCGCGTTAATATCTCCTGTTACAACAAAGGATTGTGCCCCTCCCCATTTACCAGCAACGGAGCTCCTCGCCTTGAGTTCTGTGTGTGCCAATTCGCCATCCACATGCCACCGGACAGTCGTGTCCAAGGTATTGGGGAAGGCGTTCTCAAACAATCGTGCCAAATCCTTGTCTACCATCTTCTCTGTCACATCTTCAATGACCTTTTCCACAAGAGGAGATGTGAATGTCCGGCAGTGTATAGATGGTCGTTGAAAGGGTAGCTCCATGGGACCTTCTGAGAATGGTCGGCTACAACAAATCAGCTTGGACCTCCAGGGAGTCTGTAGATACCTACTGCTGGAAGGTAGAATATCTCTTGTAATCTGGACATGCTCGCGCATATGATGGATCTTGTTCCAAATCTGGCGGAGATGCCATTACGGCCCATACTCCAAGCCATAGAGGCCATGCTATTAGAGACAATGGATACATGGCGAATGTCCAAGCCAGCTCTGGACTCTGATTGTTGACTCCAGGTGGTCGGAACTAATGTGGACACTCACAACATCTGGATTTAGCAGCAGTTTTCTCCCTCCAAGAAGTTGAGATGACAGTTCCCCCAATCAAATGAAGGTTCCTTTCATATATGTTTCTGTTAGGTAAAGTCGATATTTGTCCGCGGCTAATGTTGTTTCAAAGCCTCGTCGGTGAGGCTGTCGAACCAAACTGATTACATAAGCTCGGCCGAGCTACAGGATGTTGACGTTCTACCTTTCTCTCCGTCTAGCTTCCTATGGACTGTTTGACTTTTCGTAATTGTAGCTAAAAATATGAGGGTACTTTTGTTCGTCTACGTCGCAGAATGTCACCATGTCTTCGCTTGTCTAGTATTTTGAAGGCTGAAAAATGGCATGGGAAGTTTCCCACTTCGAGAGATGATTAACGTGCGCCGCAATGATTTTCATCCTGCAGGCAGCTGCAGCTAAACACAGCCTCACGTAGGATCGTTCATGACACTTATGATGCCTTTTCGAACTGCATTCAGTAAGCTTTTTCAATAAGCTTCGTCAGTATGGATCCTTTGACAGCATTTTCGGTTGCCGGTACTGTGATACAGTTTGTGGATTTTAGCTCCAAACTTCTTCTTGGAGCTCATGGTCTTTACAAGTCTACATCAGGAGTCCTGACCGCAAATCAGGAGCTTGAACTTGTCACGAATGATCTTCGCGGAGTCATCCGTAAACTAAGTATTCTAGCAACACAAAGTGGCCCAGGCCAAGATGAAGAGGACAGAAAGCTTCAAAAAAGCTTCATCGAAATTCGAGATGAGGCGACACGATTAGCCACAGAGCTCATGACCAAGCTCGAACGGCTGAAGGTCAAGGAAGACTTGAGAGGACATCAAAGGGCATGGGCAAGTCTCTTCAAAGCTGTCGAGAGCGCCTGGACAAGGGACGAACTTCATGAGATGCGATTGAAGCTCAAGACACTAAAAGAAGCCATGGAATCGCGCCTTCTGTTCTCCCTTCGGTCAGTGCACATCACTTGTTGTACTCATGCCGAAGTGGTCTTCTGACTTTACCAGTGAAAAATTTGATCTCATGGCTTTCCAGATGTCTGAAAGATTCGATGCTCTGGATCAGCAAAGTCAATACATCATTTCAGCACTCGTCGAGGAACGCAAGATATCTGCAAATCGATTTTCATTCGATGCTCTTGAACAGACTGCAACCCTCAGCCAGCTGCTTAGCAGGTTAGAACTCCAGAATCAACAAGAGCATCGGCGAACACGTGCCATGATCGCTGGCTATCCTGGACGAGAAATTGTTGCCAGTACTGAAACCCTCGAAGTGGCTCGCGACGAAGAGGCAGAAATTCGGAAGCTAGTCGGAAACAAAATATTAGAAAGTCTCCGATACCCAATGATGTCGCAGCGTTTCGAGGAAGTCAGCGAAGCCCACGTAAAGACCTTCAACTGGGTTTTCGACGAGAAACAAGAGGATGAACAATTGCAATGGACAAATTTCGCCAACTGGCTACAAAAAGGAGAAGGCCTGTACTGGTTAAAGGGTAAAGCCGGGTCAGGGAAGTCGACGTTGATGAAGTACATTTTTGAGGACCCTAGAACTCAGCAACTACTCAAAGCTTGGTCTTCAGATACTCCCTTGTGCGTCAGTTCTTTCTTCTTCTGGAACAGTGGCACATGGGAGCAGAAATCGCAACAAGGCCTTCTCAGAGCGCTCCTCTTCCAGGTCTTCAATGAGAACCCGGATTTGATACCCATTGTGTTACCTTTAACATGGTCCCGAACCTACACTAGGCTCATCGCAGATAAGGCCGGACTTGTGAATGAGTCGTGGAGTCTGAGATCATTGAAGGATGGGTTCAAGCTTCTGGTGAAGCAGAAGCTGGTCCCCTTGAACTTATGTTTCTTTATTGATGGACTCGATGAGTTCGATGGAGATCATGAAGACATGGCTGAGCTCTTCAAAGATATCACATCACCGACGGTGAAGGTGTGTCTATCTAGTCGTCCGTGGATCGTCTTCGAGATGAGCTTTCAAGACTGTCCAGGGTTACGCCTTCAAGACCTCACGCGGAAAGATATTGAATTATACGTCCAAGAGATCCTAGCTGCCAGCCCAGCTTATCAGCGACTGGCAAAAAGGGACCCAACTTCGACGAGTGTTTTCGTTAACGAGGCTGTCGAAAAGGCGGACGGGGTATTTCTGTGGGTGGTTTTGGTTGTGCGCTCTCTTCTGAATGGGATCAGAAACAGAGACTCGATCCCAGATCTCCTAAATCGGCTTAGAGGATTGCCTCGAGAATTAGAACCACTATATGATCATTTGTTGGAGCGAATTGAGCCAGGATATTATCCTTGGGCATCCAAGGTATTTCAGATTATGAAATTGTCGCAACGCCGTCATGCTGTTCTTCAAGGGCGTTCTGTAGAAGGACCGGAACCACTTTCGATATTGGCCCTCTGCTTGGCAATGGACGATGGACTTGAGCTTGAAGCTGTTCAGAAATGGAAATTGCTGCAAGTGAATGGAATATGTGAAGATACCGCTTTTCAACTGACAGCAAGGTGCGCGGGGTTACTGGAGACACGACACTCTGGAGACCTGACGCCCGAGTCAAAAGTAAGCATTCCAGTTCGGATTCTCATTGTGATGTAAAAAGGAGACGAACTCTGTGGTGCTACCGTATCGACGTCAATACTTACAAAACTGCATATCAGGTATACTACCTTCATCGAACAGCGCAGGAGTACCTCGCGCAACGGACCGTATGGGATGATCTTCTGTCCCATGCATCTTCCACTGTTTTCAATCCCGACGTAGCGCTGCTCAGATCTTACGTCCTCCGTCTAGCTGTCAACCACTCTCATCCGGCTAAACCATCAAGTTGGCCATACAAGATCGCACATTTTGCTCTTCTCCACGCCCACTTTGCCGAACCTGAGCCCGTGAAGGCGCCACCAAAGTCTCTGGATGACCTCAATACCATTATGACTGCATGTGCAAAGTCGAGTATACGACTACACTTCTCCCATTGGAGTAACGACATCACCAAGCGACGTGCACTTCAACCAGCTACTTCATTTATACAGATAGCCACTGTATACGGGCTCGCAAGCTATGTCGAAGAATCGGGGACGGCTACACAAAATCAACCAGGCGTCGATCTTGCACCTCTTCTCCACTTCGCTGTCCCAGTTGACTGCTCAGAGCGAAACTTCCCGCTTCCACAGCCGAAGATGGTCGAAGTTCTCCTTAGAAAGAGAGCAAATGTCAACCTCGCGTATAACAATATAACACCATGGCAACAAGCTCTCGCCTACGCCCGAGGACAACAAGAGCGGGGCGATGCTTGGGAGGAACAGTCTCTTCTCCTCGAGATCCTAACACTGATGCTCAGCCATGGTGCCGATCCATGGACCAATATCGAGGTCGAAGGCCATATTTATTCCGTACAGAAGCTGTTACACGATGTGAGAGAGGACCGGAACGTGCTTCCTAGAGAAGACAAGGATTCGGAAGTGAGAGCTCTTTCGAGTGCTGTTGATAAGGCGCTGAAGATTAATGTGGCAACGGGGAATGTGCCTATTGATATGACTGCTGTCAAGAAGTCGAGGATGAGACATATTCGAGGTTGGTTGAAAGGGTCGAAATCTTAGATATCAAACATCTCACTCCGAGGCACATCCTGGAGGAATTTATGTACACGAGCATTATTAGATTCGTTCCTTCGACCCAAATCTGGACTGTACGATGTATTAACATCCGAATATTTTGTATCTATCTGACAGTGTAGAGAATCTGATCTCTGCGCCTATACGAAAGCCAGTCAAACATACGATGATCGGTTGATCATGCTCGTCGAACTCTCCTTAGTGCATCCTCAATTTGAAAATGCTATACCTTGTCTCCGATTGGCTATCAAACATTCTGATTCCTCCTGTCTCTTCCCTCCCTCCTCTTGAAAGCACATCCACAAAACATGCTCGCCATTTACGAACCATCAACCCTCAATCTTCATCCACCAAAACATCTGACATTCACACCACCAACCAATCCACTCGCACACCATACGCCAAATCAAGACACCCGCCGCTTAGGTACATATCTATTAGCAATGGTGGAACCGACGGTGAGCACAGCGCAGGCACGAGCATATCCAGCTGCACCACAAGGCTGGACGAATGCGACGCTGTGGAAGCGGTGACTGGGATCCGGACTCATCTTCGGTGCATTTTCCAATATCCAATTCGGTCATGATCTTGATCACGAAACAGGTGGCTGACTTTAGGAACTGTAATTTTAGAACAGGAGCCGAAGTCGGAGCCGACCTTAACTGCAAACGCTGGTTTGTGGAAGGTCTCGTTGTACCGTCATAGTCGGGCGAGTAAGTGAGGTAGGCCGGCTATGGATCGAGTCAGGTATTTTGCTGTCAAGCTTGAAGCGAGTGTATGAACGACCAATGCAAGTACTCTCTCAGATCCCTGCTTTATTACTTGCATGCAAGATCGACATTGTCAAAATTGCATTTCATTGGGATGTGGGGTTTTGAATAGCCGGGTGATGTGAGGACAATAGCCGGCTGGCAGCCTCGAGTGCAAGTCTTCAATCGCCGCCGGGACATGCTTAAAGCCAAGATACGAGTCTACTCCGAACTTCCGAGTAGCTGAAGAAATGATTGCTGTTCGTCTGCCATTCTAGGTAGGTATCAATGCCCAATGCCTCACTTCGTCATGAATCCATATTAAAATGCACCAAGTGATGACGAATAACTCCAATGCCCCCAGCCCGGTCCATTCAATATGCCACCATCCGAGCCCGGTTTACAGACCCAGCCAGTACCTCGTATGTTCCACCCGCAAGATAGCCTGTACGCTCACTGCTCCCTCCTCGCTGCATGAACTAACACTGACGATATAATTTCCCTTCTCATTGCACCATTTCCCTTCACTCTCGTCCCAGAAACTCGTAGCGTAGCTGTCAATATCAATCTCGACTCGCTTTTCCTCTCCAGCACGTAGAAAGACCTTCTCGAAACCGTGCAATTCTTTGACTGGGCGTTGGGTTTTGGATTCAGGTGCCGAGATATAAAGTTGCAGGACTTGGGAGCCGTCGTATGAACCGGTATTCTTGACTCGCAAGACGCCTTTAGCTGTTGGCGTAGGATTTCTCTTGTCCTTGGAAGGGGTCTTGAAGATCTCCAGGTTTGAGAGGGCGAATGTGCTGTACGAAAGTCCGTGCCTGTAAAGCGTCAAGAATTGTGCACGAACACCGAGATGAGCTAGGACTTACCCGAAAGAAAACAATGGCGGTCGTTGGATCTTGTCATAGTATTTGTATCCTAGATAGATATCCTCTCCGTACAAGACTCTACCTTTAGTACTCCCAAAGTTCAAAAATGCTGGAGTGTCTCTCAGATCAGCTGGCCAACTTAATGGCAACTTAGCACAAGGGTTGAAGTCTCCGAAAAGGACATCGGCTATTCCATTGCCAGTCTCATTGCCTCCGTACCAGGCCTGGATGATGGATGACGCAAGTGGTTCCCAAGGCATGGAAACTGGTGTCCCGGACTGATTGACAATGATGGTATCTGGTGCCACTGTGAGAACACTGGCAATCAGGTTGTCAATGTTTGGTGGAAGACCCATGGTAGGTCTATCGAAACCTTCGCATTCCCAATCAGCCTAATAAGTGCGTCAGCTAATGTTGTGACTGGTATAAATTGATATGCTAACATTCAAACCTGTGCACAAAACTGTATAATCAGCTTCGCTAGCAGCTTTTACTGCCCTCTGAATACCCTCCTTCACATCGACCACTGGACAAGCACCGATTCTAGCACCACCTCCTCCAAAGCTCACAACTCCTAGATTCAAGATCTTCGAAGTAGCTGCACTACCAAAGTCGATTCGAAGTTTATATGTCTTACCAGCAATCAGATTCCTCGTGGCGAACTGCTCTGCTGTTCCTCTGCTGAAGAATGATGTTCCTGGAAGCTGGACTGTGGTCCCATCAATTATTAGCTCATCATCCAGATAGAAGTTTGCTGTTCCATAGACTGTCATGCCGAATTCCCAGGGTCCAGATAAGTCAGGAGTGAAGTCTGCTTCAGCAGAGGCATAGAAGAGCTCAAAGTTCAGTTTTGGGTTCTTGTAATCCATGAGTTGGAAATATGTTTTGGGTAGTGGTTCTCTCCCTACGCACACACGGTTCTTCACGCTTGAAGGCTGGTTGAAAAACTGGATATTGGAATTGAACAGGAGACGGTCGATCAGTGGTAGCATTTTATGTGCATATGCACCAACTTCATACACAATTTCGACATCGGGACCAAGCTTTTCTTTGATAGCATCGAAGAGAGTGACGGAATAGTATGGCTCCAGGGAGGCACTGCCACCTCCAGTGATAGCAGGGTTCTTCATATGAGACCCGATGAGAGCAATTTTCTTCATCTTCTTCGGGAGCGGGAGTGTCTTTCTCTCGTTTTTGAGGAGGACAATACTGCTGGCACAGATTTTACGATTTAGTGCTCTGTCTTCAGGAGTATTCCGTTCACCCTCAACAGCTGAGACGGCGATTCGACTTGCTCGCTCAACAAACTGGAGGACTCGTCGAGCTCGTTGGTCGAGAGTAGATTGCTTGATTAAGCGAGCTGACAGGGCGAATTCAACCGCTGCTCCACGGTGCCTGGTAATTCCTGGCATTTCAAGGTCCAGTCCGGCATTTATTGCCCCTGCTCCTGAGTAAGTACCATACCTGCAATTTCTGTCAGCATAACTGGCGCCACTGGGGCGACCTGAAAT
The DNA here is from genome assembly GCA_026120085.1 of Cadophora luteo-olivacea. NCBI lineage: Eukaryota > Fungi > Ascomycota > Leotiomycetes > Helotiales > Ploettnerulaceae > Cadophora > Cadophora luteo-olivacea. Next base: position 66,009 of record JALRMC010000085.1, read on the forward strand.
TTTCAAACATCAGCCACTCATCGATACTTACCAATCACTGATCATGACTGGATTCCAGCCCCATTCCTTTCTGACCAGATCCTCCAGCAGCTTCGGGTCTTCGGAGACATGAACACCGTTGACTTTGTTGTACGAAGTCATCATCGCTCCTGGATTCGCGTTCCTAGCCACGATCTGGAAAGGTCTCAGGTAAACTTCTCTCAAAGCTCTCGGAGTCACAATCGTGTCAACAGCCCTTCTCTCGTGTTCCTGATCATTACAGACGAAATGTTTCACAGTGGAAATCACGCCTGTTGACTCACATCCCATGATCATCTCACTGGCTAGGATGCCAGACAAATGGCCGTCCTCTGCAAAACTCTCGAAGCCTCGACCTCCAATAGGGGAACGTTGCATATTGATAGTCGGTCCTAACCAGCAGTGGGCACCTTTGGCAATGCATTCGTCTCCGAGTAATTGGCCAGCTTTCCGGAGAAGATCTCTATCCCAGGTAGCTCCAAGAGCAGTTCCGCAGGGCAGGCATGCAGCCAGAACACCTGCGAACCATTTCGTTCCTCGGATACCATTGGGACCATCACTAACTCGAATCGAAGGCACATTGAGCTCCGGGATGGGGTAAGTGTGCCAGAAGTCAATTCCTAGTAGCAAATAAGTGATTGGCCAACACGTGACGGAAATACAGCAAGACAGTAGTAACTGGTGAGTAGGGTAGGGGAGGAACAAGAAAATGGAGGACATACCAGACAAGAGAGAAGCCTTCTCTCCATTGCTGAGCTTCGACAACACTTCTTCTACGTCAAAAGTCATGACTTCGGAACCACTTTGAGCAGATTGGGAATGCATTGGATTGTTGAAAATTTCAGAATGCAAAGACGAGGGGAAAACTGAGAAGCAATAGCCATTCTTGTACTCCGGCTTCCGGAGGCCCAATGTAAGACAGCACTGCAGCAGGCAGCGTCTACAGGCATTGAAGACCCTGAAAGATCCTGATCCTGACCGCCCAGCTGATCACTGGCCAGCAGCCGCTGGGCACTGGGCACCGCACCACCGCACCACCGCACCACCGCACCACAGGCCAGGGCTTCTTTGGGGAATCCGGGCTCCCCGCGGACACTTGCGCGTGGGGGTGGGCGGGCCGTCATTCCGTGCGATTTTAGATTTTAGATGCCAATTGACGTGGCTTTGTCATACACAACGCAGATTAGGAAGTTGCAACGTTCAGATTTGTGGCAGGCGTGATTGTGCAACGAAAGACACAAAAATGAATGCAGATTGTTGAGGAAGGGATCATGGAGCTTTGACCACCGGAACTCTCACAGTGGGGGTTGGGGTTGGGGTTGGGCTTTGAATCTGGGGTTTTCAAGGTCACCTGAAGTACCGTAACTCGAAATTCGCCTGCACAAGTAGAATGAATCGCTCATTTACAGCTGCTTACCTGCAGATAAAAATTGCAGAGAGGTGCCAAACAGGCAGCCTTCTTTTGTTGCATGATCTTAATGCCTCAATACGAGGTAAACCAGCGAGAAATTCTTACGTCAAACCCTGCACATTGTGGCGGCCATGAACGGATCATGTGATGCTTATATTTCACCCCACTACCCCACTCGATACTACCTCTCCCACGCCTCTTCTTTCTTCGAAAGAGGAGAAGTGCATATAAGCAGACTCTAATTGGACTATGGAGTCCGCTTTCAACCAGATCCTGGTCTGACAGCTCGTGATAAAGCCATGGTTTAATTGCCGAAAGGAAGGACAGGTTCCTCATCGAAGTTGCTGAAGGTTTAGAGGATTTCCTTATCAACGAGTTGATAGCATTGAGACAAGCCCCGGGTCTACATCTGTCAGAATACTACTGTACAACGCCATTATCTTTTAACTTCCCGCATTTTGAAATGTGCTGGCTCCGTAGAGCATAAGCGAGGGGGAGGTCTTCCTTGCACAACATCCCACGGGCAGAGTCATGTTTCAGGAAATCAGACGGGACTATCAAGGGAAACAGATGGTACTCGATACGGGCTACCATATCTCAGCCCATGCTACTCGTGATTTAGGCAATATTTGGTTGGGGTAAAGAGATCGAAGTACTTCAACATGGGTATCTAGAGCTAACAGTCCTGATCAACAAAACGCGGCGGTGCAGTGATATGAGAAGCAGAATCTCACCCTTTGACACTACGATTTTGGAACTATGGGCAATACGAGAGATAAAGCACTGAATTCGGACAGAACATCCATCGTATAAGGGAGACAAGAATAGCACAATAGCTGAGGCAGACTGCAGTATGAAACTTCACGCACGAAATGCACTAGATACTGAAAGATGTTGTGACAGAAATGGCATGGCACAACCGAGAAATTCGTCGTGATCATCAGACTTTCAAGTCCAATGTAGTGAGCAGTCTTTCGACCCTTGGCTCGTCTATTCTTCGTACAGATAACCTCCCATTCCTCGAACCGCGAGTGCTTCCCCAAAGCACCAGCATCAGGAGCAAATCATCGTCGTGTAGACACTTGTCGTTCGTGTATTGGTATATACATAATGTACAGTTGTGGTACAATCACCGTCAATGAAAGGCCGCTATCCTTTCTCCGCGGTGAAACGTGCCGTTGAGAGTGGAGTAGCTGGATGTAGGAATGTCTCCGAACAGGTATTGTCCTCTTTGCCACAAATCAGTCGTCCAGATTTCTCTTCTTGGACACAGCAGCAGATGAAATTCGCTCTTCAATGGACTGGAACCCATCGCCAATCTCCTCAAACTCCTCCTCCAGCTCTTCGGGAGTGGTTGGTGTCATACCATCTGAAGCAGGCGAGCCCTCGGAATCGTGCCCCTCCTCGTTTGTTACCTCAGCCTCCGCCGATTCCGATTCGACGTCCCCTTGCCTGGCCAAGTTCGCTGTTGCATTGTCCAAGTCGCTGTCTTCATCATGGTAGGATCTTTCGAGGTCGTCTTGGTCCGTTTCCATTTCGGTCTCATCTTGTTCTGGAACGGCTAAAGGTTCATCTACTTCGAAACCTATAGCAGCTGCCTTTGCAAGTTCATCTTCCTTAGCGGCAGCCTTAACGGCTTTCATTCTCATGAAGTTGCGCGTTTTCCTTTGCGCCTCAGTCCATGATACTTCACCTAGGCATTGATCAATCTTTTCCTCGATCAAACTCTTGACGTGGAAAGCCAAAGCTTGATTGGTGAAGACACCAGCAAAGCGATAGCTCAGCCAAAGATAAAGCGTGATTGCTCTATGCAAAGCTTCTGCTTTTCGCAAGTAGCCCTTAGTCCCGTCAACGTCTTCGTGAATGTCCCTGTCAATGAGCTCTAAGTCAAAACACTGCATGTCAAGAAGAGCCCCTTTCCTTTTCTCCGCAATGCATTGCGCCAATGACTTCACCACGTCTACCATACCGGAATCTCTCACACTGGCCGGTGAGCTCATAAGCGTGATACGATCCATAATCGACAGATCAAATTCTTGAATGAGGTCGGCGATCTGAATTTGTTCCTTAAGGCGGCATAGGTGGAATTGCGGGTGCAATGAGGCCATGTCATGCAGGCGAAGGGTGATGTAGCCAAATGGTGTCTTCGGCGGGAAATAGCTAGCGAAGCGGAAAAGAATATCTGCAGGAGGAAAAATTCCTACTGATGATAGAGGCTCTACTTCAGTCTCCATCGCCTCACGTACAACACCAAGATCGAATCTGGTCAGTGTCGTGACGTACCCTACATTCGTGGTTGGCTTCTTGACAAGGTCGAGAGCGAGAGGTCCTGTATCATCCGAAGCCTCCTTATCAATTGCTTGCTGGGCAGTCTTGAATCGTCCAGCCCTTCCGGCAATTTGCTTGATCTCGTAAGGCTTGATAGTTCGAAACGAGACCCCGTCGTGCTTTGAAGTTGACTCAAAGATAACACGCTTGATGCTCAGGTTCAACCCCATTCCAACTGCATCACTGGCAACAAGAAAGTCATAGTCATTCTCGGGGTCGTTGAAAAGAGCAGCCTGCTGGGCGCGTGTTTCGGGCGGTAACGAGCCATAGACGACCGCACATCGCTTCCCAGTAACTCTCTCGACGTCTGCTTTCATGGCATGAATCGCAACTCGAGAAAACAGAATAATGGCGTCGCCCTTCTCGAGATTTTCTAACTTCCCAAGACTATTCGCTTGTGTCTTCAAAGGGCTCAGTCGCTCATATTCATGAATAACCAGCTTGTCCCCCATGGCAGCGCACAATTCGGTCACAATATTCTTCGTACGTGTTTCACCGCAAAGGTGAACCTCCTTGGCTTGGACACCAAGAAAAGCCTGCGTCCAGGCCCAGCCACGCTCTGTGTCGCCCATCATCTGAATCTCATCGATGACTGCTACATCGACCTTGCAATTGAGCGGGACCATTTCCACAGTACAGCTGTTCATGGTGTTGTCGTAGCCCTCAGGAATTCGACGTTCCTCGCCAGTTACAAGAGCACATTTCTTCCCTTTCGCATTAAGTCTGGCGTACACCTCATGTGCGAGAAGTCGCAGTGGCCCAGCAAATATACCGGATTCTGCCGCTTCCAATCGTTGCAAGGCATGATATGTTTTGCCAGAATTGGTTGGCCCAACATGCAGATGTACAGTCCTCTGTAGAGCTCTCGTTGCGGGGTACCACTCGAGAGGGTATCTCAGGTCCGCAAGCTTCTCTTGATTTATCTGATGATGCTTTGTGAAGTTTGCGGTTATAACCTCATTGATGAATGAGTACTTCATCTCCGAGATCAGCTCTGCCATACCACCTGTTATGAATGCATTACGCATTCGGTAGAATAATGGATTGTCCTGCTTATGAACCTTCCCTTTCTCTGCAAGCTCTGTGCAAGCTTTTAACCTCTCCCTGAAGATGTTGAGTTGCTTATCCAACTCGTCGTCGGTTTTGATACCCCAAGCCTGGACCGAAACTTTCTCCTTATATTTTAGGGTGAACTCCAAGCGATGAACTTGCTCGAGTAGAAGCCGTCCGAATACTCCATATGTGGTCTCAGAAGGCTTTACCAAGCCTTCCGCTCTCAATCTTCTTGATTCAATGGTATCGTTATTTCGTCGACTGCCTGTCCAAGCGCCCTGCTGCCCTCCCCCAGCACGCCCAGCCCTAAAATTCCTAGAATTTCCCTCGGTATCCCTGAGTTCTGGATCAAAACCATAGGATCCCTTGGTTTCGATTCTGTTTCTTTTGCCTCCCGGCATCCGTCGTATCATAGGCTAGAAGGCAATTGTCAGAAGAGTTCAGCGTAATTACATTGAGGAATCTAACAAAATCTGCGTTAGTCTTGGGGATCTGCATCCCGGACTCGCTGAGATGCCGTGCCCCATTCTGCTGATTGAGAGGCTTTGGGAGGTTGGCAGAATGGGCCAATGATGCTCTGAAGGTACAGAAAGCACAAAGCCCCCCTCTGCGAACGGCTAAGGGCATCACTGCTGAAGATATGAATTTGAAGTATGCGAAAGTGAATGCATTAGGGGCGATCCGGTTCTCAAAGAAGATCCAGCACAGTTCACGGGAAGAAGAGAGATTGTGTAGGTAAAGGGGAGGCTCGAGGTAATGTAGTCATTGACGCTCTCAACTTTTTTTGGACGGACGCGACGGTCCGCGTAGAGGTCGGCCCGTCAATGTTCCGGATTTTCCCTGCCTGGCCTGGCCTGTCCCCTGCCCCTGCTTCGCCTCCACTGCGTCATCCTTGAATGGTTCGAGAAGCAGGCGCAGGCATTCTCACCAACCTGTAACCTGATCCTCAAAGACTCTTTCAACAGAACGATCACTTAGCATTGTGAACATCAGAGCTTTTGGTTGCTCAGCAGTATCAAGAACTTTAGGGGATCCAGATTGCACGAACGCAATCTAGAAGAAAGCAACAATGGCGTCCTCATCATCACCACCAACCCCCCTTCTCTAGTAAGTCTTTCAGACCTTCTTTTGAATTATACTCACCATAGCCAGTGCCTGCATCGCCCACAATACCACCATCCTCGCAGAACATACAGCTTCAGCATCCTCTCAAACCTCATCCCTCGCCTCCCTTGTCCTCCCAAAAATCGAGCACAAAACAGCCCAGAAACTCACTTACACCCATAACAACAACTTCATCCATTACATTGCCGACGCTCCTTCCGAATATGAACCATCTTCTGCTTCCGCTGGCGGACTCACCTATCTCGTAATTGCAGACTCCTCCCTCGGCCGGCGTATACCTTTCGGCTTTCTCTTCGAGATCAAGAAACGGTTTTTGTCGCAATATGCACCCGAAAGCACGGATTTTGCCAGCTTGCCAAATTATGGCGCAGGAAGCTTCAACAGCGAGTTGAAGAAATTGATGGTAGATTATGGAACTACGAAGGCTGGCAAGGAAGATGCGATTTCCAATGTTCAAGGAGAAATCGATAATGTTAGAGGAATCATGAGCCAGAATATTGAGAGTCTGTTGGAGAGAGGGGAGAGAATTGATCTTTTGGTCGACAAAACCGACAGATTGGGAGGAAGTGCCCATGACTTCCGAGTCAGAAGCAGAGGCTTGAGGCGAAAGATGTGGTGGAAGAATGTCAAGCTCATGGCTTTGCTCACATTGGTGGTGATCTTTTTGATCTACCTCTTAGTTGGTTTTGGATGCGGACTGCCGGGCTGGTCAAAATGTGTTGGCTGAGGTCGCTGAGGTCGAATTGCGTACATGAAAACTTTTGTGCGATTGTATGTTATCGCAAGCAGGGACTCAAATATACCACGGGGAGTTTGGTTGTAATAGCACTACTTCAGGCAGTAATCTTATACGTAGGCCGTAGCCTTCAAAATCCATATCTATTGATTAAAACAGCAATGCGATTGACTGCTGATGATGAATAATGTACCGGCCAACGAGATCTCCCTCGATCATGGTTCTTGCTATCAATTAGTTTCAAACACCTCAAGTGCTATGCGGAAGGCCGATATATCCCATCAAGCCGCAATTGAAAGCAGAGACATGATAATTGCTACAGCAATTTTAGAGACCTCACTATCCTCATGCTGGACTCCACTCCTCGTCACTATCTCTCATTCCAATCGCTTCATAACTTATAAATTCCCTCCACCCTCCTTTGAACACCATCATTGAAAACATAACCCGTCGCAACCGGACTACTCCAAGTCCCATTCCCGGCTCTTACACCCTCTGGCGCTTTCTTCAGCCTCTCTGTAAAGAACACTGGATGCCTCTTCGATGCATCGAGAACCATTTGCTGAGGCGCTAACATGGGCTTTCGTGCTGCTGGTAACGGGAAAGGTATCGGAGGCATAGCTTCGATTTGATTTCTGGGGAATGGCGGTGGTGGTGGGGGTATGGAAGTGTATGAGCAATTTGGCGCTGGTGCGGAGATACTGGACGATGTGCGTATTTGTTGCTGGCTCATTGGTGGGGGAGGTTGATGGTGAGGCACCTGGACAGTAGTTAGCAACTGCTCTATGCTTATAAAGCCCTCGATTGATCAGTCCGGAAAAGTGCTTCAGAATATAATCGAGTCCCCGGGTAAATATACCTTCGGCCTCGACGGTTGCAAGGAAGTAAACATTTCGTTATTGGCTTCCTGGAAGTCTTCGCGGGGTGTATTGCTTGGGAAGGTCTGTGATATTGAACGACGAGGAAAGATACTCGAACTAGTTTCCTTTATCTCAAACTTCCCCTCAAACAAACTAGGACGTTCTACTTTTGGAAGCAGGTTTAGGTTGATGGCGTTGAGCTAAGCATGTGGAAGATATGCATGGGGGAACTCAAAGTGTGGGGTAGCTTGGCTTTTGATCCACCTCGGCATGACGTCTACCTAGGTACCTTAACCGATGAGCGACTGCTGAATTAGACGAGGACGAGGTTGAAATGTAAACATGACAGAAGATGCGTGAACCTCCTCTGTCGCAGAGGCGATAAGAAGCGGGGATCACTTTGTAACTGAAGTTAAGATGGTTGTCGATTTTACTCATGTCGAAAGTATACATACAAGCTCGTCAGACTTCCTTGTCCGCTAAGCAGAAATTCCATCTGAATATATATGAACAAAAACGAATACATTCCAAAAAGCTTGTCTTTACACGTTGTCATGTCCAAAAGAATCTATTGCTTTCGTCAAAATCAGTACAAATCCAAGGGCGCCCAAAGCCTGCACCCAGTTGAGCCGATACCACGGCCCAAATACCTCCGGGCATTCGATCACGCTTCCCAGCATCGAGGGATCATCCTCCATACCCATTACCACCATCCTCAAATCCTCAATCTCCTGCTTCCGTTTGAACTCAATTTTTTTACCCCCACAGAACCCCAACACATCAATCAGAGTCCTTATTTCAATCTCGTCGGTTCTCTTCTCCTTTTCCAGCACTCGCTCATTCCACGTCTGTATCCTTTGTCGCAGCAGCCATGCAGGGTTCATGATATGGACCTGCTCACCGTCAATCGTAAGCGGCACAGTGTCGTTTCCCTGGAGTCGAAAGTCATATGCCTCTCTCTTTCTTGAGCAGCCCCAACAATCGACGACATTAAAGTCCACGTACAGATCCCCACGGACATCACCCTTGGGCCGCTTGACAATGACTTTCGGATAGTCGACGCAATTCTTGCGGTGGACGAAGTATTCGGAGGCATAATCCTTCTTTGCAAGGGTGCGAGTGACTTCTTGCGCGGAGCTCTTGGAAGCCGGTTGGATCAGGACTGTTATGTTGGAGGGATGGAGGCTGGGAAGTGAAAAGGACGTTGCGTGCAGGAAGATTGCTGACGAATCGATAACACCGTGCTTGAGAGATCGGAATGTACGGGAGAGAATGAGGATTGCGGTTGTAAGCTCGTCGGCAGTTGGAAGAGGTCGGCGAATGCGATCCATTAGAGATTGGTTGATGAAGCCGATATTCCGTAGGTCTATGCGTAGGTCTATGCTGTAGTAAAGGAGAAGAATGTGTGAATAAGTGAATGATATGTGTTCGAAAAAACCATGACCACATTGATCAGTGAAGCGTGGTACCGTAAGATGGTGTACGCTTTTGGCCATTCATTTCTTTGTGCGGTTTGTGGAGAACAAAGCCTTCGCATGTTGACTTGCCGTGCCGATCCAGACCAGAGATTCAACAACCACGACGAACTTATGAGTGTCAAGCCTTGAAGCTCTAAAACAAATGAAAAGCAGTAAGATATCCCGAGTTGTAGAAGAGTGCAACTCCCAAGATTTTGGTTCAGCCTCGAGATATTCTCGTCCCCCTCAGATTAAGATCTTTCGCAAAAAAGAAAAGTATGATGTCCCAGCTAGCAGCAACAACGGCAAATGGATAGCCAGGGTGGGAAATATTGCTCTGATTGTGCTGCAGATGATAGTAGCTTGTGTAGGGTATGCTGGTTTCATTGCATTACCAGTTGTGTGGAATGGAATCTGGCTATGGAAATTGCATGCTGTTGGATGAGTGAGGAATACATTGCGCATTCCTTTCAAAAGATACCATTTGTTTCAATCCCGCCCACAGGCAAAGAAAAATGTCTGATGGTCTGACTTCGACATATACCTCATCAGCCTTCCTATTCATGACATTCAATACTATGGACAACTCCTTCGCTATGCGCGTAAATCATGTCACGTACACGGTCATTATTTGGCCGCCTTCTTTTGCCTCCTCGACTTGGCTTTCTTCGCCTCACCGCCGCTTCCTGAAGCTTCAGAAGCATCCGTTGCTTGTACCTTCATTTTCTGGCTTGTATCCACCTTTTCCTGCTCCTTTTTCTCCAGAGCCCTTCTCACAGCTTCCTCCCGCTCAACTCTCTCTATCAATTTCTCGCTGCCCTCCCACAACTTCTTTGCAACCTTCTCATCCTTTACATCACTTCTCGCGAAGTTCAGTTCCTGGCACTCTTTAATCATCTTTCCACCTGCACCTCGACCAAGTGTTGCTTCCATGGCAGCGTACAAGAAACTTTGACACCCTCCTTCCGAGCTCTTGAGCAATAACCAGACATTCTGCCACAGGACCAAATATACACCAAGTCCCCATAGAGTGCCCCGTGTGAACCACCTTCGCATGCCGGGCGTTCGCGAATATCCGGGATCGACAAAGATAACTCGTGCATTCATCGGAGAACCGTCTGGCCTTTTATATGCATCCAAATGCTTTTGGAATGCATGCCCAAATATCGTGAGTGCCAGTTTACTTCTCGCATATGACAGCGCTGGCGACCATTCCTTCTTTTTCATAGCAATGCTTCCATCGTCAACAGGAGGTGATCTAATGTAGGAAGAACAATTGGCAAATATAATGCGAACGTCTCGATCCGGGGGCTGAGCTCGTATAGCTGGACTGAGTATGCTGAGTAGATGGAAGTTTGCAAGATAATTAACCACCCAAGTTTCTTCGAGTCCCTCCTCCGTCAAAATTCGAGGTTTGCCTGGCGGCGTCAACGTTGCGGCGCAGAGAATGATCATATCAAGTCGTCGAGGTGGGGCATTATCGATCCATTTCGTCGCGAATTGTCGAATGCTGTACAAGGAAGACAAGTCTACTTGTTCGGCGTAGATCATCTCGTTCCCACTCTTCTCCCTCAAATCTTCGATATAATCGACCAGAAAGATGTCCTTCGGTGATTGATGGACTAAGAGTACAATCTGTGCGCCTCGCTGTGCCAGAGCAAGAGCTGTAGCAGCTCCTATTCCGGACGTCCCTCCTGTTATCATGACTACTTTGCTGTGCATCTGCCGCTCGGAGGTATTGGATGCACCCATAGAATACCACTTGACGAGGCCGATGACAAGAAGGGCGGCGGCAACCTTGAGAATACTCCCTACATTGTTGACGTTAGGGACTATCTTCCAGAACAGGTCTGCGATCATATGTATTGCCATTGTTGCGATATGGCAGATTGAATCCCAGATTTCCGGAACACATCAACATCTGCATATGGGAAAGGAGAAGGGATGTGCGTGAAATTCGATCCAAGGCGGTGGCAGAATTTAAGCTTAAAATTAGCCTCTGAGCTACTGTAAGAATATATCCCGCTACAAGACCTGAACAAACGCAACAATACCTTCGACACAATGATGTCCGATGACGACACGTACGAAATTCCGCTCCAGGACCAGCGTGTCTTTGGAGCTGGAATTAAACGGCAAAGAGTAAAGTTTGTACCTTCATCCGCAACATCCACCACGGTACCGTCAAGCAACTCCTTAGGACAATCAGTCAGCGATCTCTATCTCAGAATGGTACTGCCGGGCGACCAGAAAACAGCGTCTCTCCAAACGGAGTCTTCAGGTGGTCATGAGGGTTTAACTCCAGCAAATAATGCTAAAACCCAGACGTGCGAGATCTGTAGCCTCCCCATGTCAGAGGCAGCTATATCCCCAGTTCAGGTTCAGGACGCAGAATCAAGCTCCAAGCAACGCCCCCACGAAGCTTCTCTCGCACATCAAGTATGCCTAGCACACTCCCATCCACCATCACATCTCGATCGAAATCGCAAAGGTCTCACATATCTATCTGCCTATGGTTGGGATCCAGATGCTCGACGTGGTCTAGGTGCGGAGGGGCAAGGCATAAAGTTCCCTATCAAGGCCAAACCAAAAGATGACAAGATCGGTATCGGAGTGGTGCTGCCAAAAGAATCTGACAGGCGAAAGAAAGAGAAGGTCCAAAAATTGGATGCCGGAAAGGTCAGAAAGATGTATGAAAAAGATAAGAAGAAGGCGGAGAGACTGCGAGAGATGTTCTACAGAAATGACGACGTTGAGAGGTATCTTGGTGGGAGCTGAATTGCAATTCGAATTCTAGAAGATATCAGCATTTTATTGGTAAAGGCAAGTTGATGGCCGGATATTACCCTGAAAACAACCTACTGGGCGGTGCATGCAATTGGCACGGGTGCTTCGCACCAGATCAAGAGAACAGAATAGGCCTAGCACGGGCAGGAGCATCTTGGTGTTCAGAGTTCAGAGTGCATACAGTGTAGCGCCCGGTTTGATTGTCTAGCTTGATTTTGCGACATTTGCTGCTCTTATAGGGAAGAACGATTAGACCTAATCATAATGTATCCCTCTATGAAGGGGATAACTTGATTAGCTATGTATATTTAATAAACAGGGAAGAGATATGAAGCAGCCAAATGTTACGAAAGCGAGCTAGACAATTATCCTGGGGGGTACACTGTACCTATGAGTTGGTGTCGCTGTTTGAATCAGGCCTGACAGCTCCTCTTGGCTTGGTCCCATGGCTTGCAGATGCCGTTTTGGACTACGTAGCTTCAAGTATTCAAGTGGATTTCATCTGCATCGGTTGTATTCTACAAGATATTTCTTATTGTGACATGGACGCCTTGATGCTACATTATTCCTGAGATCCTTTGACTGGTTTGTCTGTGCTTTTGCTTTTTGAATTCATCATACTTACTTGCATTTATTTTGATATCTACAATTTGAGCTCGATCGGCCCTAATTCTGCCACCCAACGCTAAGAGTGGCGCCTCGAGCTGCAGGTTGGAAACGAAACGTCCCCGCCAAGGAGAAATCGTGGGCCCGGAAACTTGACTTGACACTGACACGGCCACGTCCTCGCAATCGCAGTGCAGCTCCTCTTCATGCCAGAAACCCCCAGCAGATCTTGGACTTCAATAGCTTGCACCTCGCGATCATAACCTGCTGAATACTCCCTCGTCAGACCGCGAGTTAGGCCAAGATGGTCTCCGCTATTCAGGAACAGCGAGAAAGTGAGCTGCGACGACTACCCCACCATGGACTTGACTGACCGCCCGAATAGTCATCTTGGATACAATCAAATCAATCACCAGGGGAGATGTAGGTCTGCCACTTCAGCTTCAAGATTTGTGCTGACAAATTCTGCAGTGGAAAGTGCTGGTCATCGATGAATTTACGAAGAAAATAATCGACAATGTTGTCAAAGAAGATGACATTCTCAACGAGAACATTGCGAGTACGTGCTTTCTCGAGTGGCAGATTTTCCGAGTGCTAAGAATATGGAAGATATTGAGAGGATCGAGGATAAGAGGGAGATGAACCCGGACATGGATGCGATATACCTACTGTCGCCACAACCCCATATTGTTGATTGCCTCCTAGCAGACTTCGAGCGTAGGAGATACAGGAAATCATTTCTAGTATGGACTGCTTTACTCGATCCCCAGATGCGCCGGCGCCTCGACGTTTCGAGACAGGTTCAAGAACAAATGGCCGGCTTCGAGACGCTATCGATTGACTATTTCCCTCGCGAGTCGCATTTGATCACATTTCGAGATCCTTGGAGTTTTCCAATTCTATATCACCCAGCTTGCAACAGTCTGGTTCGTGATCATATGCAAATCCTTGCTCAGAAGGTAGGAAGACCGTTGAAAGTCCATTTACACCAGACTGACCAGGTAGATTACTGGCATTTGCGTTTCACTGGGAGAATATCCTAAAGTGCGCTTTTATAGGCCCAGAAATCCAAACCATGAAGCGAGCGTTCTTTGCACCCACTTGGCCAAGTTCGTCCAGGACGAACTCGATGCATATGCAAAGTTCAATCAGAACTTTCCACCTCCTTCTTCGCGGCCCCAGGGTGTTCTTGTTATCACAGATAGGGCAATGGATATCATGGCACCACTTATCCACGAGTTTACATATCAAGCCATGGCTCATGATCTGTTACCAATAAGGGAAGGGGGTAAGATCGTTTATAAAACAGTCGTTAACGAGGGCACGGCGCAGCAGGAAGAAAAGGACATGGAGATTGGGGAGAAGGACAAAATTTGGGTCAACAACAGACACAGTCACATGAAAGACACGATCGAGAAATTGATGGGCGACTTCCAGAAGTTTATCAACGAGAACCCCAATTTTACAAATGCGGATGCGGATGCAACCAGTCTGAATGCAATCAAAGATATGCTGGCTGGATTACCACAATTTCAAGAAATGAAGGAGGCTTACTCGTTGCATTTGAGCATGGCTCAAGAATGTATGAACATATTTCAGCATCGCAAACTTCCAGATATTGCATCAGTGGAACAGTCATTGGCAACTGGCTTAGATGAAGATTTCCGAAAACCGAAGAACCTGGCTGATCAGGTTGTACGACTACTTGACGACGAGAATATCGGACCAGCAGACCGATTACGTCTGATCATGCTGTACATTATTCACAGAGATGGTATGATCCAAGATGATATTCAGCGTCTCTTGGCTCATGCAGCGCTTCCACCTCAAGACGCTGAAGCCATTGCCAATCTCGATCTTATTGGCGCCCACACCGCGAAGGCAAATCTTAAAGAAGTGAGGCCTGCGGCACAGCCTTTATTTCCTCGAAAAACAGTTCAAACCGCTCAGAATGAAGAATATGCACTCTCACGATTTGAGCCAGCGGTAAAATTGATGCTCGAGGAAATTACGAAAGGGACTCTCGACCAGATGACGTTTCCATACGTCAGACCCCCTTTGGATAATTCCGAGGAGCTTGCAGCTCAATCGCAAGCATCTCTTCGAAGCGCCAAGCCAACTTGGGCTCGAAATCGCATGTCGACCGTCGAGAATAGGCAGAGAATCATTGTATTCATGGCTGGAGGTGCTACTTATTCCGAGTCACGGGCCTGTTACGAGGTTTCGAGGACGACTGGGAAAGACATCTTCCTCGCTACAAGCCACATGGTTAATCCAGCGCTTTACGTGAGACAAGTCGGGGATTTAAGTGAAGACAGAAGAAGATTGGATTTGCCAGTGGACAGGCCAAAGCCTAAGGCTCCGTCGCATCTCTTCGTCCGGAATGATCCTCCACCGGCAGCTCCTCCTGCTGGACCAGGGAGACCTGGAGCAATGGGTCTCCCAGGTGGGTCAGGGAGACCAGGCCAATTACCAAGAAGTCCGGGACCTCCGGCTCCTCCACAAAAGAGTTCTGCCTACAGCAACGCCAATCCTTACGATAGACCGGCACCACAACCACCGAATGCTGGACTAGCTGCTATGAGTATAAACTCGGGGGGCGGGCGGCCAATTCCCTTAAACGGTACAAATGGAGCTGATGTAATGCCTAGCAAAGGCAAGTTGGAAAAGAAGAGCAAACACAAGGAAGATGGCGGAGAAAAGAAGAAGCGAGGATTCTTCAGCAGCAAGAAGTGATTGCTTGCGACATATTTCACATAAGCATTGTTCGGCGTTCGAGCCATCACCACATTTTCCGTAGAGGCATCATCGGAGTTGGGCATACATACGCGAGAGAGTCTGTACATAGTATGGGGTATGATCGGAGGATTAATGGGGATATACCATAGGTTATAAGGCAGTGAAACTTTGCAATTGAGCTTCAAGAAATCGAAAGTGTTGATGAAGTGACGCTGGGCGGTTCAGGGGTCTCGCTTAATCTTTGAACCCAAAAACATCCACACATGGTTCAACCGGTAGGCTTTATCCCAGCCACACCATGTGCAAACAATGCTCCAGGATCACCTTGGAAAGACACAATACCGAAGATACTGAAATATTTCCCTGCCAGATGAGCGTGTCGATTCCCATTTCAGAATAGAAAAGCATGGTCTTCCATATATCGGTGTGCCTTTCACCAACCCTCAACCATCTCCATGTAAGCTTTCTCCCCGTCCAACCGCCATCTTTTGTCTCCAACTATGCCGCCTAGCAGCTACATCCACAAACACTGCTATCGCATATTGCGCATGCTGCATCGCGCATTACCCCTGGGTCGGGTCCGCACACTTTATCACTCAAGCAAGTCAACCCTAGAAGGTGCGACAAATCAGTGAACGGCCGCCTACGTTCATCTAAAGACTGCTATAACGAGAAAATTAAAGAGATACTAAGGAAATAATGGACGATGACGTCGGGACTTACAATCTCCAGTACCTTCGACAAAGCCATCCAGCACCAAGAGCCATCGGCTTTGCACTTCTGCCAGCAATACCCATTCTCGCAGCCATAATCGCGAACCGCGCACGAGCGCGCGTGTATGTTGCCGAGCTGAACTTTACCTGCGATGGGGTGTGGGCCACGAACTGCGTTGAGAGCTTCGGCGGACGCCAGCGCGGTGCTGAGGAGCATGAGTAAGGTGGTTGAGAACTGCATTTTGAACTCTAGGATGGTGATAGCGTTAGCTGGAAATGGAAGACGGAGAGGCTAGGACTGAATATTGATATAGGCACTCTGCGAATGACTTGCAACCTTTTATGGTGAGAAGTCGTTTTCTGTCTCGAGTGAAGGGCTCTGAGCTTGGTACTTTGAGGATCTGATTCTGGTGTACTGAAAATGGCACTTCCTCGGTGAGGATGCTCTTCTTATACATTCGTGTCTCTCCTCCTTCCTCGGCGTTACTCCTATCATCAGGCAGCAAATTTAAGTTCTTGTAATAAAAGAAGAGCTTGCGCTGGCACCAATTAGCAAATATCTAGGAGTCAGCTGCTATATTAAGTAACAATAAATCTGGACTCTTTGGTAGTACGGCCAGGCTATTGGGCCGCCGGTGGTCCTGTCGCTTGTCTGGTCGTGGGAACGTCATCTCCAGAATGTGTCTGGTGAAAGCGGAAGGAGCAGAACGGAATGCTCGACTCCACCGTGAGGACTGACATTTCCTCATTTCGCGGGAGATCTTTCAAGATCGGTATCGACCGAGGTGCTATCCGCTAGACCGCTTCACGTCCACAATAACCTCCAGCGTACAAACTGTTCACCAGCAAAATCAGACGGTGATGCTTATCCTGCAAAGATCGTAATATCTCGTTTTATACCAATGCTAAGTTGGTTTTGTGCTCGATGAATTCTAGGAAATGCGAGTGAAACCAAGCTCGCTTGATACACCAGCTGCTCTTGGGTCGCGTGGATAGCCTCTGTGGTGTTTACCCGGCTTCATGCATTGATGTACGCGACGTGCCAATACATGGCTCAATCTGAACAACGCTCGCCCAACCTGCCCGTCACGCACTCTTCACAGACTATCATATTGATTCGAGGCATCTTAAATCAAGTCCTAGTTCCCAATGCACGGTTCTTAGCATACCTTCAATTAGAGCTATAAAAAGTGGGATTTGGCATTCGGGGAATTTACACTCGAAACCTCCATATTGTTTGGCATCTCACCTGCATCACAGTAGTGACCGCCGGATTACAGTTTGCATACCTCAAGTGATCTTTGCAAGCTCACCGCCCGCATTATAATATAATATAACTTGATATTAGCAACTTATATAATTATAACATTATTATCTTCATCGTACCGATTGTGCTCGCATGCACCATGCATATTGTCCAATTCCTTCCAAACACAGCTTTCGGCTCGATTTGTAAATAACAGGATAGTGGGTCACACGACCAGAGACCAATCCTTTGGTGTCTGTCCGCATCGTACAGCATCTATCTAATATATGTATCTAAAATTCAAATTCTCCCTGTCAGTCATATCACTGAAAGCAGTCCGATCAGCTTCCCTCTCTCTATTTACCCTAGCCTCCACGCTCTCCCCTTCATTAACGCCTTGCATGCGATCTCTCCTCTTATTCTCTTTACTCAACAACAATCTCAGCAGCAGAATCACAGCCACCTCCAACAGATGACTAACAACCATACTCCAGATCCCCAGCTGGTACCTCGGACTCTGACTCCCCTTGTAGAAGAATGGACCGGCTATATTCCCCGTACAGTAGCCCAAAAACAGCATCGCATTCGTGACAACCTTCTTCGTATGGCCAGCTGTATTTGCAGTTTGCAAAGAAAGGACCATGACGAATGCTGCGTTGTAGGGACCGGTGAGGTAGTAAGATACTAAGCGGCCAGCTCTGTTATGCTCGGATAAGAACGCGAGGCCGAATGCGCCGGCGATGTTGGGGAGTAAGAATAGGATGATGAACCACGTTCTGCTCTGCTTTCCATTTTTCGCGACGTGATCGTTGAGGAAGACGCAAGCTAAGATAGAGATGGCGATGATTACGCCGTATGGGACTTGCATGAGCGTTGTCACAAGCGTCGAGAACCCAAAGCCTTTGATGATGATTGTTCCGAAATTGGATATTCCTCCGTTGGGGACTGTGAAGGAAGTCGAAGTCAGTATTACTTGTTTTTTTTTTCCTGAAATGAAGAGTGCGAAGTGACGGGAAGATCGCCTCGGGAGTAGGCACTGGCTATAGTGATCCTAAGACAACCTGAACAGGGAACAAAAAACTCGGAGAACACTCACTGTTACACACGACGCCAAGAGTGAAGAACAAGTACAGTTTTGGATCCAAAAATGCTTCTTTGACTTGATATCCTTTGAGATGCTTGTTCTCGACACCAGTTTGGTCTCTGCGTAAGCGATGAACCGCCCAGCGGCGTTGAGCTGGGGAGAGCGCTTTCGCCGTAACGGGGGAGTCAGGGAGAAAGACGAAGAGTACTATGCCCCAAATGCAACAGAGAGCACCGATGAGGAGGAATTCGTATTTCCAGGATGCGAGTGAGCCCTTGATGTGTCCAATCCCGTAGCCAAGGAGACCGCCGAGACTAATTCCTAGACCATTGGCTGTGTACCATATTCCAATTCTGACGGGCTGTTGACGGCGAGTGTACCTGATGAGTTCAAGTCAAAGAATGTTACATTGCTATTGGATATACGGTGTTGAGGGGCTACAAAAGGCATTGAGACGTTGTCAATGGTAGTGGTAACAGGCAATGAATCAGGTGAGAATCAGGCTTACCACATAGAAGTAATGAGCATAAATGAGGGGTCAGAACAAGCCTCCGCGGCACCGGAGAAAGCCCTCAAAACAGCAAGCTGCGTGAAATTTTTCGCCGTAGCTTGCAGCATGAGGAAGAATCCCCACATGAAAATGTTGACACCAAGATATTTAGCGATTGGGAATCTCTGCATCATGAAATTCGTCGGGACTTCAATGTCGGAGTATTAGTTCGAAAACTCCATCCACAGGATACGATATCGAGGAGGAAGAAAGGTTACTTACAAGCCCAAGCCAAGAATCCGAAATAGAAAATAGACGACAGCCAGCTATACTGCGTCCCACTCAAATTCAAATCCTCTTTGATCCGAAATATAGCAGCATAACTCAGTGTTGTCTTGTCGATGTAAAAGAACGCGTAGCAAACAGCCAGGTACGGCAAAATCATCAGGTCAATCTTCAATTGCAGTGCTCGCTCTTCTTTTGGTGAAAGGGTCTCGTGCAGGTCCTCTGGGTCGTTGAAGAGCGCTAGGGCAGTATCGCCGTCGCTGGCTTTAGATGAGAGATGCCATTTTGGCTGGGTGCTAGTCCCGCTTGGAGTCAGAGTCTCGGAGTGGATTGCTGACGGCTTGTTGACTGTATCTATGTCTGATGATGCAGGCTGAGAGATAGAGTTGGCTGGCGTAGCAGGGACTTTGCGCGAAAGGAAACCCATGATGAGAGATCGACAAGGCAGGGAAGTGTGCAACAATATAAAGGATAGTCGAAATTTGAGAGGGCAGTAAGGACATATTTAATCATCGTGAAGGATACTTACAGCCGTCATATGCCGATGACCAAACTTCTGGCTGATACGTACATCACTTGCTGAAGGCATTCTTCACGCGAGTGGTGTCGATCCATCCCACTTTATCAGATCAATTGCCACTTCTGTTCGCGGGGACCCCAACAACGCGGGGAATGTCTGCGCGACGGGCGAAATGCGAGCGGAAAGTACGCCGAATTCAGTCACTTACTTACTCACATGGAAAGGAAGGAGATCCAGCCATTGTGCTGCGATGATACAGGCTTGTCTCATTGCTGACCTAGCTAGGCATTATATTGCCACTTCCCAATTCTCCAATATCATATAATTACATACGCAGACATTCGTATCATGATATCCAGTAGCTTCTATCATCTTCTGAAAGCACCCTGAGGAGGTGGAGGTCCTCTTCCATCGAACGGTGAGCCAAAACCCATACCCTCAGGGCCCTGGAAACCACTCATACCTGGTGGCAGGAATCCTGGAGGGGGAGGGTTGAAGAATCCTGGGGGTGGTTGCATCTGCATGTTACGAGGCGGTCCAGCCATAACCTCAGGTGGAGGAAATGCACCCATGGGAAATCCTGGTGGATACATTCCTTGAGGCATTGGCATTCCACGATTCGGTCCATTTGCAAGTCCAGGAGGTGGAGCAATGTTTTGGGCAATATTTTGGGCGATACGATGATCTTGGGGTATTTGATTCTGACGTTCCCAACCAACCCCACCCATTGGAAGGCCCGGCGGCGGTGGGCGTTGAAGAATTTGAGTCGGTTGTGGCGGATTACCAGGCTGTCTTTCATGCTGTGGTGGTCCACGCTGGAAAGCTGGGTCCTCCACATAGAAACCAGGCGGAGCTTGAGGCCGAATTTGGCGTTGAGAT
Source organism: Cadophora luteo-olivacea (assembly GCA_026120085.1). Classification (NCBI taxonomy): domain Eukaryota; kingdom Fungi; phylum Ascomycota; class Leotiomycetes; order Helotiales; family Ploettnerulaceae; genus Cadophora; species Cadophora luteo-olivacea. The sequence goes on from JALRMC010000085.1 coordinate 86,346, forward strand.
GCACTTCGCTCTCGTTGAGCAGCCTCTCGTTGCATTTCTTGCTCGCGCTCCATAGCTTGCTGCTGAAGTTGACGGTCAACGTTTCTAGGTGCCATTCTGAGCAGCATTTGCTCCGATCTCTGAGGCTCTGGTGCTGCTCGGGCGCTCTGCATGAGACCCATAAGGAACTCAGTATTAGTGCTGCGAGCTGGTAGTTGATCTAGTCGTGAATTCTGGCTCATGGCACTGTGTCGTTGGTCTACGAGACCCTGCACCATTTGCTCTGTTCGAATATTTGGTTGGCTTCCAGTCATGTGGCGTTGATTCAACACATCCTGCTGGATAGACTGCTGAGAATTGCGAGTACTTGGCCGAGCTTCCTCTGGACGTTCACCACGGTATTGCTGATAAGGCTCCTGAGCAGGAACTGGATTGCTTCGCTGTTTCTCTGGCGCCGGAGGCTTCGGTTGCAGTGAAGGCTCTGCAGGGGGGGTAGAACCTGAACCGCCAGGGGTCTGAAGCTGTAGCTTTTGGAGTAGGGTCTGAAAAGCTTCTCTCTCTGCCTTTTCAGCAGACTGGCCAGTATTGCCATTGGAAGTGTTTGGTCCAGGACTCGAGAACAAAGCTGCAAGACCACTTGGCATTTGAGGAGGTGGCGCCGGAGCTGGCTCTGTTTGACGTCGCTGAGGGTCCTCCTGAGGGGTAAAGAAAGAAGTAAATCGGGATGCCTTCCCAACCACGGTCTTTGCCTTCGGCACTCCATCTGTCTTGGGTTCCAAGCTAGTATCTGGGGTGATCCCATCCTTCGAGGCTGACCACATCCCAAAGAATTTGTCTGGTCCATTGTTCATCTCCAGAGGAGTTTCAACCTTTGACTTCTCGAGCCCAAAAAATGATAGCTCATCAGCCTTGACTTCAACCATAGGGGTTTGAACAGCCTTGTTGCCGAACTCTCGTGAGCGTTGTTGTTCCTTCCACTTCTGGAAGTCGTCCGCTGTATGGACCTGGTTTGCTGACGATTTATCTTCCGCTGGCTCGTCGAACCATGCAGGCTCTCGTTCCTGACGCTGGTCCCGGTCTCTATCCCAACGTCGATCGCCTCTGTCGGCTCCTCTGTCATTTCTCTCGTTTCTCTCGTTTCTCTCGCTGCGCTCTCCTCTATTATCGTCCCGTTCCTGATCTCTCCATCCTCGAGTCCGGTCAACGAATCTGTCACCATTGCTGTTCCGGTCCTTGGTTACAGATGGAGGCGCATCAGCTGTATCCTTAGCCTTAAACCAGGATTCGTTTCGTCCACGCCCTGTTCCATTCCTACGGGTGTCTCTCTCCTGGTCCTGGTCATTCTCCTTGTCCCTAGAAAAGGTCTCAAAGCCTCGTGGCTTCTCTTTTACTTCACGTTCTTCCCTTTCCTTAAATCTCCTATCCTCTCTGTGTTTATCCACTCCCATACGGCCGTTGAATCTCTCAGCACCCTCCGTACCAAAGCTCTTTCTGGGCTTGACGGTGCTCCACCCATCACTGTCCTCGCCATCTGCACGCTTTGGACGCAGATTATTGTTTCGAGGATCTCGTGCTCGCTCAGCTTCTCCTTCTCCAGTCTTGGTTCGAAAATTGTATCGGTCTCTTGAGTCTGTGTCTCTGAAAGTAGGTCGCTCGGATGACTCGAAGGCTTTGCCAGTATTGCGAGCAGCTGAAGAGAATTGGTTTTTAGGGGGCCCAAGAATAATATCTTCAGGATCTAGCGCAAGGTTAGCATCGCGAAACTAGGATACAGAAATGAGACAACGTACTGGCAGAGTTACGTGACATATGTCGCTCTGCAAGAGGGCGTCTGGTCTGATCTAGAAGCAGGTTAGAGTCGTTGCTCTTTGCTCTGTCGATTGTTGGCTTGGTCGCATTACGGGTAGCATCTGCAGTTTGTCTGTGGATGGTCAACATGATGTCTGGGTATCGCGCGGAGTTGGTAATTCTTACCCCATCCATTGCTCCGCCGGGGGTAGGTTTTGGGGCTTTTCGACCAACGGAGAGTCTCGTAGATACTTCAGCTCGTCTGGGGTATATCTGACCGCCATGGTGGTTGCTTCGAACAGCTAATCAGGTGTGCACGGTTATGATGTCTCATGGGTTGAGCTGATTGAATCTTATCTTGTGCTAAGATCGTGGCCAAAGGAGAAGTGCGATGCAGGAAATCGAAGAAGGGGTAGAAGAATCGTGGTAGAGTTGGAAGGTAGAGGGGTGGTGCTTGAGTTTGTCGAAGAATAATTAGCGCCAGATAACGGGGAGATGAGGTCAGGTCGTCAAGCAAATCGTGGGAATATCGTACAATCGTCAGGCGTGTCGTCGAGACAGGCTGAGCGCAAGGCGCAAAGTCGTGTGCGCAACGTGGAGACTAGAGCGGTGGTCGATTCGAGCAAGCTCAATGGGTATGAGTATCAGGCAGCGGAGGAGTGACTCTCCGTGGCGGTTGTGTGTGGTTTCTGTACGTCGGGCAGGCAGGTTGAAAGAGTTGTTGTTCGTTGTAGGTACTGATTGTAGGTATTGATGGAGTTGAAGGTGCTTGAGGTGCTGAAGGTGCCGTGCCCTCGCCGTGCCAAGACAACACCAGGCTAGGTAACCTTCGCCTCGCTAAACGCGACAATTTAGACGCCCACTTCACTTGCAGTCAACCAACCAGTGCCTGACTGACCTGTTAGGTCAATATGCCAATATGTCTTTCAAGGTCGCCCCATGCTCCATGCACAGTAAATTTATCTAGGTGTACATGTAGATAGCTATGTGTGCATTGATGAGATAGATTTTACGCTCGGGTATCTTAACAAGTGAGATTACAAGTACAAGTAGCTCGCCTCTCTACTTGGTCCTGTTACCTTTGACTTTCCTTGCTCCCTTGCATTGCTCCATTGCTCCATTTCTTGACTCTCTTCTTGTCACAAGACTCCAAGATCTTCTCCATCAGCATTCCCAGCGGCATACCTCCTCCAAGAGCTACCTGTGCCTCCAGCCAAGTCATAGCACTGAACCTGGTTACCAGTGTGGTACTTCCGCCTTCGATCCTCGTGGCTCTGAAGAAGATCCTGAGAATCTTGTCTCGCAAACCCGCTCCAAGGTAAGTGCTGTTATACACTGACAGCAGTTTCTCAAACACAAGTCTTTTACGATATAAGCTCATATCTTCTGTTGTTCTCAGGCCGACGAGCATGCATGTCAATAGCCAGCTGCTTTCCGCCGAATGAGAATCATCGACACTTGGTTGTTGGTCAAGGATCTTGTGCATCAGCGGAATTTTATCCAAATCCCATGTAGGACCTTGGGAGAGAAATTTGTTGATCTTCGCATACAGAACATGTAGCGGGTCATTGAGCACAGCTATAGCGTGGGATGCAAATGCTGATATGACCGTCGGTAGAGGATTCTGGCCAATAATCTTCTTGGCTGTCTCCACAACTTCACATAGTAGCAACCAGATCTGGTCCTTCTCTTCCAGTGTTGATTCCTTCAGCTTAGCGGCAAACTTCGATATGTTCGTAGCTGCTTCCTTGCGAACACCTAGGTGGTCGGACGAGAGCAGCATGACGAGTGCAGCTGCATGGCCCCCATCAATCACCTCATCGACCTCCTTTGTCGTCCACTTTGTCAGGGACTTATGGTCCTCGGCTGGATCTACTGAACTATCTTTCATCTTGGCATCGACTTCTGCTCTTTCCAGGCCTGCAGAACCATTCTCTTTGATATCATTTCTGAATTCCACAGGTTGTATCTCCGCCTCAGCAATGATCACATCATCCACCATTTCCAAAGACCGCTGAAGGACCGTCCTCGCCGTTGAGTCTTCTGCCGTTTCCGATATAACCTTTTGGATTAGAATTTTGATGACATCTTTGTTCTCCCCGATTCTCATTGACGCCGCAAAGTAGCGGGCAGCAAACTGCGCTACCTCCCCTAACTCTGCCTTGCTTGCTGATTTGACTAAGAAGCGCCATTGTTCGACGATTGCCAAGGATAGCAGACTAATTGGAGACGTTCCATGGTCTGAAGATGAGCACACCTCTTCAAGAGCAAATATATACTTAACAGGCTTGCCAGCACATCGTGAGATGCAGTCATCCAGAAAGTCATATACAGCTGATGAGTGAGCGCCATTCAGGATGGCTTTCAGCCCAAGGACGAAAGTGATCAAAGCTGAGTGTGCGGTCTTGGTCTGCAAAATCTGGTTCTCCTCGGCCACGGAGCTAAGCACAGATCTCAGTTTGAGCAATGATAGATCGGAAGGCGCTTCTGCAGAGAGTTTCAACATGGCCATGAATGGAGAGACCGAAAGGCCATCTCCTTTTGCAAACCACCGCATTCCAGGAGAAAGGTTTGCGAACTGAAACAGATGTTCAAGCTCTATCGCCCGAAGAGCACGATCTTGCGGGCTCAACGCAGTCTCTTCCATTGCTTTCAGATTATCGGCAAGCGCAGCCGAGACTCCGAATTTGGCGTCAAGTGCGATGCGCGGGACAACCTCGTAGTACAGCACCAGTAATTTCGTTGTTGCCTCCTTTTGCATCAAATCAGAGTCTTTGAATCGCCTGAAAGCTAAAATCACGTCCTTAATTGCAGGACATCTGTGGCAAAATTCATCTGTCAACACCTCGGCCGATTGGGCCCACATAGATGAAGATGACCCCTTTGCAGCTTCCCGATACATTCTCAGTGCATCCTGTAACTTGCCGAATGCCACACAGAGTATTCTGATGGCAAAGAACGTAATCAGATTGTTATTGGGTAGATTGAGACAACGAATCAGGACTCTTTGTGTCAAAGGTTGGGGGAGTATACTCTCTAGAACAATCGAGGGAGGAGGTGGAAGACGAGCATATCGTTCCTGATGTCCAAAATATCGGGGGAACGGCAATTGGAGTGTGGAGAAGATGAAGGCAGCATAACCTATCCAGGTTGCTGTAAGCTTTGGATCGAATGAGAAATCCTTCTTCCCGAAGTAATAGTCTGCAATCAATTCTGGTGCAGATTTGAGTATAGCTGTCAATAGATCGCTTTGCTTTGTGTGTGACCATGGCCGCAATGACTGAGTAAACTCCGATAAGATCGTGTTTCGAACGGAGACCTTTTCGGTATATTTATCCATCCACTCGACGCTGTCAAGACCTAGGTCGATGTATGACTCCTCGTCAGAAAAGACGTGAATGTCGTCGGGATTGATACCTCGAGGATAGAGTCCTGACGATGATATTAATACGCCTAGATTTGGTGTTGTACAGGCAAGAAGCAAAAATTCATGAGCCACTTCATCGATGGACTTTCTCGGCGGTGTCGAAACTTCCTCGGTCTGGTCGTACCAATACAGTGTTGCAATTCGTCCCAAGAAGGTCGCATTCATAATCTTAGTCTTGGCTTCTCGTGGTAACGCCTCGTCGAGAAGTACTGAGGTTCTCAACGTTTCGAGGACATCACGAACGGTAAATGGAGGATCATCTCTGATGTCTCTGGTAATTCCAGCCAGAATTTCTCGTTGATTGAGAAGATCCCGCTTGCATTCGATTGGGATGAACTTCAACAATGACAGTAAAAACCGCAGCGAATTCGTCCGGACCGATGGCTTTCTGGGGTCTTCAACACCATCGCCAAGATATTTTAAAGAAAGATTGCGTGCTAGATTTCTGAAAGTATGATCTCTGGCGAGGAAGACTTGCTTTGCGAGGACCCCTCCATCGAAGATCACTATCTCCCTGAGTAGTCGCAAAACTGGGGAAATCACAAAATCTTTGGTTTTCCGAGCCTCCAATCCCTTCGCGACTAAGTCTTTTTGTCGGGTGTGTAGTACCGTCCGTCCTAATCGCAGTCCGTAATCCGCCAAATCGAGGATTGAAGAGATGGTCTTCAACAGCAGCGCAAGAACTGCTGCCACAGCGGATTGAAGGTTATCATCGTTTGATTGGCAAGCAAAACTCCAGGCCTGCATAATGTCGTTTAAGAACACCTTGTCTTTGTCATTTTCGTCTGAAGGCTTCTGAGACTCAAGGAAGTCCTTGAGTATAGTGATTCGGCCGGCATTCTCAACTTCAGCTGTCGCAAATCCGTCCAAGAATACTTTCAAAGATTGTATTGCTAAGCAAGTCAATAAAGTCAAAATTCTGATTTGATGCAGATAGGCGATTACCTTGTTTCGAGCGTCCGCTGTCTTGATCAAATGCAAGGACTTGTCGCAGTTGTTTCCCTGAACGAAACTCAATGGGAGGTCCAGCTGGTGGCCCAGAACGAGAAGAGGAAGTTATTTTTTGACGTTTGAGGTAGGCTTCATTGCCGTCCACATTCCCCTCCGCAGGACGTTTGGCCATTTCAATTGCGTTTCGCGAGTTCGGAGGTACAAGGTATGTCTGTGTGAAGCATGCTTTGCTCTTCTCCGCTCATTTGTTGTTCTTGCACCAATGTACAGGTCAGTACCGAGGTGTGTATGTATGTGTATGTGTACGGAGTATGTGTATGCTCTGGTTTTCCCCCGCTGGAGCTTTGAGACTCTGGTCTGGTTTGGTCTGGAACTTTTTTCTCAATGACAAGGGTCGGGGCGGCATTTCGGTGGTGATTCGCCCCGCGCGATAAGGCCAGGCGGTGAGCAACTAGCGCCAGATACTGCACCTGCGCCTAGTGCTGCAGCTGAGGACTCGTCCGTCGTCCAGCTGCATTAGGAGCTCTGAGCTTTTACCTAGTTCGAGATGGATACCTATACCTAGTACGGAGGGGAGGTACTCATACCTGTTCTATCCAGGAGCATCAGCATTCTGCAAAAGTCCCGTCCTTCACTCCTTCACCTCGCAACACAACTACGACCCCCGTCTTCTTCCTTGCGTGACGATGTCTCTTGCGTCGTCGGACTCGCCCTCCTCGAGTGTACAGTCATGACCTAGCTCTGTTGTCATTACAGTCAGTACAATACCTATCAGCCAGCCAGCAGTCCGACCGCAATGGCTCCCCCACCAGTGCTCGCGCCCTCGACTCCTCGGCGAAATACACAACGAGCCTCACATCTGCGACAAGTGAGTAATGGCAGCTCAGAGACTACAATTATGACTCGCCCTACGACTGCGGCATCTGATACTGGGACCATACACCATGATCCAATTCCACTGAAGCTGGCGATTGAGAGAAAGTGCGTTCTCTGGGTTCACGACGAGGGCTTCTCGAAGGAGGATGTCGTTCTCAATCTCGATTTATTTCCCGAGATTAAGTCTGGCGAGCTCATGGCGATCATGGCTTTGAAGACAGAATCCGGGGTACGAGATTTCCAGGACAAGTCGCAGACACTCAAGAGGGATCTAGATACCCTCTCAACTTCCATGCAGAGAGAACGGAGCTCGTCCAATCCCAGAAGTCCAGGTACAGCCAATGGCAATTCAAACAGGCAAGGTAGTGACGCGAAGCATGACCCTGACCTTTGGAATCGCTATCTGTTTATTGCCAGGGACATGCCGAAAGATATGAAGGCCAAGCAACCTAACCTTGAGGTTTCTGTCGCAAAACACATTGCAGATGCTTTCAGTCTGAAGTCTAGATCCAGTGTTCTACTTTCCACGGTACGTTTACCCACAAAGCTATTGATGAGTGATTGCTGATCATTCTTAGACCGATGCAGCTCAGAACTCTGCGTCCCATGTGGAAATGTCCTTCAAGGATGAGTATCTGGCACGCTCTGACATGTGGAGATTGACTGTTGCTGAACTTAGCAACAAAACTGTCTTTAAAGGCCAGAAAATTCTCTTCATGGGAACTATCAAAGCTCAAGTGACTGCTGTTTACGTCGATGGTCGAAAGGTCCAATCTGCCCTTTTCTCCACCAGTTCGAAACCAATTTTTCGAAGCGAGTCTGCTCGCTACGTCTTATTTATCCAAATGTCGAAGGAGATGTGGGACTTCGATTCCGAGGGATCCGGCGAAATCATGTTCAACAAAGTCGTCAATGGTTTCCTCCCGGCATTGTTCAAGAAATGGGCTTCTCTTAAGGCGAAACATCTCGTCAGTATTGTACTATTCACGAGGATGGAATACGAGACGGGAATTGCATCCGAGCTAGCAACCAGTACTCACGATAGTTCGTATCATACTGGCGTTCAAGCCGATGCAAATAAGAAGCCTTACAAGGACTTCTATAGAGTGGTTGTCAGCGAGATGGCCAGTGGGTCATGGACCACCATCCTCTATCAACTGAAGCGCGAGTTCAAATCTTTCCGCAGGGACATATCTATGCATCGCATAAATACTGTAAATGCCGTCGAGGCAGCTACTGAAATGAACACTGGTCGCGTCCTTGGTACTCGTATTGAAGCTGAGCCTTCGCTAGCCATGCATGGAAATGTTCTTGAGGCTATCAATCTTGCTTCGCAGCAGTTCTCGCATGACTACATCGATCGAGATCTCATGAGAACTGGTATCTCGATCGTCGTCATCACGCCTTGTCCTGGTCTATTCGAAGTCGACTATGAAACTCTAAGAATGACGACTGAAAATCTTATAGGAAATGGCATTGGTATCGACCTTGTCTGCTTGCCAAAAATGCCTCTGCATTCAGTCCCTTTGTTCAGATATCGGAATCCTCAATATGCTGCGTTTCAAGAAGCCCTGTATTTTAAGTCACTTAGGAGCGGGGACAGCACCCCTCGTCAGAACGTGGCGGTTTTTGGAAGCAGTTTCTCGTCCTTAAACGAATCGTTGTCGCCGAACAAACCAATCCAGCCTGACCGGACTGCTCGTGCTGGGTCCTTTGCCGCGATCCAACCTCCCAGTGAATGGTCATATGCCATTCCGCATTGGCTTGATGTTTCATTTTGGACAGGTGCATCGCAAGATCTCCATCTTGCAAATCCGTCTGCAAAGAGCAAGAAAAAGCTCTTCAAGACCACACCTGTGCAACGATTCTCTGATTTTGAAGTTCGGTGCAAGATGTATGAGATGGAGATGGCGAGCGTCATGGAGAATGTCATGACAGAAATTGCCGTTACGCCGCTGCAGCATGATGCATTGTTTCCGCAGATGATCCGAGGGCCACGAGAAGCGTTAGGCAAAAAGCAAGATCTGAATCGAGAGGTGCAATCAGAGACGATCAGAAGGGAGAAGGTTTACGGGAGTCTGACTGAATTCGTCAGTGGTCCGTCAAAGCCGCTGACAGATAAGCACTCATGTCAAGAGGACGAGAGATTCTATCGAGCTCTAGAGACTTTTGACATTACACGATCCGAACTTTTGGAACATTTTCCTGGGGTTCGACTTGGCGCAGATGGCAAAAGATTCTTCAAGACCGGTAGTGAAGAGGCGGCCAGGAAACTTCTTGCAGAAGATCCCAAACTTTTTGGAACTTCGTTCAGCGATGACATTGGAGTCCTGAAAGAAAGTATTTTCTTGTCCGGGCCAGCTTCCACAAAGAGCAGTCAGGATTCCAAGCTCGTGGAGGAAACGCCAAAAACTCGGAAGAACAGTATCACAAGCACTACGACTGGGACTTCGCGTAGCTCGCCAGTCAGACCAGTTAAATTTGGACGTCAGATCAGTCTTGGCAAGTTCGGATTTGGAATTGCTGCACCGAAAGCTGCAACCGCTGAAATTCAAATTGAGCATGCAAATGCTGGCAAGCCGGCTTCTGGAGCCTCAAAATCGCAAAACGCTAAGTCGACTGGGGGCGCTGAATTTGCCAGCCAATTACTTGCCGGGAAGAATAACCAAGGTCTTGATAGACCACCGTCGTCCAACAGTGATCGATCGAAGATCAATCGTGAAACTCCTGCAACAGAGAGCAATGGGGCACGAGATCAGCGAGACAATGAAAATATTGAATCGGCTCGACCTATGACTATCAGAAGTGCTTTGCAGTCCTTGGACTCAACTAACCAGTTCAAGTCGCGATCAGTCCTCGGGTCCGTTTACGAAGTGGCCGATAGGCGCGATGATGATCGCCTTCTACACTCTGTTCGACATGATGATAACCAAAAATTATACAACTCAAAGCTACTTGCTGGATCGGTTCCAGAGCTCCCTGCGACTCTTTCACCAACAAAAGCTCTGTCCCCATGGTTGACCGTGCTAAATCCCTCAAATCCTTCTGCTAATGATTCTCTGGGGCCAAGTTCCTATCGACGATGGCAGCACGTTTTCCCTCGGCCAGTATTGACAAAGACGATGAAATGGAAATCTCTATGCTCTCCCGCATCGGTACCTTTGACGACCGAGTACTTCCCTACAAAGCATCAGCTTGATACAGAATACCAGCAAAAGCCATACAACATATCCCAAAATCCCGAGGAAGAGCTGAATGAGGTACCAAAGGACCGGGAAGAGCTTCTTAGAGAACTTGTTGGCCTACGTCTCTCTCATGGCTTTCAAATCGTCGTTGGGCCTGGTGTAGCTCAGGCCTTTGGCCAGAAATCCATGAAGATTGCGAATGTGTTTGATCCTGGGCGCATTGCAGAGGATGGTGCCAGCATATTCATGTCGATGGGAAACATAATCCATCAACTGTCTTGCGTCAATGAGACTGGCGTTGAGATCAACATGTTTGTTCGAAAACCGACCGCGACGGTGACGGAGTCTGGATCTCTTACATCCACGGCTTATAATCCTGCAATTCGCACCACTCTGGCTGGTGATTTCGATTCGAGGCTCGTTGTACTGGGGAAGCCAAAGGATGAATACAACTGGAATTACGTGGATGCCTTCATTGCTGGCATCGCCGAGGAGATGTCGGAGAACTTGCGCTTCTGGAGAGCTCGATTTGTCTTGATTCCGGTCGAGCGACCTACTCAGTCCCAGAGGCGCCAAGGAGAAGACAACGAGGAGGAAACCCGGCTGGAAGGCATCAAGAAGCTCACGCAGATGTGGCAGCGGCACAGGGTCCTGACAGCGTCGGAACGAAGGTTTCAAAGCCTAGGATCGAGGAAGATGAAAGATCCGAATCCTCTCGATATCGTTTACAAGACGGACGATCCTTCAATTGTCGTCACTGCTGAGCTGGAAACCTTACCTTTAGTAGAGACTGGCGAGGTTGGCCCTCGTCGAGGCTTGCTGCTTGAGCATGAACGATTCCGCAAGTCGAAGCTTGATATTGCGGGGCTAGCAGAGGCCATACAGTCACCAGTCGAAAGAGGTGGGGTTCGCATGCAGAATAGACGATGGCATTTTCGGCTGCACTACAATTGTTTCATTGGATCCGATATGACTACTTGGCTCATCGAAAATTTCGAGGACGTCGAGACCAGGGAAGAAGCAGTGGAGTTAGGTAATCTGCTTATGGCAAAGGACGAACTCCAGAAACAGAAAGACAGAGAATCTGCAAAGGACACAGACAAGGACATGGGAATCTTCGTCCACGTCGAGAAACGCCATCCGTTCAGAGATGGGCAATATTTCTACCAGGTCACGGGAGAGTTTGCGAAGCAGCGCCCCGAAAGTCGAAGCGGTTGGTTCGCTACCAAGAGGCGAGACAATTCGATTCCTTCCACGCCCATGTCGGAAAATATGATTAGGGACTCTCCGAGACCAGAACGATCAATATCAAGCTCCAATCACGATGACAAGTCGACAGACTCGGGAGCTACTACGCCAACCACGGTGGGAGGTGCTGCAAAGCGGCCCAAAGTTTCTCTTAGCAAAGTCATGAAGTACGATGTGGACCATCGGAAGCGTTCGTATCGACCGGAGAGGATACACTTGCATTACGATCGGCTCCATAACCCTGACAATTGCTACCATATTCGAATCGACTGGATGGGGGTCACTGCCAAGCTAATCGAAGATGCAATAGGATCATGGGCTTCAACAGCAGAGAGATATGGTCTCAGGCTTGTGGAGGCACCTATCGGCGAAGCCTGTTCCATAACCGATCTTCATCCATTTAGAAGCCCATACACCATCGACCTCGTGACTCAACCCCCGGACCAGCAGCCGAGGACTTATTTCGATATCAATTCTTTCGCCCCTCAAGTGCAGTCTAGTCCAGCAAGTCGCCATTATTATCAGAAGGCCATCATGAAGAGGTTCAATTTCGTCTTGGATATTGAAGCCGCGAAGAATTTCCCAGCAAACGTCGACGTCACGTACTCTTGGGGGAAGCCAGACTTCAAGTATTCGCAGTACATTCACCGATCTGGGGTGCTGCTCGCACAGATCACAGACGAAGGAGGCTTCGTGCTTCTTGCCAATCGCTTGTACAACAACCGTACCATGGTGTCGAGAGAGTCTGACAGGTATGTCAAGGGCCATTTGGAGAACAATAGTCGCATGGTTTCCTCTCTCTATGGGCACGGCATGATGTCGGATAAGCCTACTCCTGTCAATTCTCCTATGCTCCGTCCTTTCATGACTAACCTTGGATCTCCTGTCTTGCGAGCTACTTCTGACGTATTGGGACCCAGCCTTGCCGGTTCAAAGATTGTTAATGCTGTCACGCCTGAGTCTATTAAGAATGAACTCGAGGCATTTTGTCATAATGGACTCGCTCTCGAAGCATTTTACAAGGAGGTCTTTGAAAAAGCTACGCCTCCGAGTGCCACGCCACCAAATCTAAGAAGTCCATATGTCGGTAGTGTTCTCGATTCGAACATTCCTACCTTAGGTCTTCCTCCGGGTGTATTAGCCAGAGATAGTAGTCCGAGTCCGATGAGGTTGAGCGGTGTTTCCATGCCTCCGTTTGGACGAAGGCAAAGTGTTCAGATCGGCATCGCAGGGTCTGTAGGGGACTCGAGACAGGATAGCCCGAGAGGGAGCATTGCTGAAGGTGATAAAGTGGCATGAGAAGCGTTGATACAAAGGACACGGAGTTTTTGGTGAACTGAAATATACCCCGGCTTGATCTTATCCACATGAACATTGTGTAATCTACTACTAGTTATGTATGACTATCTCTGCATATACGGCATTTTCATGGAGGCTGAGGGGTAATACTGCAGCGGCACTGACACACAGTCACGCTTTATGCCGTCTGCCTGTGCTCTCCTTGCACCCTCTTCGCTGCCGTTACTGCTTGACCTCAATCTGTTGGCGTTTGCTCTTCTGATCATGGCAACTGGTAGTGCCATCAGCGCGAAGTCTCAAATCAGTGTAAGATCAAACACCCACTCACCGTGAACGTGCGTTCCACTTCCGCCAAAATCTCTCAGCGGTATCTCCAACCTCCCCACTTCTTCGAATCCTAACCTAACACCAAAAGTCAACAGACGCTTCGCGTCCAGAAGATTCTGAGACAACTTACTGCCTATAAAGAGGCACGCCCATTGGGGCACCACTCAAGTAGCATGCCATACCCTCCCGTCCCGCTTTGTTTAGACCAAACTGTACCAAGCCAGCCCCGACTCCGCGGCGTTGGTGGGATGGAGAGGTTGCGAGTTGTTCGAGAACTACCTGTTGTCAGCAATCGCCTTGTCAATATAGTTCGCGAACCAAGATCAACGAGCTACCGGCGGGGAGAATAGGGATTTGAGTACCGAAGCAAGGTCCTTTTGGCCGATGATCGCTCTCCATCTTCGTTATTCTAGAGCTGAAAGTCTGTCGTAGGGCGAGGTTGATGCCCCCTGGTAGTGGATTGGTTTTCCGAGCGGAACAGATGCTGGTGTACGCCTTTATGCACATCAGTAACAAAACTTAAAATTGCCAATCTAATTGGTGTTCTGTTCTCAGTTTGCCCATCCGGTGAAGTCAAGGAAGGGAGGTGATGTAAATCTCACTTTCTCACTCCATACCCAAATCGCAAACCCAACAATAACCTCCTTCTCCTCAGGCAGAGTCACGACTACTTTCAGCGCAGTTGCGTCTTCTCCGCTTGCTTTGCAAGCAGCTAATTCGGATCTGATACCATTCGTAATCCACTCCTGGCGATCTTCGATTCTGCACTTCGCAAATTCGAGGCTGAGGCGTGGACTGGTGGAAACGGAAAGCATGCTGGGAGACAATCAGCCGGTGCGACGTTGACCTTGTACTGTTAATCATATATATCACCATCAAATGAAGTAGAAGTATCGATGTTGTGTCGGCCGTAACTTACAGTGCACTTATCTCTTCAGCATCGTGGATGCTTGCTGGGATTGTTTTGTATACCATGCTTGCCGGGTGAAATGATAGCTCGCTGGCAGTGTTATAGGTTAGGATGAAAGGTTCGTACGACGGATGATAAATCCTGGAAGTAGCTGTTTAAGACTATATCCATCGTTTCATAATTGTGCTTCCTATTTATCTGTTGACATTTCAGGCAAGCGAGAAAGGGTTCTGGATTTTCTTTCTCGGCTACGTACTCGCTTACGCCTCGTGCACAACAAAAAGAGGCTGCCTAGTTCTTCATGTTAAAGCATGCCTAAGATTTGCAACATTATCCACAACTCGATAGGGGACTGGGAAATTCGATTGGCAAAGATCGAGAAGAGCTTTCAAAGGTAACACGTAATAGTTTTAGGTGTAAGTGAAACAATGGAAAAGTATGCCAAGGCACACACTTTTGGAAATGCGAAAACTTCGATTTGCTCATCAAGGATAGTGAATGGCAAAGCCTGTGCACGACAAGTACATCGGTGGTTGACTTGAGGAAGACTTGAACACACATAGCACAAAGATCGCAACAAAGGACTTGAAATTCAGCGGGCTTTATTCCAGTTCATTAACCGTTCGCTTAACAAGAAACGAATATCTGGCTGGCCTCTTTGACTGTTACTGCGCTGTTCTGATGACGTTTATATGGGATTTTTGAATATATATACTACGATTGCGTTGATCCAGATCAACCCTTTTCTCCAGTGTTGATAATCATGTCTTCAAGCAAGGCTACCAACGACCTACCTTTTCAGCCGCCAAGTCAGGATGAGAGCCAGAACGCCCTGGAGGCGGCCAGAATAGCAGGCACAGCAGCTCTACGCAATGTCCAGACAGCCGACCAAACATGCGAAGCCCCACAAGAATGTAATGAAGCTCGGTCTCCGCCACCCATGCCACCCGTCGGTGAGCCGGTTCCCTCTTGGATGTTAAATCCTGGGGACTGGTACGATCGGTGGAGAGCTGAGTTCTTTGCGCAGAGAGCAGAGATATTAGACCGACTACGAGAGCGACGCGAGGCAAGTCTACCTCAGAGAGCGGACCTTTCGCAGTCTACTGAGAGAGCACAGCATTTCTCACGTTTTCCAGATCGAGGGGCTCCCCGCTTTTGGGCAGAGGCCGTCCAGGGAGTCCAGATTAGTAGTGTCTGGATACCGGAGATAGCCACTTTAGTTCTGGCTGCCGTAGCAGAGCAGGAGAGTGACGAGACTGTTCGATCTACATTGCTTCGCATTCGAAACAGCGTGATGAATAATCCCGATGCTCTCGACTGTGAATACATCCACGAACTGTTGGAGAGCATCGACCGTCTGTCACGTCTCCAATCCTCTATCTGACTGCTTTACTGATTCTAGCCATGCGATAGTAACTTCTAGGTCGCAGACAATCAGCAAATACTTAAAACAGGTCCCAATCTGACTCTAGTTGCTGATCGTCGCGTATGTCTGCCCAAGTTCGTTTCGCAGTTTCTGTTTGCCTTTCAGACATAAATAAACAAAAAAGAGTATTGGATTTCGTTGTCTTGAAGTGAAATCGCTTCACGATTACCCACAAACCAGTGCAATATCTCGCTCAAGATGTGAGTTGACAAATATGAGACAGCTAGAAATTGAAGAGTGTTTGAACACATCAATTTTGCCCTAATGTCAGAACTCCTTGTGCCTTGCTTCCCACGCAGGATTATCATTGTTTCAATCTTACATGTATTTCTCCCTCTCTAGGAATTTCTATTCTAGACAACTTTGGTGGAAATGACTGATCGCCCAGTCCTGGTCAGGCGTCGCTTAATCACGGCAGGCACGAAGCTGTGCTGGTCCTCGCGTTACTTCCTCGAGCACGAACAATATGGGAAATCTTGCCATTTTTCCGCTGAGGTTCCGTGATATCACAGACTTGTTGAGTGTTGGTTCACTATTGTGTAGATATCCCCAGGGTTTTTCGGCGGAGTCCTACCAAAGTGTTAAGACTGTTTCGCTTATTGCTCAAGACTTCAATAACAAACAACAAATGTATCATCAGCATCCTGGATATGTTAGAAGTATAACGCGTCACTAGCTCATCATCGGCGTCATCAGGAACACCAAAGGTGCTGGTAGAAGTATGTGTGGAGTTCAAAGGTGCTGGTAGAAGTATGTAACGCCTAAGTACATTGACAGTGGTTGCAAAATTTCAAATAGTCTAAGTTCGCCCCAAACTGCTCCAAACCTGTCCAGCTATCTCGCTACCACTTAGCGCCCTTATGCCCGATACGATGAACATGAAATTGGCTACGTCTGTCAGGAAGTTCCCCAATCCTCAGTTCGTACCAAGAGCTCGAATCTTCTTTAAGCCTGCCTTCATCGCTCGTAAAATTTGTGCTCGTTCTGGTAAAGTCGGTCCCGGCGATGGTATCCCGTAGAAGTACTTACGTGGCGGTAACAAAAAGATGTAACGCACGATGGCGGATGCGAAGCTCTGCGTAACGTGAATGTTCGGTGATCCAGCAACGTTGACAACCTCACAACCAAGAAGCACTCCATGGTTGGAAAAGGGAACAGCATTCCATTGGAAATCTGGGGCAATGGATGTCGGCTTAAAGGCAAAAGACCCCGAATGACCCGGCTGTTTAGCTAGCCATAGAAGATCTTTAGAGGGTGGTTCAAAACCATCAAACAAGATGGAATGCAGGCTACCAATAGATGTGCCATGGAAGTAAACCTCGGTGTTGCGGGTATCGCCACCTTCGCCATCGAAATTAACCCTGAGCTCATCTGTGGGCCGCGCAACTACAAACTGGAGAATCTCCTCTGGGAAACCTTTCATCCTCAAGTCAGCAGGAGCGATGATTTTCATGTCTGCGTACAGATTGTGGATTGCAGACAGGACCTGCGCGGTTGTCTTAGATACATTATTGTCGAAAGCTCTCGCAATCTCTTCGGTAGTGTCCAATCTGGGAAGCTTTTTGAGCAGGCTGAGAAGACTTTGGGGTGAAGTGATAGGGCTATTACGCAAGAGGGGGGCGGTTTGGGTGCGACCAAGGTGACCGTGAAGCATAGTGAGGAACAGACTGAGAGCATCAGAAGTTCGCAATTGTCTGTCCTGGTCGGCAGCCTGGGACGTGTTGGCTCGACTAGAAGCCTTCTCTTTGCCTTTTCGAACACTTTTCGCCTTGGCGGTTACTTCCTCCTCGTTGGCACCTGGTACAGTCTCTTCATCTTCTTGCTCCTCTTCTCTCTCCCCTTCCTCCTCACGACTTTCGTCCGTAGCTTCTTCTTCGTTGCGGTTACGAGTTCTGTACCTGCGAGAAAGTAAGTTATGTGTAGATCGAAACGGACATCAGCGGTCGCTCACCCATGTTCGATGAGTACTTCAACATTGTCCCATTTGGTCCCAGACGACTTGAAGCTTTGCTTCGCGATCGTCGTTAACAACTTCGCAGTTGACATGCTACACCACCTCGCGACTGTATCCAGCATCTCGTGATCTGGAATTTCCTCTGGGAAGAGTAGGCAGAGCTTCCAGAGCGCGTACAGAGCCTGGAGTTTGGGCTTGAGAGAATTATCAGGAGTTCTGATCTTGCCTCTCGTCAGTTCTTCTCGAAGTTTGTCGGCCGTGAGGGTGCCGATTTTAGTATCAGAGAGTTTGACTGGCTCTATCTTCTTCGCGGTACGGGTTTCTGGTCTCGCCATGATGAGGTGTCGACGAGCCGGGCTGGATACAATCAATCGCGATAACCGTTCATCTGCTAATGGGGCATTGATTGACATCTGATTCTGGGGCTATAGGTCATGTGTATGTTAGTGTTCACTATACTGGCCCCTCCCAACCGGGAACATTCGAGGGAGTGACCGAACTTGAGGGTAAGACAGGTGTTCGTAGCATCTTCTAGGGATTAGTAGTTGCGGCGTAATACACCACAGCTCGCTTGTTCGCCTAAGACGTTTGTCAACAACAAAACAAAGATGAAAGAATCGAAGCTGCAGAGTAATCGCTTTGTCTAAGAAACTAATTCTTGGCCTGAGACCACTGGATGCACAAGAAGAGTTCCGAAGAAGAAAAATATCTGGAGGTTTCTTGTCCTTGCTATCCTCTGAGGACTCCTGTGCCTCGGAGGCTCTTCCGTGAATCACCTCATCGTCCTCCTTGTGGCTGAACCTCCAGCAAGTTTCCATCGGGATCTGCGACGATGACAAAATCCAGGAAACCAGACAACAGAACACCTTTCATAGCATCCGCTGCATCCTGTGTCGAGGGATCCGTAATTCCAAAAGCGCCAGCGCTTGGGTCGTTGATGTCAGGGGCCTCGCCTGTTCGTTTCAAGATGGTGATGTTGAACGATTCCAAGCGATCCTGTAGGGCAAGTATGTTTGGTACGATCAAGCCAATGTGGGAATATGTTGCTTTGCGAGTTGGCTCGTAGAATCGGCGTTCCTTCGAGTATGTATTGCCTGTGAACGCGAGAATAAGTCGGGAAAACTTCGTACAGGGGTTTCTTGAAGTCCAAGACTCCAAGATTGAACATTCGGAATACATGTACTTACAAATAAATTCGATGAGACCTTCTGAGTTATTCTTTTCCCTCGTCAGTTCCTCTCCAGTCTGGTACCCTGTCCCATTCTTTCCTCCGTGTGATAAGCTCATGTACCTGTGACAGTTATCAGTATTTCGTCTACGAGACGAAGTAAACGATACATCTTTCAAAGTCGTAAGAGAGCGACGATGAACAAAGACATATATGTTGAATGGAAATCAAGGTGGAATTTCGGTAAGCCACTTACATGAATGCAAGGCCTGCTGATGCTTCGTACGTGAACATGTGCCTCATCCCAAGTATTTCACCGTAGAAGTAACGAGATTCGGCCAGGTCATTGACGATGAGTGAGAAATGGTTGATCACAAAGCCCGATGTTGCCGCATCCGCAGGTCCATCAGTGCCATTGGTAACTTGGGGATAACCTTCTGTCTTATTGGCAGCCGAGAAATCAGGTTGGCATGCCACAATAGGTTGGCAACATGTCAGAACGGCTGCTGACATGAAGAGGCTGTGGAACTTGACCATCTTAAATGCAATTGATAGGCGTTTTCTATGTGAAAAGTTTGAAGCGAATAGGTTATTGCGAGAAGAAGAGCTACGGGACAAAGCGACATATTTATACTCGTACCCCAAATGAGCCTCAGCGACAACTTTACCTGAGCCAGAGATTCGGTATGAGCATGGTAAAGCTGTTCATCTCGACTCCGATTCTCTCGGCCGATTAACGAACCCCTAGACAAAGGATTACTCAGGGCGAGAAAGGTATATTCTAACGGTTGAATGATCTACACTTGGCATTATGGCGTCCAATGGACCTCCGAGCGAGGATGCATTCCTGCATGAGCATCCTTGTCCTCGAGGAAACATCAAGAAGGGATTGAGAGCAGCAGAGGCTTGCTTTAAAGGTCAAGTCAGCATTGTTGTGTGTTTGTAACTATCGTCGATGTTTTTGGTTGAATTGGTTACTGTCGTTCCTGGAGCGCACCAAACAACTGTTCTTGGTATACCCGCGAGACCAATTGATTCGTTGTTGAGCGAGTCTCGAGTACTCACAGGACGCTGCGTGGCTTAGTCCTAGCAAGGGCATGCTCTCGGCCGATAGGAGAGCGTGGAAAGATAGGGTGGGTGTAAGCACGATGGTGACGGCTGACGAAGGAATTATGGAGCTTGCTGACTGCATAGTAACAGCGGTGGCTCTGCTTCTGGTGAGGACGTGGGGGGGGGGGAGGGGGCTGTGAACTATCTACAAAGCTGGAATCTTATCGGCTAAGAAGCAACCATCGATACGGGAGATATTGTTTCTGTTTCTGGCGACATAGGTACGGCTAGAGGAGATGGAAACAGAGTCAAATACCTAGCCGCAAATCGCAAAGTCATGTTCATTGCCTCTGTCAATCACGTGAACGGCCCTGATCTCTCGCTTCATCTGAGCTTCACGTCTCTTCAAATTTCCCCATCATCTTGCAGCCGGCGGATCAAACGATATTCAGGGTCCAGAGATGCCCTGTCAATATTCCTGCTGTAAGATAAATTGATCTCGGCCTTTTGACTGGGTCGATTTTTCGCAAGAATATTTGAAAGGAGCCGCCAAGCCGTCAGGAGGAAGGCCGTACTTATGGCCGTAAGCTGTCGAGAGCGTTCTCACGGGACATACCTACTTCCCCATAATGAGAGCGGCAGTCTTTCAGCGTTGCACAGACGCCGGAGGTGAATGCATACCTCGCGGCATCTTATCATTCGCTGCTGCTATTGCCGCTCGGTGTGATGTGGGGTGTTACGTGATATGCCTGACGCGGACCCTTGATATTACCGTGAGGCGCAATAAAACTGGAAAGGGCGATTGTCTCTTCCAGACAGGCGTGTCTTTCTCCTCGTTACATATTAGAGTCCTAAAGCCACATCTGCTAAATCATAGAATTCTGGAGACTGCTGACTGTTTATTCTCAACAGGCGGGAACGAGCATATAGCATTTTAGGATCGCGATGCCAGCCGAGAACATCCAGAACTATGGGCGGGCTCGCCAGAGGCGAACAAGAGCGGTAACTTGCTGCCTCGAATGCAGACGGAGGAAAATCAAATGCGACAGATCCAATCCTTGCTCACAGTGCCGTGCGTATTCGCAGCCTTGCATCTTTCCCGAGTCGCCAAAAGTGACGGCGAAGTCACGAGCCAAGGCTCGTCCGAAAGAGACATACTCCTCGGCCGAGAGTCCAGACAAGAACGTGGAACCCGATATCGTCCAGTATGGAGAGAATGAGACCAACTACGGAGAATATGATCAGCAAACCGAGGAATCAGAAGTGGATAGCTCTTTGCAGATTGGGAAGATGTGTATTTCGGAGAGAATTGGTGGTCTTTTCAGGCCGTACTTACTCACTGCAGTATGCGCTTCAAGAAACGTTATCCATGGCACATGACTCCTACTGACGTGATTGTGCAGTTATCCAGAATTAGTGAGGCTAGCTCCAACAGTCGACATTATTCTTCTCAGTCGAAGATTGCTTCTTCTGTTAGCTGTGCCTGGCATAAGCCTAACAGCCTTTGCCCCTCTTCCTCTTTCCTCTTTCTTGGCCATGAGGCAGAACTGGACATATTTTTGCTCACAAAGCCACAGGCTGACCTTCTGTATTGTCGTAAGTACCAAGAGCTCAATGAAAGACATCCCCTGGTGCAAATCAGACGTCGGACTTCAGCATATGTTCAATTGTCTACTTGGGGCCCTTGTTACTGATCTGAGTATTTTTCAGAGTTCTTTGAGGCCGTGGATGCGCTGGCGCATATTTTTCACAGGCCCACGTTTTACAGCCGCGAGCAATTTTTTGCCGTAATTCAGGCTGGGGATCGCGCATGGAGCACTGATGCAGCGATCGTCTCTTGTGTCTGCTTCGCGGCAGCAGTGAGCCTAGACGGCCCTCAAGTCCAAACACACTTCCAATTTGGGAAACAAATGCTTGTTGACAAGCTCATGAAAAATGCCGAGAAAGCTCTACATGCCGCTCATTTCATGACAACCTCAAAAATTAAAGTGTTACAAGCATTTACGATATATCTGGTAAGTGTCTTTTGGCCCTGGTTGTCACAGGTCTGACTCAAGCGCCAGATTCCGCAATGTCGTGGCGAGATTTCGAGGTCACACTCTGTTCTCGTAGACGCTTTGGTGAGACTTGCGCAGTGTATAAATTGTCACAGGGCGGTTAGTGGTGTTCAGGATTTACGCTCTCACACACAAGCATTACTGTGGCACCAGATCCTTTTTCTAGAGATCAGGACCGGAGAAGCACAAGGCCCGTTACCAACGGAGAGAACTGACGAACTATCCCTGCCACTCAACGTCGACGACCATGGACCCTTCAATGTTCCTAGCTCCGTAATGGCCTGGACCGATAGTTCATTCTCTATCATTCGTTACGAGTGCTACGAGATCCACCGCTTGATATTTCGAGGTCGGGTTGCTGTCGAGCGCAATGACTTTACTATTCAAGAGTTGCTCGAGGCTGTTGACAGGAGGAAGAAAGAAGTAATTGCGAAGTACGATGGTATACTGGATAGCTGCGTACCGATTCAACAATGCGCAAAAACTGTCATGAAACTTTTGCTTGCACGATGTGATGGAATGACCCTGACTGGTCAATTGCACCGGTTCGAAGATGTCAGTGTTCAGGTTCAGATGAAAGCCCGGTAAGTCTTTGGCCCGAACATTTTCGTGGCTCGGATAAATGGTATCTCTTGCTGACTTCGCTACAGCCTGCTTAATGCTTGCCTCGACATCTGCGAATGTGGCGCGATCCTGGAACAGTCTCCACTCCTTGCGAAATACTCGTGGTATTCCGAAACATACCAGCAGTACCACAGCGCTATCACTCTCTTGATGGAGATTTGGCATCACCCCACCCTGCCACAAAGAGACCGTATCTGTTCAATGATTGACCACGTCTTCGGTATTCAATACGGCTGGGTAGTCGAGGACCGTGTCATCGAGATTTTACGGTTGTTGATGCGCAGCCTTGAATCATATCTCGATCTCCGCAAAGTGCGCAAACGAGAGATAACACCAGCAGCTGCTTCGTCGCTGGGTTTACACCCTATTCCGGATGCCTCTGGTTGGATAGAAAACGACACTGCTTCGTCCTGGCAAGATATGAGCATCATGTCAGAAGACTGGAACTGGGCTGTGTATGGAACTACCAATGATCTCTGGAATTCCCCGGGGCTGGCTTTCCCTAACATCTCAGCAAGCGAGTCGCTGACCCTGGGTATCGTCAATATGCCACACAAGATACAGCAGTGAATGGCATTCGCTTATATGATCGAAACATGTATTGGCCTCTGCCAGATTGCTAACTATTCCATGATTATAAGAGATATTAGTATGATGACGAGTGAAGGGATTTTACATCCAGATCCAATGAATTGATACAAATCGAAGACGTTTCGCGATCATTCACGCGAGCGGCTGCACAGTTTGCACAAGCGGGTTCAGAACCTAGCCGACGCAGGTGTCCAGGAGTATTCTGGACAGGGAATATGAATACCATTTGTCATGTCAAGAACAGCGGAAAGGTATGTGCCTCTCAATGGACCCAATTCTCCGGCGCCAAGCAAAAACACACCAAGAAGCACTTTTTAATGTATAGTTACTTGATAGTTAATGTTACAAAATGTGATCTATACAATCAAAAGCCTACAAGATCATGTTCAGAAAGAGTACACGCTGTTTATTTCTTTTTAGTTATTCAAAGATATTAATATGTAAAAGAGGTCTGAAATCCACACCTATTAGTTTAGCGAATAGTAAGACAACAGAATGATATACGGAAAGTACATAACTTACTCAGGAATGATTATATGACTCCATTTGAAACTTCTAAATACTAGATGCGCTATCGAGCTCTGAGCTGCGCACTTTTTGGATCATATTTGTTAATTGTAGCTGTTGTGTTGTAAATCGGGAAAGAAGTCGACTTTGGTGTGATTGGGCCAACTCCAGCTTGTTGTGTCCACCGGGAGCGTGGAGCGTGGATGACCGAAACGTACCACGATGAAAATAATTAAGGATCATTTCAATCATGCTCAATTTGTCTTGTCTCGTCATTTTGCGGATAATCGAGGTTGATCACCGCTTCCAATAGTTGGAGATCATCACTGCTTAAGTCTCCATACATGCTGACATGATATGTTAGAATCGCTAGTAAGCATACGACTAGGGCAGTGCCCAATCAGTATCGATAGCTGCATTTGGAACGATACACTTATTCCAAGAATGGGCAGAACCTGCGACATACTTCCAACGGTCTTTGCACTAAGTGGTAGGGCTTAGGACTCTCCCCATACTCTACGTACATTCCAGATGTATAAATTCTTCCAAGTCTTCTCACAGCAAGATAATCCTGCACAAGAGAATTCTCGATCAAAGCAATGAAAGATAATAGTTTTGATTACATTATTGTTGGTGGAGGGGTAGCTGGTTGTGTCTTGGCGAGTCGACTCTCTGGGTCTTCGCCCGACAGATCAATTCTTTATCGAGGCTGGTCCAGACGACGTCAACGATCGTGTAGCTCCTTCTATGGGCGTGTTCCTTTCTGATACCAATGATATCCAATGGAACCACCATAGTTTTCCTCAGAAGGGGCTAGACGGGAACATTGTAGGTTGCGCTTCTTTCCGAATTGGCTCTTTATTGATACTGGCTCGCATCTTCTCCGACGTCCGTCCTCTTATTCGTGTCCTCTTCTAAAACTCAGCAGGTCCAACAAACACAAGGTAAGGTCTTAGGAGGGTCCTCGGCGATCAATTATCAAGCATGGACTCGTGGGTCTGCGGCAGAATTGTAGGTTTCGTTCTCATCAATCGATCTTTCGCGGCCCAGCTGATAGTCATAGTGATCGATGGGCACAGGAGGTAGGTGACAAGCGATGGTCTTGGACTGAAATGCTGCCCTACTTCAGAAGAAGTGAAACTTTCATCCCGGGTAAGGACATGTTACAGAAAAATCCGGAGCTTCATGGCTACTCCGGTCCCATTAAAGTAACTTAACCTTGTCTCTCGTTGAAGTGACGGAGAGCTGACAGCAAGCAGGTTACACATGTATCGTCCTCAGGGAAGAATCGAAACTACCCTTTGAAAGCCATGGTCGCCGACCTTCATGAGACAGCTGGACAGAAGCGGAATTTTGATATAAACTCTGGGGATACTCTTGGGTACTCAGAATTTGCAAATGCCATATTTAATGGCCAAAGGCAATGGGTGAGTAAAACCTTGCTATACCCTGATTTCTTCTATGTTATCGCCACAATCACTCTGAATTCCGACTTGACAATTTTGGATTTGTATGCCGCATCAGAAGTGAAACGAAGATCGTCTGACTTTTACAGGCGGCCCAGTACCCTCGTGGCAAGAATGTCACTCTCTGGACTTCTACTCAGGCTATTAAGTTGCTCTTCGCCGACACACAAGTCGTAGGGGTGGATGTCCTGCGTAAGGGCTCCCCGAATACTGCTACCGCTCGGAAGGAAGTCATCGTGTCTGGCGGCGCACAGAACTCCCCCAAGTTACTTCTGCTCAGGTATACTTCGCATCTTACAGCAATTCTGTCCTCACTAATGGTCATCAAGTGGCATCGGCCCCAGGGCAGAACTCAAGAAACACCAGATCCGGCAGATCACTGATCTCCCCGTTGGAGAAAATTTCTCCGACCACCCATATATGTCCACTTTCTGGAAAGTGCGAGACCGTGGACTGTCTCTCGGCGACATGGAGATGGTCACTCCGGACTGCGATTGGACTGCTGGGAGTGGTTGCGACTACCTCGCCTTCCATCGACACGAGGAAGAGCATCTGAAGAAGTTGGCAAAGGAGACTCTGGGTACTAAAGAACTGGAACGATTCGAACTTCCGGGACGCCCGCATACTGAAACTTTCGTGATGTAGGTCTGATTTCGCTTAATCTGCCAAACATCTGCCTTTGTTCACTAACAGTGTTCAATCAGGTATGGTCATATCGACCTCACGGGTCTTGTCAAAGCACCTGTAGCTGCTTCCTGCTTCTCGTGCATGAACATCCTCGTTGCTCCAGAATCGCGGGGCTCAATTCGCCTTGCCTCGTCCTCACCAACTGATGCACCACTGGTCGATCCCGGCCTCTTCACGAACCCAATAGACTCACAACTCGTGTATGAATGTGCTCGAATGAATATCACGGCCATAAAGAGCTCTTCATCTGCTTTCAAGTACGGCGCTGTGGAGTTTGGTATAGCGGAGGCAGATCGCGATGATCTCTCAGATGAAGCACTCAGGAGGAGACTGGTGCAGACCTGCTCGACTATCTTTCATGGCAGTGGGACGTGTGCCATGGGCACTGTTGTTGATAGCGAGTGCAGAGTTTTGGGAGTTCGAGGACTGCGTGTTATTGATGCTTCAATATTCCCATTTCCCATTGGAGCGCACTACCAAGCTGCTGTTTATGCCGTGGCTGAGCAGGTACGTGCTTCTTGTTTCCGGAAGTGGATATGCTAACATTCAGAAGATGTCGGAAGTCATTGCTGGAGAAGCGAGCTTGTAGATCTGATACAACTTCGGTTCGGTTCGGGACACGGGTGTTTATGAATGTTCATAAGCGCAACATACACCACTCACAGCTCTTCGTCAATGAAAGCTTGTAACTTTGGAGTGTTATAAGGAAGTAATGTTAGACACCTCAACCTGCTCTTCTTCTTGCATCCTTCCAGTAGGGTAAGAAAGCACGTCATTGCGTCATCTTGCTTACTTGGGCGCTGCTCTCCGACATGATGCATTTCGGCTTCTGGCAAAATGAATTTCATACAGAAAAATCAATCTTCATGGAAGCATAAGACGCCTTGTACGCCCCTAGACTGGTTGTTACCTGCTCATTGAACACGGCGCCCGCGGATGGAGTGAGCTCCAGACACCAGCAAAAAAATGTTCAACGATCTGATATAGCAAACAGAATGCTCAACACATGACAAGGTTGGACAACATTCTCGCCCTAAAAGGTAGATCGACGGGCTCCCGAGTTTCAAATAGTACATGGTACAGAGGGTGGATAAATACCATCTTGACGGTGTGAAAAAGCGAAAATGATAGAAAGCTTCAGTTCGGCAGAGCTTCTATTACCAGCCCCTAGCTGATTCCCGCTGACTCGTAATGAACGCTACATTTACTCCTCTCCGGTGTATAGCACTCGCTCATCAAAAATCAGAGCAAAAAGAACTTCGAATTCTCGTGCAAGTTCTTCAAGTCGCCTTACAATCCGGGCCCACGTTTACACCTTCTGCATGGAAGCAGCAGATGTCCAGCTTGCAGAGCTCGCCGCAATTAGACTCCAAGCAGTACTGAGTAGCTCAGCTCTGCAGAGAGAGACATATCCCACCGCGCACTCAAAATCCAGGATGTTAAAAACTGCTCCCATCTCTTGATTCATGAACTACACACCAGAGATAATGGTCATACGACTTCTTCAACAGTTATATTCAAGACTTCCTGAAATCGAAAAGCTCGCAAGCGAGATTCACTCTTGAGCTCCTCTGCTTCCCACGGCATGCGTTGCCGTATCTCACCACATCAGGCCTCCTTGGCAGACTGAAAGCGGCAAGTCGTTCCCTCCCGTGTGTGTTTTAATGTCCGACCAAAACAGGTTCCTTTCGCACGGTTCAGTTGCGGAAATAGTTAGCCAGCTTCCCCGGCGCCGCTGAAGGAAGAGAAGAACGTGGAAGGTGTGGAAAGACGTCAAAGCGAGCTGCGATAAGGTTTAGTTCCGGATAGCCATGCCGGCGGCCCATGTCACGACGCTCGAGGCGAGCCGTGGTGTTGTTGACTCGACAGCTTGGTTTTGCGAGCGGATTGAATTCGTATGTTGGGATATGATGGCGAGCAATGGAAGAAGGTTAAAGGCACAGACTTTGTGATATCAGGATTGATTAAATGTGAGCTAGATGTCATTGCCGCTATCAAATCTGTGCCGCGATAATTAGCTCACGGCCGGCACATCCGGATCATGTTGATGTTGTATTGAATAGTTATCTTCCTCCATTTGCAAACCCGGCGCGTCGGTTTGATATGAGCAAGTTGCTAGGGTGCAATCCATTATTTCCCGCGAGATGTGAGACATCGACCCGGGGATGTGGTTTTGGTGATTCCAGGGGAGCGAGGAGGAGTAGATGAGGCGAGATGAGATGAGTTGAAGTGGGGGCGTGAGTGTGAGGTGGGGGCATGGCAGAGAAGGGCTGCTGATAGCGCGATAGAGGCAGTGAGGATGGCGGCTGGGCGTGAGCGAGCGAGCGATGGGAAAGCATGTCGGCGTTCTTGGCCGCTGCAAGAAGCAACAACGAACAATAACCTCGAGGCAGATCCATGCCTCTTGATTGGCGGTGTGCGACTTTGAAAACGGGACAACAAGGGTGCAGGTCGAAGTACCGGCCTGTTCAGTCACTTCAGTGTTCACGGGAGAGAAGCCAGACATGGACATGCACATGTCGTCAATGTGGTGGCTGATTTGCAGCCTCACCGACTCCAATGCCTTTGATCTGATATCGAATAGGGTTGCGGGACGTTGACCGGGATGCTGACTATGATTATGATTATGATCATGACGTCCATGTGTAGACGATCTTGTTGTTATCAGATCTTCTGTATGACTCTTGTCTGTCGGCTGCCTGCTGGGATTCTCGTCGTGCGTGTCACGGTGAGATGAAATACATGTGATGAATGGCTGTTGATCCTGGTGTTGTGTCGGTCACCGCTCAGGCTGGAGACATAATTCCAGCTATCAGATTCTCGGAATCCAGGACCCAGGACCCCGGCCGCAGACCTGACCAAAAGAGAAGGACGATCGGACCCAACACCTGATATCGCATCGATCCAAAACAGCGAGTAGGATTGCTATGTCGTATCATATCGATCTGGCGGTCTTCAAAGCTCTAGGTCATCTGCAAGTGACGGACGGCATGGCGGTTCCCACGATGATCTGCTTCTTTCCGCAGTGGTTGTACGTGGCTGTGGCGGCGCGTTTGTGGGTGGGTGAGGTCCAATAGCTACAGCACGAGATGACTGCATGTCGAACGGCAAACACGAATGCCGATTATCAGAATAAATGCCAGTCAAGTCAAGTACCATGCAATCATGCTCATGAATCCCAAGCCGTTATGATCCAAGATTGTCTTGGCGGCTGGGGCTGAGACTTTCTTTCTCTTTTGAGGTTCTGATCATCTGCCATGTTTCGACCAACGCATCAATATTTGGGGCTGGGAAATACACGACGAACAAGGCTGGAGCCTGCCTTTGAATTTTGTTCAGACCCATTTGACTCCATAAGGTTTGTTCACGGCATTCTCTGCTCGACGGGGCCCTGATCTGTACTCACGAGCTCCTCTGGAATAGATGTAAAGATTCAGACGATCTCATGAATTTTATATTCCACCATTGGACGATATGTTGCGACAAAATGTTGATATTTAATATGCCAAAATCACGAGCAACCCCTTGACCGCTCCCGCCTACTTGCGCTAACTGCGAGGTCACGGACCTTTCCCGCCTAATTTTCTCAAATTAGGCGAGGTACAGCCAAAACGCGATTTCAGCGAAAACACGATTTACACTTGGCGGGGCTTCCCTCACCAAAAATCGATCGAGTGGCCTGTGCACGACTTCCTCGAAATCAAGAAATCATAAATAATATTACATACTTCTAATAAAATTACTAATTTCAAGCGCTAGATCTTCATTTTAATAAGTAAACAACTTACATATCAAGAACCTATTGATTCTCTTGCGTAGTTGTTCAGAAACGAACTACAAATCGTGTTTTGGCTGAAATCGCGTTTTGGCTGTACCTCGCCTAGTTTGCGAAAACTAGGCGGGAAGGCGGAAGCCTCGCAGTTACTCGCTGCTAAACCACCGTCACTCCTCATGTAAAGGCCAAGCCATGAGATGAATAGCCTTGTTCTGCCGCGTTAGGGAAATCCCAGCAGATCAAAAATAAATCTGATCCATAAGAATCCTATGTCTGTTCCGCTTCATTCAAATGACTGGAGTTGCCCAGATTATCCTCGCACCGTGCCGTCCCATTCGTCCCGAGCAGGATCGCATGCGCACTGCTTTCATCCCAGACTCAAGGCAAGGTAGGCCAGGCTCTGGTTGCACGACAGGCAGGCATGTCGTATCCTACCCAAGGGCCTCTCAGATGCGAGGCGTACAGCAGGTCGCAAGAGTACATATACTCTATCTTTGACAGGCGGTGCCACATGTAGTAAGACTGCATGTGAGATTATATCGTTTTGTTGCTGTCTCTGCTAGTCTTCGTCCTCCCGGACGTGCGGCGAAGCCCACGACTTGTTGTGCCACTCATTGCCCGATGAAGTGACTCAGAGATTGGCTTGTGATATATCTCAACTACAGGCAGATTGGGCCAGACGACGACATGAGACGAAAATGAGTGGATGATGGAAGGCCGGTTTGACAGTAAGACAAGGCGAATGAGGGAAATGGCTCGGGAAGGGGAGAGGGATAGGGTGGGGGTAGAAATGGAAATGCTGTCAATATACTTGCTTCATCAGGTTGAGCCTTGATGCTGCCCAACTGCGCATCGCATTTAACGCTGGAAGATTTAGTTGAGGTCAAGCTTCGACTTCCAGGAAGCAAAGGCCCGAGGCGAAGGATACATCCTCGTCGTAACGTCGTCATTGTACAAGCTCTGATCCCAGCCCAAGCCCTGTCGTTCTCCCTTGCCTAATCTTCTCCGGGGAGGTTTTATTTTGACTTCAGGAACGCAACGGAAATGGGGCCGAAGATACGCTTTTAACTTAGTTCGTTTGTGCTATCGATGCCAACAGAATGCGACAGGAATGTTAAGATAACGGGGAATGAAAATACGGGGAAGGATTCAAGGTACTTGGTCAGAGGTATTTGTATACATTGCCTTGTGGACCGATAAATTTTGGAATATATCCTCGGCCGAGCCAAGTTGTCGCACTGCACTCGTAATGAGATGGGTCGGAAGAACCAGGGCGGTCTGGCTTTTGCTCTCGGGATCAGAAGGGGGGGAAAGGAAGAAGGGAGGAAGAAAGCTCATCTCATCTCGGGATCAGCTCGCTGATGTCGTCGTCGTGAATGTCACCGTCGCAACACTTGTACACTCTCCCGATAGCCGGTATCTCTTTATCTTATCCTCGGCCCGTAAAGGCAGGCAGGCAGACAGGCAGACAGGCAAGTCCCCTTCCTCGGCGAAAATGTAAGGCTACAATCCTCAAAGAAACATACAACGAGATACACACATATGCAAGGAGAATCTAGAATAAGAAGTACTCGTAATAGTTGCGGGTTGTATAGGTAGATATGTGTAGTAGAAGTGAACGTTCTTTCGTCCTGGCGTCGTCACCGCTGGTGGGATGCAGTAGACGAAATACACCGAAGCAGAAGCAGAAGTAGAAGTAGAAGTAGAAGCAGGGATCATACCTTAGCCGGGGCGTGGGCCAACAGATTCGAGGCGATTGCCCAGCACGCAGGGATACCTGTACCTCCGTACGGAGAAAGTACTTCATAAAGTAGGCAAGGTAGGTAGAAAGGAACATGAACATGAACATGGGGGAGACAGAGGGACGAGGGTAATAATTAGTAAGGTATCATGGAGTAACCTGGGTTTGGTCAAGGTGCATTTCTTTTCTTTTCTTTTCTTTTCTTTTAGCTTTTGAGTACTGTACCTAGGTACCTCACGAAGTTAAAGTAACAGAGAATCTGCAGGGTCCGTCAGTTGTCCTTGTGGGGCTTTAGACTGTCTTTAGACGGAAAAACGCGTCTGGTTGCCCTACCGCCTACCTAACTACCCTACCTTAGTGCTGCAGGTAGTCCCAGTCCCACTGTCCCTGTCCCATTCCCGGTCCCAGTCCTACCTACCTAGTACCTACCTAGTCCCGGTATCAGTGCTGGACTGCTGGACTGCTGCTGTTCAAGGGTCGAAAAGTCGGTGTGTGTGCCGGCGCCTCAAGTCGACCTTCCACCTTCCACCTTCTACCTTCCAACTTCCACCTCCACTTCTATCACCTCCCGTTTCCCTCCCTCATAATCTGAGCTTCACCCAGATCGGGATTGAACTGCACTGCACTGCACTGCACTGCACATCCTCTTGTTTCCTCATCATCAACAACAGCGACAACAACAATATTACCGCCATCTCTGGACTTCCATCTTCGAAGGGATAGCCATCCTGACCGGGAATTCATCTGTCAATCTTTTAAATATTCCCTACATCAAAGAATAACACTCGAAGGCGCGTACGAGAAATAACTTCGCTCCTAGCTATCGCGACGTTATCCTGCTGGCTCCGTCTTCGCATCCACTCCACCAAACTCCACAGCACAGCACAGCACAACACAGAAAAGCAGAGTGACCACCCCTCTTTCGCGCGACAATGGCCACCTCATGCCCGCATAACGCCCGGCAGATGCGCTGTTAACATCTTCTTCAAATCTAGTGCTCGAGAAGGATCTCCGAGGGATCTTTGGTCTTTACAGGATGTCATTGCTAGGAAGATTGCTTTCTGGCGCAGGACCTTCTACCTCCGCTCCGCGAACACCCCTCGATTCTCACCTGGAAGACCAATTTACCTACAACCTCCTCTTTCCCGATCCAGATGCATTGTGCCATCATGATCAGGTGTTCCAGCTGTCGTCCGCGACAATCCTCGCGCCCGCCGCCCTGAGGGATGCAGATTTGAATGGGGATATTGACCTGGACATGAGAGACGTGCGGGTAATAATCATGCAGGAAGCTACACCTTCGTCTGGCTCGGCATATCTACTTTTCGATACACATGCCCCTCCACCACCGTCTCCTTCACTGGACAGACAGGCTTCAGGCAATGGACCAGCATATCCGTCACGTACAGAGGGTCGTCGTTCAATCAGCTCCCCGCGGAAGATGAGCGTGGGGCAGAATTCAAGGCCGGTCATTATCCAGGAACCCTCGACTCCCCGAGCTTTCGGCGCATTTGGTGGCAGAACGCAACACAACAAGACTACAAGCTACAATGAGACGGCAGGGCAGCGTTCGGCTAGAGAGTACAGAGAAGAGGTTTCTTGCTTCGCAAGTTACATGTTC
This sequence comes from Cadophora luteo-olivacea, assembly GCA_026120085.1. Classification (NCBI taxonomy): domain Eukaryota; kingdom Fungi; phylum Ascomycota; class Leotiomycetes; order Helotiales; family Ploettnerulaceae; genus Cadophora; species Cadophora luteo-olivacea. The sequence goes on from JALRMC010000085.1 coordinate 119,003, forward strand.
GGCAATTCAGATGTTATGGCTTACAAGGGATTTGGAACCAAGGTGCATCCTCTACCTTCAGAGTCCAGACATCCGTTCACTTCAGGTTCATATGCTGGGGATGGCTCTTTGGGAAGATCCAGTATGCGAAGCAGTAGACTGGCACAATCCTTCACGTCGGACACAGTGCAAGGGCCGACATCGGCTGGTTTCACAAGTCCAAGTACTGCAAGGACTGCGGACAGGAAGAAGGTGCTCATCACACGCATGTTCCCGGTGCCTCTACCCAATGATGAGACAGACGAAGCCATCCAGAACACAACGCCTACACAGCAGAATGTACAGTCGAATGGTGCTGCAGGATATCCCTTCCCAAAGGTCACCGCGAACGGGTCACACTCGGCTGAGTTCAGAAAGCCACAGCCGAAGCAGAAGAGGACGCCGATGTATGCTGTCGGTGTGGTCGTAAATTGGCCACAGTCAACCACTTTGCAGACGCCATCCGCACCAGCCTCTAGATCAAGTTTCCGTGGGTCAGGCTCTTACACGGAGCAGGACTCGCTTCCGTCGTCTTTCAATTCAGGACGCCGTTCTGGCTGGACTGTCCTTGGTCATGGCTTCGGAATTGAGTCGATGGATTCTTCTTTCTCGAGCGAACCCGAGGATCGCATTGAGAATATCACTCAGCACTGGGACATCATCATGCGGACCATGTCTCACCTGCAAGCTGTTGCGACCGCTTCATTGCTCCCGATGCTCAAGCAAGCAGATATCAGCTCTCCGGATCCTCGTCGGGAATCGTCCCACTCTCGTGCCCCTTCTGCCAGTGTCTCGATCTCAGGCAAACGGGTTCAAGAAGATATCAAACCCTTCAAGATTCCGAAGACAAATGCCAAGATGGTACAATTGACTGCGAGTTGCCTTTCACAAGTGCAGAGAATCCATAAAGAGGCTGACGCAGCTCGGCAAAGAATTGTCACAGGTCTCAGAGCACATCAGGTAGTCACTGGACAAGGAAGATGGGGTATCTGGCGTGAGGAAGCACGACTAGTGGGCAAGTGGGCAGGAGGCAAGGATGAAGGCTTTTTCTTCTTCAATCTATTAACTGGATTTCTCGGCAACCACACTGAATGGCTTCAAGCACTCGGGCCTAGTTGGTACCGCCGTCGCCACCATCGACAGCAGAGAGCCAACAAAGATGATGACATCTCGCTTCCGGCGCGGACTATCATTCTGTCCGATAACAAGCTAATGGCTCGCCGACTAATCTTCCTGTTGTCGGCTTTCCTGCCTGTGAACCAGCAAGTGATTTCAGCTAGGCTGCACCGCCCGAGCACATCGACCTCTTTTGGAGGTTATTCACAGTCTCCACCAAATGTACCCATCTTGAGAGAGGAGTCTCTCCGTCGGCGGATTAACAAGAGAGGAAGTGTGGCTCGAGGCTCCCATGCGCGCACTTCGAGCTTTCCTAACCCAGCCCTCTTGGGTCTCGGGCCGGAGATTCATCATGATCGCCGAACATCTGATGCCACATCTTTTAAGACTGCAAACCTTCCCATCCCTGGAAGTGACCTCAATACGAGGAAGAGCAGTGCCGCGACTACTTCGACCGTAACTCCAGTGACGACGATGCCTCACTTCTCTACCAGGCGACCAGTAAGGGGAACGGGTCCCGTTCCACGACCAGGAAGCAGCGGTAGTCTTGCGACCGACGATCTGCTGCGCTCATTGAAGAGAGGAGACAGTACTGGGCATTACAGTACTGCCAGTACTGACTCTCGAGGACAAAACTCTCGATGGGGTAGTATGATAAGTGGTTTCTGGGGCTCTAAAAGACGAGACTCAACAGCATCGACTAGTGTCGAGCCGCCTTCTATGGATGACCTCGATATCCGCGATCCTGATTACAAGACCCGCTCGCCGCTGAAGAAGGGAAAGCTGGCAGAAATGGTTGACGAGGTCACACAAGCTCCTGTCCAAAAGACGAAGGAGCAGCAAGAGCGCGAGATGAGAAAGTCCGAATCTGGAAGTGCGTCAACTGCCAGACCGGAAGATGAGCAGGGCGAAGAAACACCTGAACAGATCATCCATGTCGCCGAACGAGTCGCAGATCCCTCTGGTGCTTTCGAATCGCCAGTGAAAACTTCGATCAATCACGACGATGGTGTCATTGATATAGATGTTCCCCTACCAGACTTTTTGTCATTCGAGACGGCTGTGAGTTCACCATCGAGCAGTGGATACCTGTCAACTCCAGGTCTCGGCAATGGCATGGAAAGCTTCGAGAACTATTCTCGCTCCGGTCCGGATGTTGAGACGACAATGAATGTTGGAGGTTGGCTCCCACGCTACCATCCGGACTTCGCTCTTCAAGCAATTCCTGTCCAGAGTGATATTTTGGAAGAAGTCAAGGCGTCCATGCGTGCTGAGCCGACACCCATTGTTGCATCCAATACACCTTTACCTGAAGGAACTCGTCCCGACAGATGGGTTGACATCAGCAGTGCTGTCATCGCCGATACCACCAATTTCACCATCAAGCATATTCGGTATAGACGACTCATAAAACATAAAGAAGTCCCCTCGGCAACACCCAGCATTCCTCATTCGTTCGACTCTCGTTACGGCAACGTCTATGCACCAACTCAACTCACTCCGTCGACTGATATTTTCGACGGTTACGTCGAAGAGGAGTTCCTCGAGGAGCCAATCATCTCAATGGACGAGACGCTTATTGAAGCAGTTGAGCGTATTATTGCTCAATCAGGCCAAGAATCAAAAACGACATCAGCTTGCTCGTCACGATCTGCATCACGGGCAAGAGGTAGCCGGGAGCGATCAAACTCTCACAACAGAATCATAGACACCCCCGAGCACAAACTTGAGGTGCCGAGAAACGAATGCAAGAAGATGGTATTAAGTGCACTGGAAGAGATAGTAAGAGAAGTCGCGGAGAGCAGGCGGGAGAGAGGTGATGCTGAAGTGGACATGGAGAGAGAGAGCTTCTTAAGAGAAGGGGTGAGAAGCTGGCTGTCGAATGTTGAGATTGGCGAGGCTGCTCATACCAACTGAGGAAGGAGATGCGGCGCATATTTATTTTGTTTGTTGTAACATATCACGGCCTTCTGAGACGACGATACCCATGCAACGCGATAGCGAACTTTGCTGAGGGCACATTCTGGCTCTTGTACCAACAATGAGGAGAAGAGAGCACCGCAGGGTCTTCCATTCAAGCTCTGAGGGTCTTGGGCTTCTTTCCTCACTTTTCTAGAATTTAGCGAGGTCGTTTGGGCGTTTTTGGGATCTTGGATGGCTATCTGATCTCTCGTTTTTGGCATCTGGGCGTTTGGATTCAGTACGTGCATACATAGCTAGAGCAGGTTGTGCTCGCTAGTGATGAGTGTGCTGGTTGTAGAGACTTTAGAACGAATAAGATTCACAACATAATTGTGCATCTTCTGAAATTCAATGCGGACTCGGTTGCGATTTGTTTAGGTACAGATGATTGTTATCTCAGCTCCGTGCCCCTATTCTTTCAACGATAGCCGAGGGAGACATCAAGACAGACCCGCTTTCTCCTCGGCTCGCTTTTGATAGTGTCACTATCAGTGAGTGCAACGAGTGTGACTCTGTAGTTCAGGAAATTAACTACAATTGGCGCTTACTGAGGTTTGATTCTATACTTTTTATTTTGTCTTATTTTATAGGCTGTTATATTCAAACATGTGAATGGACATAACCTGTCAATTTCCCTCGACTCAATAAGACAGAGTCCTCAACTGTTTGAATCTTGCCATAAAGAAAAGATTTCCCTTCACCAACGCCAATTTGATATTTATCGATCCACGACACTTTCACCAGTGACAATTACAATTCCTCATCGATTCTCTGCCAGCTTCTTGCATGGTCATGCCGTATGGAGAATCGATTAGTGGACAATTGCAAAGTGGATATTTGCGGCGCTTTGGTGACAAATCTCCCAGGTCGACGAAGCCATGATACATTGTCAGGCGTTTCCTCGGTTCGATTGGTCGATCGCACTGCGAAGTACTGAGGGAAGACATACACGAGTAGACTGCGTATCGCTGGCAGCGAGGCTGTGATAATGGTCACATACACCTCGTATATGCTCCAAGTTGTGATGACTACGTAGTCCCAGCTCGGGTCATTGGAATTCCCGTAGCCAACGATAGATCTGACGCGCAGTACCGAGATGAGTACGGTTCTTGGGACTGTTAGAACGTTGCTGGACATCATTTGGATAGCAACTCACGAGCTCCCTGCTGCCAACATGAGTAACACTATAACTTTCTCCTTCCACGGTAGTCTCATCCCCCTCAGAATCGGAATCGGCAAAGCGATAATTATCACATCCTGAACAATAGACAGCCCACCGATACCAAATGCGACTCCGTTGATATCAAGACATCGTCCTTTCAGGTCTCGGTCCCAGAAGAAGGGAATTGGGTAGCATGATACGACGGAGAGGGTAGAGATTATGGCAGTTGAGAGAATGATGAAACCCATGGTTGCGAATACGGCGAAGCGGAAGCCATTGTCGGGAATGGAGTTGGCGTAGAAGACGAGGATAGATAATTTAGGGACGGCGAGCTGGATCACGTAGATGACTTCTGCGATGTAGACTATTGAATGGACAGTTAGTGCGGATTTCAACGGCAAGGGACGGTTGTCTGGAACGCCGAGGAAGATGAACATTTCAAATTCGGGTGCCCTACTCATCCTCAATATTCCTTTCAGTTGGCCATCCTGCAGTTCCCAGAAGTGTTTTCCAAATCCATTTCTTGAACCTGAGCACAGAATCAGTCATGGTTGATGGACTTTACTACCGATTTGTGAGGGAAATTTGACCCTTTACACAGTTGTAGAAATTGGGAATGGCGATGAGCTAGGTCCTTCGTCAGCATCACTTCGCAATCCAGGTCTAGGACTTTTGGCACTCACGATAGCAAGTAGAAGCAACCAATCGCTCCAATCGATCCTCCCTCTGATCCTTTTCATTGCTTTGATAACGAATCTAAAGGCCACAAATAAAACAGCCATTGTGTAGACAATCACCACGGTGATGAGAAAGAAGTCCGACCGTGATTCACCGAGAGGTTTGTGGCAGAGACTGGCAGTGACTTTGACTGCAACTGTTGGATGTGAGTATTCAATGGCGAAATATGATGTTATAATGAGGCGAAGGTCTACTGACCTAGTCCATCATGCATTGTGCAGTTCGTGTTGAGACATGAGGTTGCACTCTGCTCAAGCCGCTTACTGGAACACTTTTTGTTGGATCAGAAGCCGTGGAATTTACGTGAGGGAGTGTAGTTCCAACCTGGCAATTATAATCGTCAATTCGGCATCCCGATGCTTGAATAGCAGTGAGGACACAAGTGAGCTAGCACATCGATTCGTCAGCAAATCAAGAACGATTTCTGTACACTCCTGGCATGAAATTCGTATTGGCTTACACCACATGGCGTCAAGTCTGCTGGTGTGTAATTCAAATACTTCTGGCCGTTCACGCCAGACCCGATCATCAACGCAATCAGAAATGAGCAAAGAAGGTGTACGGATTTCATGGCGTGAAGGGATTGATGAAGCAATTACTGAGGGTCCTTCCAGAGGAATTAGCTGGGGATTGAAAAGGAATATGAGGACAAGTTAAGGTACCACACACGATCTGGTTCATCTATTTTCAAAAACCGATCGGATCTGAACTCTTGCGAGGTGAAGTCTTCGTAGCTTAGCTTCGATCTGGCGAATCGAAGCTCCATACTGAATCAATGATAGACTTTTCCCAGAGCCGAGACTGAAACCTTACTTATGTCTCACCGATCTTTCGGAATCGACAGTCAAAAGCTTAAATCTTCCCGCGAAGTCACGATTCTGTGCTAGATAAGCGAGCGGTCTCATGAACACTCGCAACCCGATGACCACAGTGAGCTCTAGGTCGCTGATTAACCACCAAGCTTATACCACCTACGTTCCAGCTGCATCCTGTATGAAGGTCGATGCGCACTTCGAGTGTGATGAGCAACGTGGACCTATGGGGTCGGGAGCCGAGCGGCGTATTCAGACATCGACATCGACTTTGCAATAGTTGTGGCGAGAGTGATGGCATGTGTTAGAAGGTCGACACAGAAAATTGCCGGCACGTATTTAGCGTCCTGACAAATAAACAACTTTGGTACAGCTCACGAATGCCCATAGCTTAAGGGCACTTTACAAAACACAACATCTCATGATTTCTACTAGAATTATGCCCGCGATTGACTAATGTCGAGTCAGCGCTTGGGTCTCAGTAAGTCCGTCGCACCCTAGAAGCTTCCGCTTTACAAAATGATGATTCAACGAAGAATAAAGAGGGGGCATCAAATGGCAAATGCTCAAACTCATCAAGTGAGGGTGTCCTTGCTTATGTCTACGAGCTTCATACACGGGAGGAAGCCCCGCCCCCGCATTCAAGATGCCCAAAGCTCCAGTTACCACGACACGAGAGAAGCCCCTTTTCAGCAGGGGCCTCGAGAAGTGTTGTAGACATTCCTGGGGTGCGAAGAATCGTGACTGATTCTGAAAGTAAACACCTGGTAGAGAAAGAACGTGCATCCTTACAATTACATAAAGGCAATGCTCAAAGATACTAGTGGAAAGATATTGAAATACTGAGGCAAACATCAGAGAGCCCTAAGAGCACTCATATATGGGTATGGCATGTCATTGACCACTATTCGTGACAGTCCAAATACGACGGAAAGGTCAATGCAAACAATGAGCACCAACCTGATCAGCACTCAGGATCCGTGCCGAAAGATTGCTGTACCTCAATCTACAGCTATCTGACCCCGTCATACGGCTGAAAGAGCAAGAAGCAACCCATCCACGTGGAAATAAGACATACTCAATCGCAACATCTACCCACATGTAGCAAGACATTGTACGGGAAAATGGCTCCCGAGCACGTGAATTGAGAGTTCGAGCAGCATATCCTTCCACAGATAAGAGTGTTCCCGACTCAGCGCCGGCGACCATGACTGGTGTTTGTCTCTCTCGTAGTGATCATGACAAAAGCCGGAGACTTTTTCCAGGTTGTCTCAATGTCAGCTCAAAGTTTACTGGTACCTGAATCTAGAGGGGCACTTGTTGGGACACCAGGTCTGTGCTGTACGCGGTCTTATAGAAGGCGGAGAAGCTCTCTTGTAGTTCCCCAGCTTCTTTTTGGTAATCTTCTATATGGTTGTGCTTTGCACAGATTGCGAGATCGATAATAATCCAGAAAGCATTTGGACAAACCAAGTCTCAGTATTAGTGATGGAAGAAAGTCGACGAACATGGCCGGGTCGGGTGGACTGGGTCCTACGGGCGGTCTTTGGCATGACTAATCCTATCCTATGCTGATTCCCACGCGTTGTATTAATGTTTGAATGTTGATCCTGTGATTGTTGATCTTCCATTGCCTTGCCTTGCCTAGCTGAGGCTGCCTACCTAGGTAGGCCGACTCTGCCCGCTAAAGGGTCCCTGAACTCCTATCTGACACCCCTGTCACCCCTGTCACGAAGGATGTTAGCGAGTGCCTCGCTTCTGAAATCACCTCACACAGCCTGGCGAGCCGAGCCTGGACGCTGACCTGGCAGCCACCTCACCACCTCACCACCTCACCACCTCACCACCCCACCTCAGCTCAAACACACATCAACATCAACATCATTCCGGCATATGTCTCTGATTTCCTGGACATGCTGGCGGCATACTTGGGATAGAATAGGTCTGGGCTGCGTTCTTGATTGGTAAATGATCCAGAGCTTGTATTGATGTTCTCACCTGTTCGCGCGATTAAACGCCTGCGAAGTCGTCAATCACTCGACGAACACCACAAGTGCGCTGTTCTGCAGGTCCAACGAGGTAGGGGGAATCCTATCTCAACCCGACAATTTGTTTTTATTGATAGAACGCCCTACAGATTTACGCCACAAACAAGTGCTAACATGGTCACTCACCCTGAACCATATGTCAGAATGCCCGTTGCGGCTCACAAAACTACCCTCATCCTTCTTCATGGTACCTCCCAGACAGGGCCCAGCTTCGCCAAGGCATTTCTATCAACTCTATTTCCGCCACCAGTCGATTTTCTCGCGAACTCAATCTCTAGCGTATCTCAAAGGAAACTTTCCCTTCCGGACTGTTTCCCTAATTGCAAATTTGTGTTTCCCACTGGCGCACCTAGACGAACAACTGTATTTGGTGGCAAGGAGACCAATGCGTGGTTTGATATCACTGACTTCGGAGATCGAACAAAGGGAGAGATGGACATGATAGAAGGAATGCGGGAGAGCTCTTTGTGTCTTGCAGATTTGGTTCGGGAAGAGATTGAGCTACTCGACGTTGAAGGAGAGAAAGGCGATAAGAGAGATCGGGATGTGATCATTGCAGGATTCAGCCAAGGTTCTGCCATGGGCCTCATACTCCTCTTGGGAGGCGAATTGCAGCGTCAGGGTCTGTTGAGCCGTCTTGGTGCTTTCGTCGGTTTGAGTGGGTGGCTGCCTTTCCGTCGTCAGATCGAGGAAGTGATTTCCACAGAGTCTGTGGGACTCTCTGATGGTAGTAATAGTGGGGCTATGAAGCACGCAATAACCACCTACCTTCGAGGTCTGCTTGGGCTGGCCGATGACACCTGTAATCCCCACTCAGAACCCCAGGGACTGCCTTTATTCTTTGGTCATGGAGAATTGGACTTGAAAGTTAACTTTGAGTGGGCCTTACAGTTGAGAGGTATTGTTGAGCAGCTCGAGATGGACATCGTTTTCAAGTCATACGGGGGCTTGGAGCATTGGTGGAATGAACAAGAGATGACAGATGCTGCAGAATTCATACAGGAACAATGGCAGAATAGCAGGTAACTTAGCTGCACTGAGCACCATACTTCTGGAACCCAAGCACGTTGTTGGACCCATATTCATTTCCAGGTACTTTGCGAATGTAACAGTACTCTTGAGCAGCATAAGTTGAGTTTCGTTTTGCTAGCATTTTCGTTCAAAACTAGCTTGAGGGCCGTTGCAATGGTTTGCAACATTGTTCTAGGAGAAGTCACTGCAGAGTGTTGGTATTATGTCGGCGGGTTGGAAATTGTGTTGGGGAATTTCACAGCAGGAGTTGTGTGGATCAAGGTCAGATTCGAATGCCATTATCTGATATTAACAACTCCGTTGACCATTTGGACAAGGCAGGTACTATTCTCGTGGTCTGTTCTCATATACTGCCGCGATACTACGCCCAAGTATACTATGTTCTCTGCAAACAAAACTCCAATGAACTCAAACAACAACATTATAACGGGAAGAATCGAAGATCAGTCCAGCATTCTCTAAAGGAGGCAGACCAAAATGCTTAAGCATTGCTATTAATCTGCTATCCTCGGTCTTGGTCCAGAGGCTATGCTCACAATGGAAGGAGACCAGTTGCAAGGCAGGTGACGAAGTTCAGAATATCAGCTGGGTCACACCGGCATGCGTTCGCGATAGGATCAAGTAGAGATCCAGCAACGGAACATACTACGTTCGTGACGCAGGTCAGGGCTCCACTGACTGGATCGAGATTTGGATCGAAACCAGCGGTGCAGACACAGCTGTTGGTATCAACGTCAAGTACTTGGCCAAGCGCACTGCAGACGATGTTCGAGACGCAAGAGAGCGCTCCGGTAACAGGATCGGTGTTGCTGTCGAATCCAGCGTTACAGACACACGTGTTGGTTGGGACATCAAGTACTTGACCAAGAGCACTACAAACGATGTTCGACACGCAAGTGAGCGCTCCACTGACAGGGTCGACATCAGTGTCGAAACCAGCATCGCAAACGCAGGCGTTGGTATCGACATCAAGAACTGTGCCAAGGGCGTTGCAGACAATGTTGGATACGCAGGAGAGAAGGCCAGTAGCGGGATCGGTGTTGCTGTCAAAACCGGCAGTGCAGATACAAGTGTTATCTGTAGGGTTGAGAACTTGGCCAAGGGCGTTGCAAACGATGTTCGAGACACAAGACAGTGCTCCAGTGAGAGGATCGATGTTGCTATCGAAACCAGTATCACAGACGCAGGCATTGCTGGCTGGATCAAGAACTTGACCAAGAACGTTGCAGATTGTGGTCGAAAGACAGGTGACGCCGTCCAAAGGATTGACCTCGAACCCAACTCCGCACTGACAAGTATTCGACGGGATGTCAAGAACTTGGCCCAGAAGGTTGCATACAACGTTGCTAACGCAGACCAGAGCGCCGCCGACGATGCTTGAGTCGAAGTCCGAAGAACACACACAAGCGTTGGTGGGAATATCGAGGACCTGGCCGAGGGCATTGCATACGACGTTTGTAACGCAAGACAGAGTGCCACCGATGATACTTGAGTCGAAACCTGCAGCACAGACGCAGGCGTTCGTTGGAATATCAAGGACCTGTCCTAGGGCACTGCAGACAACATTCGAAACACAAGAAAGGGCTCCACCAACGATGCTAGTGTCAAAGCCGTCATCGCACTTGCAAGCGTTGGTAGGAATATCAAGAACTTGACCGAGAGCATTGCACACTACATTTGAGACGCAGTTGAGCACACCGCCGATGATGTTGCTATCAAATCCTTGCTGGCAAACACAAGTATTGGAACTGATATCAAGCACCTGGCCATTGGCGGTACATGTAGTAGGGACGATACTGCTAGATGGTGCGAAAGAGCTCACAGCAGAGATTTCAGAACTCACAAAGCTCGTGACGAAGCTCGTGACAGAAGCCGCGTCTGATGATACGGCGAATGACGCAGATGATGTGATATCGACTACGGATGAGGCACCTGAGAAATCAGACGCAGATGTTGTTGCAGCGGAAAAGCTTTCGAAAGTCGATGTGACGCTATCAGTAGCAGTTACTGACAGGGACCCGGATTCGGATGAAAATGCAGTACCAGTTGTCTGAACAGCAGAAGAGGCATCAGTGGCTGAGGCGAGGTCACTGCCTGTTTGGGTGGAGGAAACAACTGATGCTCCATTGGAGAAACTGCCAGAGGAGACTGGGAGAGTCGATGCGGTTGTAGCGACGGATGTCTCCAATGACGAGGCTTCAGCTGTGCTTGACACGCCAACCGAGGACGAGGCACCATCACAGACTGCAGTTGGAACGACCAGCAAAGTTTGCAACACGCAGTTGGGAACAGTTGATTCGAGAGAAAACAGAGAGTAGACGCTGCCGTCAGCAACACAGAAGCGGGCCTGGCCACCGGAGAAGGCCGTGTTGGTCCAGATCAGGCGATCGGTGAATGAAAATGAAGTGGTAATACTGCCAGTTGTCAATCTAGGGACGAATAGCTCAGACGTCGTTCCGGGGCTCGTTGAGAATTGGCCACCAGCGGTGAACAGGAACTCTGCGCTGAGCGTAAAACGGGCGGCATCGGCACAGCCCTGGACAACGGATCCATCAAGACCGACAAAGTTGTTGCCAGCAGTCTGGCGACGTCTCAATCCAGCGGCAGCTGGGGCCAATAGGAACGTTGTGGAGGATTGCTGTGGTGGTGGGCTATGAGATTTCTGTCAGCCATGTAGCATGAAGACAGATGGGGATAGAGCTATTGCCTATCAACGGATCACTTACAGCGTGGTCGTTGCAGTCACGGTGGCTGTGGAGGTAGATGTCACCGTTGTGGTTCCAGTGACAATCGTGATCAATTGCGTTGGCGCATTGTTGATATTGATTGTGATACCTATAAGAATGCCAGCGCTTAGCGGGCGGCTACCATCGAAACGTGAAAAATCTGTTTTCCTTACCTCCATTTATGTTTATGATGGTATTGGATTCGATGAAGGTGTTGATGTTGACTTGAAACTGGTAGATCTGGGTTGTGATAACCACCTCCACAGGGGCGGTACCTGCAGGGCAGGTATCTCGCTTCAAATCCAAGCTCATAGCCGAAGAAGTCGCGAGAAGGCCGAATAGGCCCGCGATTGACGATTGAAGGCGCATTTTAAAAGAGTGTCGAGAATTGAAATGAATGACTGTGCCGTAATACGGGCTTGGGTGGTGATCCGAATTGGCGGAGGTAATGACTGTGAATGTTGTTGACTGGTTCTTTTGTGTGGTTGTTGTAGTCTTCTTATGTACCCTTCCAGTCCATACTCGTCAATTTCATTTTATTACCACCATTCCACAGCTCACAGTTGTGTACACATCAATAAAGATACCAGCCAGACATGCTAACTCTACGAAGCAACTCGCATGCCCCTCAGACAGCAACTATAGTGTTCGCAGTTAGGATCAAGCGGAGAATGTTCCTCCTGCCTATCGGCTCTTCGTTTTCTATCTCATTCCCAGGAACCATGAAACAAGCGGTGGGCTTGTGATAGGGGTGTCTGGGACCGCCTCCGCCGAAATATTGGCCTTCTGGCGCCCCGGACCCCCGCCATCCTGTAAGACATCTTCGAAATGCACTAATCGCGAATTTGACGCCTATCCGTGGACCCGAACCGCCTCGCGAACCAAAGTCTTGGTAAACCAAAGACACCCGGAAGACAAATTGTCTCAGAACTCCCAGTATTCGGTTCAGTATCCACCTGTCATACTCGAGCTACCGCTTAGTTGCATTTTTCGTCAACCATCGGAGTCTTCTCCTTCACGATTCACCTACAGACGCTACATGTCTGTGCTTTACCTGGTATCATATATCTGGGCGCCGGAGAAGGTATTCTGTTGAGAGGGCCAAGAAGTATGACCTTGGATGCTTTGCGAGCACCTCTGGTGTGCTCCTGTCTTAATTACCATTCCCGTCACATAACTTCCAAGAAGCTACTAGTAAAGTGACATCCATCACATGCGTGCATTTCGCTGATGGTTTGGCATGTCCGTTCCGTCCAGGTTATTCATTCTTTACCATGTCCTATACACATCTTTGGTCTGTCTGCCATTGTCTACCTCAATTACACTGGTAATGGACCGATCTTAGTTAGTGACGTGGACACAATGCATATTGAGTCTTAACGAGGAGACTTGACAAGAAGGCATTTTGAAGTGGTGAGGGAATGAATTGTCGAGGACTATCAGTTGTTGTATGACATCATCTACTCGGATTCCCAGACCCGTTGAGCCTATAAGCTTCTCTCGATTGTCTTTGTACAAGACTGAACTGGAGAGTATTTGCGACAATACAATCTCCTTCGGGAATGTCAACTTCGCAGGAAGCACACACACATACACACGATCATTTATAAACTAGCTGCAATCCTGCTGATTTAGCGTAATGACAGCGAAACACGGCCTGGACTTCAAGAGCCTCCATCACCACAGATCCAGTGTAAATTAAATCATCATATCTGTGTTCATATCTATCACTTGATCGCGTTGCCAGTGAAGTTGTGTTGGAAATAGACGGAAGCTAACCCAGGCGCCATTCCAGCACTAGATTGTCTAATTCTTCTTGCCTTGCGGTCTTGAATATCTGACACTTCGTCGATTACCTCCAATGAATGTGAGTACGAGCAAGTCACTGCTATTGGCTGCCTTATCAGGGGGTGGCGGATATTCCTCCGTGACGCCCATCGCAGCAATGTGTAATTTGTGCTTAAACAGTTCACAAGAAGAAAGGACTAGCACTGTTGAACATTCCACCTTTCTGATCAGTATTGGTATAGATGACAAACGATAGTTTCTTTGAGCTCGTTCCACAGTCTTATCACAAACCTGTTATAAGCTATAAGTTGCCAGCTTTCCCCTCACGTATCCTCCATCAGCACACTTCCATCTCACCCTAGTCACTCATTCAAGAGGCCCCCCTTGGTTTTTTTTTTACTAATCCTCGAGTTTTCGTAGCTCATTAGCCATGTTTCCGTCGTATGTTCTACTTGTCACCCTTTTCAGAGGCCTCAACACTGACCTGTGTCCAGACACGACATCGTTCCCGCAGCTGCCATCCATGCCAGACAAGCTGGAGTGGTCAGTCTCCTTGGAAATGGTTCCTATCTCGGTTCCATCACAACCACCATCTGTGCTCCTGGCGTAGCTCTTCCGACTCCAGCAACGTATTTGCCCTATACGACAGTTTATACGACCGAGTTCATTCAAGTCTGCCCAACAGAGACGCCCTGCGCGAAAGGCACCAAGACAGAGACCTTCACCATCACGCAGACATGTGCCGGTGGAAAGGAAGCGTTCACGCATCCAGTTATCCCACCCAATTTCACCACCACCGTCCAGGTCTGTGATGCTTGTGCTGGGAAGCCAACTTTGACCATCACCTGCCCTCTCCCTCAGGTCACTAGCCCTCCTGTGTGTACCGGACCGGGATGTCCCGTATCTCCCCCGGCAAAGGCACCATGCTCTGGCCCCGATTGCCCACCAATTTCGCCTCCAGGGTCTAAGTGCCCTGGCCCTGACTGCCCACCAACTCCTGGCTCGCCTTGCCCAGGTCCAAACTGCCCGTCGACGGCAACCCCGGGGGCACCTTGCCCAGGTCCCAACTGCCCATCGACTCCAACTCCAGGATCGCCTTGTCCAGGACCAAACTGCCCACCCAGCCCGCCTGCGAAGGTTATCTGCCCAGGCCCTGCATGTCCCTCGGGCTCGTCGAACACCACGACACCCCCATACATCAGTGCCAACTCGGGCTCTAGCAGCCATGTCCACATGGTTGCTATCCTTCTTGGCGCCTCTGTTGGACTCGCAGCCTTTTGCCTTTAGACTACCTCTGTACATGGTGCTTCCTGTGTTGTGTATCGCTTGGGTCGAGAGCAGAGATATTACTTCAGTTGCCTATTTTCATCATGTAGACGTGTTATCAGGAAAGGAACTTTCTGTCGGGCTGCAACTGTACTTTCTCTCGTCAGAGATCTTGCTGAACTTTGATATATTCTGTGGGGGTTCGTTTGTTGGGCAAAGGCTTTAATATATTCTACAACTTCTCTTCTTGAATTGCAGCCATTCCGTCTTGCGCCTCTGTCGAACACCGTAGACTTTCACGTCTTCGTTGAGTTGCTGAATAGTATCCCTTCCGAAAGTTGTAGACCAAGAAATCGATTGAAAAATATTATCCCGGTAAGGGGCCTTTGGTGTAGTAGCCTGAGGTAGAGTATAGGTCACCGCCGTTTTCGTTGTCCTCGCCTTTAGTGATTATGAAGTTCGCTATCTCTTTGGCTTATGTACTTGCACCTGCTTGAACGATCCGTGACTGTATGTGAGAACCGACTTTACTTTTTTGCAGACGCTTCGAAGGACCCCCTATCTTTTCTGAGGGTCATGTAATCCGCGATTTTTTTTCTCTATTTTTGAACTCCTAAAGCTGATGGTCGCTCGCTTAGACCCGGTGGCGTAATATCAACAAGTCACTCAACACATGCCAGTAGAATTCTATACAATCCCACATAGCCCTAATAAATGTTTATATATCTAAAGTAGTATACCACTACGTGGCACGAAGACCTGAACGAATAAGAAGCGTTATATATTAAAATAAAGATTATATTATAAATTGACTTTATAGATATTCATATATTAATTAAAAGTTTATAAGTAAAAGCAAAGTATATATTATTTAATAGGTTTAAACAAATACTTCGTTTTATTAATTTATAGGTTATACTATTAGAAACCTCGATATATAATTAATAAACAAACTCATTTTAAGTATAACATAACAGTACTATTAATACTATATTAATTATTTAATAATAAT
>JALRMC010000086.1:0-125538 GCA_026120085.1 Cadophora luteo-olivacea
TGGTGGCCCCAAGTAACGCGGTGGCATTCTTATCAATTCCTTCGCGGAGGCTGAAATACTCAAGGAATAGCGGTTGACCGAGAGTGGAGGCAATGATGGGTCGTGCATCTGGCCTTGCTCTGTTCGCTGCTATCTTCTCTGTCGGTGCTGGTATGATGCTGGGAGCCAATGGTGACCGTGGTCTTGGTCTGATCTATGGTGGACGTGTTCTTGCTGGCATCGGAGTCGGTGGTGTCTCGAATTTGAGTCCTATCTACATTTCCGAGATCTCGCCACCAGCTATTAGAGGGAGACTTGTTTGCATGTTCGAGCTTGGATGGCAAATTGGTGGCCTCGTTGGATTCTGGATTAACGTGAGTCTCTTTTGATAATTTGGGATGCGCATAAACTGACAGTCGGCAGTACGGAATCAACAAGACTATCCCTCATTCTACCACCTCATGGATCATTCCCTTCGCTGTTCAGCTTATCCCATCCGGACTTCTTTTGATCGGCGCTTTCTGGCTCCGCGAATCTCCAAGATGGCTCATGACCAAGGGTAAGCGCGAGCAAGCTATCAAGAACCTTTGCTGGATCAGATCTCTCCCCGAGGACGATATCTATATTCAAGAGGAAGTCTACGCAATTGACCAAAACATCGAAGGTCAAATGGTAGCTGGCGGTCTCGGATTCTGGCAACCATTCAAGCTCCTCGCCTCGAGCCGTAAAATTCAGTGGCGATTCTTCCTCGGTGGTTCCCTCTTCTTCTGGCAAAACACCTCTGGCATTAACGCCATCAACTACTACTCGCCAACCATCTTCAAGTCCATTGGTATCACAGGCACCAACACCTCGCTGTTCACTACTGGCCTCTTTGGTGTTGTCAAGACTGTATTCACGCTCATCTACCTTGTTTTCCTTATCGATCAATATGGTAGAAGACGTCTTTTGATGATCGGAGCCGTCGGTGGCAGTATTTGCCTGTGGTACGTCGGAGCCTACATCGCCATTGCGAAGCCTCAAGACCACCCACATACATCGCTCCCACCATCCGGTATCTCGGCAATCTTCTTCTTCTATCTCTGGACCGTGAGTCACCCTTCCCCGCTCCTATTCCCAGCTCCCACCCATCAACATCAACTGACAATCTTTAGGCCTTCTACTCTCCAACGTGGAATCCCACGCCATGGGTCTACAATTCCGAGATGTTCGACCAGAACGTACGCACTCTTGCACAAGCGTTCGCCGCGGCAAACAATTGGTTTTGGAACTTCCTCGTTGCACGATTCACTCCCCAGATGTTCGATGCCATGGGGTACGGCGTCTATTTCTTCTTCGCCGCACTAATGATCTGCTCTGCTGTGTTCGTGTACTTCTTGCTACCTGAGACGAAGAACATTCCTCTCGAGGGCATCGATAGGCTCTTTGACAGGAGACTGAAGGCTACGGAGGCGCATCGCATTGTTTGGGGTGAGTTGAAGGATGAGGAGGAGGCGCTGAGAGCGGGTCTGCAGAGCGGTGGACTGGAGAAGAGATTGAGTGTTGAGGAGGTGGAAGTTAGCGGGCAGAAGATGGAGGTTTGAGGGCGCGGTGGGAAGAGGAGAGATATACCCATGATATGATTACATTACCTAAAGTCAGATACAGAGCGAGGATGATTAGATATAGACATGAACGAACAGAAATGCAACTTTCATGCAACTTTTGAATTTCGAGTTCCTGCACGTGACTATATGGAAAAATTTGCTCGAGACGTGGGCATTAGTAGCTTTAGGCAAATAGTCCACCACAACGCTGCAGCGGCGTGTTGTAGACATCAAATTCCTCAGACAAGCATTGGGGGTCGTGGGCGACGCCAGGCATTGGACCAAGACATGCTATCTGGATGCCTTCAAACTTCAAAGCTTCCGTCCAGAGCAGCGTCACAAGCACGACACCATCTCTTTCCCACTATCCATCAATTCCAGCCCATTTGACCATAAGCTGCATCAGCGACTTATCAAAGAAACCTCCCCTGAGCTATCACATCACCCATGCATTTCCGTTGGAAGCATATAGGTACACAGGCAAAGTAATATAGATCATAAAATGAAACGACCTCGAGATGGCATCCTCGAGGTCGAGATTAACGACAGATCCTTCCCTCTCCGAACACCTACTACGTGGCAAAAAGACAACAGCATAACGCTGTCATCCAGCCATCTTCACCGACGTCGCCACATGATTTTCTGGCGCCGTGGTGGGTTTGGATGCTCATAGTTTCAAATCCTTCTCTCTGCCGATAAATTTTGGCTTTTGATATTGAAACTTGATTAGTCAGTGCTGAGGTAAGAGAGATTGGGAATGTGAGCATGGTGATTGGTTGGGAGACAAGGACCTTTTGCCGAGGGCCGGTGTGTTCCGTTGGTTGGAACGAACGACGACACGATATTTGAGCTTGAGGCTTGGTGCTTGCTGGAATTGACGATTGAAGAGGATATCAACACCACGACTTGAGCGTGATTGTCCGTCGTCTTTACAACGGCTGTACGAGTATTACGACGATTGAACAGACGGCAAGATGTTGGCACAGAGAGCTACACAGCAGGCGATGCGCAGGCGTGAGTAGTTCCCCCTCCTTCTACCCATCATGCCATTGAGCCGCAGAGCGCTGGAATGGATCCTATTTCCAGGGAAATAGACGGATGAGACTACGATGGCTGTCGAGCAGATGCTAATTGATGGCAACAGTCGTTATGAGACCTGGCATGGCTTCGCAGATGGTATTCAAGAAGCTCGCTGCTCCTCTGGCAGTGGGAACTTCGATGCAGACTCGGTACGTCTTCCACTTCAATACCATGGCATCCCATATTTTCCAATGCAATCCGCCCGATTGAAGCCATCGACTTGCCCTACACCTACAATCAAGCACATGCTAACATCCACCCTTCACAGCCCCGTCGCAACCCAAAAGATGACCCCAACAGACAGCTACGATATCCTCGTCCAACAGCGCAAAAAGCGCCCAACATCCCCCAACCTCGGCATCTACAAGCCACAAATAACCTGGATCCTCTCTTCCCTCAACCGAGTCACCGGTCTCACCGTCGCCGTTCCCTTCTACCTCTTCGGCCTCGCATACCTGGCTTCGCCTCTCACAGGCATGCATTTGGACTCTGCGAGCTTGGCTGCGGCGTTTGGTTCGTTGCCTGTGGCGGCCAAGTTTGGCATTAAGTTTGCGGCAGCGCTGCCGTTTACATTTCATAGCTGGAATGGATTGAGGCATTTGGCTTGGGATACGGGAAAGACGTTTAACAATGCCACGGTTATCAAGACGGGGTGGACGGTTGTGGGACTTACGGCGGTTAGTACGCTGTATTTGGCTCTGGCCTACTAGGGAGTAATTGATCAACATGGGGGACGGGGGGAGGTGTGAAGGCAGATATCTTGGTGGGTGCCATGCGGTGATTATGGGGCATGGGATGGAAGGGAAGCCAGATTGGGGTTGAGCGAGATACAAGACTTGCCGATGCTTGATAAGTCTTGGAGGGAGGGAATGCGATTACCGCGCGTGTATAAATCAATGAACAAGAATTTCAATTTCAGTTGCTGCTTGCAATGTTGAGATTGAGACGATGGCAAGTTGGCAAGTGCCCGTGTCAAATGCAGATTCCATGTTCCAGTCCCTACTCACGATACGTCAATGTTAGGACAATGGTGGTCTTCTTAGTTTCTTCCTACTCTCAATGCCTCCTCATTTCGGTCTGGTAACTCGGCTCTTCAAGTACGCACGCACATTCCGTCGACTGTAATTTCCATCTGAAACGCAATCGCACCTTGTTTAGTATCCAGCTACAGATGATTGCGGTGGCCAAAGCCTCTGTCAAACAAAGTGCCAAGCACATCAATTCTTTAGAAGATCTTATACATGTATCTGATTGATTTTGGGATATCGCAAGTCCTATACTATACGAATCCAATGCGAGTCCGAATTAAGAGTTTGGCGCTGAAAGTCGATCAAATACACTTTCCACAGATGAAGTGATGTCAGGACAGTTGCTTTTTGAGGAAGAGATAGAGTTTGTGGTGGGGTCGATTTTGTTTCGGCACTTGGAACGCGGTTCGTCATGCTAGTAATCGAGAACACTTTCCACAACGTTCAATAGCCCTTTCATGAATACCATACCGTAATACTGCGATTGCCATACGATTCCTACCAACAGTTTCATCTAACCGTTTGTGTAATTGTTTTGCAACATGCATCGCGGAGAGACGATCAAGTGGTGCACCCGATGAGGTGGTACTCCGCCTCCGCCAAGCGAACCCGAGAACTCAAAATCAACGACTTCAATCTACGTTTCTCTTGTCCCTTAAATGAAGGGTGTTATGCAGTCATTGCGCAAATTCACTCCTAGCTTGGACATGATCTCTACCAGTCATGTAGGATCATGTGCACTGGTTATAAGCAAGTGCATCTAAGATGCTTCTGCCAAGAAGAGTATATTCTGGTGTACGGATCAACCGGAGGCAAACCTTGACCCCTATTCCTGGAGGCTAGTTCGTACATGCAATTATATAACATTGCCAGATGTTCCCGTCTTTATTATTCATCTTTTATCTCATAGAGCCTTCGCTCAATTACAATCTTTATCCAGAACCATACGCTCGTTCACCATGCCTCGCTTAGCCAGCAGCCTCCTTTCCTCCCTCCTATTTCTAGGAGCAGTCAACGCTCAAGAAACCCCAACAGCCCCACCACCAGCTAGCAATACACCGACACCGCTCGTGACCTGCCTCAATTCCGTCTCGATAGACTATAGCATTTTCTCAAACTCCACCTGGTCAACAGACATTTCCCCGTGGCAACTCCGCATCAGACCTACCCCGTCAGCAGTCATCCGTCCCACCACCTATGATCAAATCGCCAAAGCACTCGACTGTGCTGTCAAGACCTCCACAAAGGTAGCTTGTCGCAATGGTGGACACAGTTATGGATCCTATGGCGTAGGCGGCAATGACGGTGCGCTCGTCATTTATATGGATGCGTTCCAAAACACATCCTTCGATGCCACGACAGGTCTGCTCACTTTCGGTGGTGGAAGCATTGTCGGCGATGTTGTAACCTGGGCCTGGGAGACTCATGGCGTGCACTTCCCTCACGTGCGAGCAAACCGCGTTGGACTGGCCGGATCCTCCATTGGCGGTGGTTTCGGAAGCACGTCTCGCTTCCTCGGCACGCCAATGGACAACCTCGAAAGCGTAGAATATATGCTCCTGAATGGCACCATCGTGACCGCTTCGCGCACTCAAAACCAAGATCTCTTCTTCGTCGCCCAAGGCGCCGGCTCCTCGTATGGCGTGCTCCTCTCCTTCACAACGAGAACCTGGAAGCCGGTCTACAGCCAAGTCACCAACTTCACTATCACAGTTGGTAACGTCGATGTTGACACTGGTGTTAAGGCGCTTCTCGCAGTCCAAGACTTCGCACTCAGCGGTCTCTGCCCAGACGAGCTCTCCCTCCGTTGGTCACTCACGGCCCCTCCTTATACCGGCTCCGGCTTCTTCTACGGCGACCCCGCGACCTTCCAATCCGCCATCGCACCACTCATGTCCTCCCTCCCAGCAAGCACAAACCTCACCACCGCCGTAGCCGACTTCTGGACAATGGAGAACATCGCCACGCCCTCCATATCCTCCAAAATCGACACCTTCCCACCCCGTAACTTCTATCTCCAAGCTCTAGTCCTGCGAACCGACCAGCCTTTCACCTACGAAAGTGCATTCGCTTTGTATAACGCCACGACACTATCATTCAACCGCACCGACATGACGAAATTCGGCTTCATCGACCTCTGGGGCGGCGTCTCTCGCAACCTCAAAGACACCGACACGTCCATGGCACACGCGAACTCACTCTTCCTCATCCGTTGGGAAGGTCGTCTCGCTTCTGGACTGACTACGTTCCCGAGCGACGGGATTCCGTATCTGAGGGCTCAGATGAAAGTTTTTGAGGAGCAATTGACGAGCGAGGGCGTTCCGTTGAGGGGGTTTGTCAATTATAGGGATACGGAGTTGACTGTTGAGGAGTGGAGTAAGAGGTTGTATGGGGAGAATTGGACGAGGATGTTGGAGATCAAGAGGGATTATGATCCGGAAGGGATTTTTACGACGAATAGTCAGAGTATTCCTGTTGTTAGCTGAGGGAGGGAAACGGGCTAGCTCAGTTGAAAAAACGATGGCAGTGAGTTGGGACTGGTGGGAGATAGAGTCGAATGAAATGAGTTTCGTTTCAAATTCGATGTTTTGTAGGAAAATTGTCCCGGTACTGTGAGCGCGAAATGGAGTATAACTCCTCATTGAAATACTCTTGACACGTAGCACTGGATTCCAGATGTCTCTATTGCCTAAAGGCCACAATACCAGTTTGTTGATGCGCAGATTAAGCGAGCCATGTGCAATCTGTCGAATTTGGCAACGAGCGTCATCCAGTATCCCATGCGACCATTCACGAATCTGCTAAAACCTCAGTCATGAGGTTCCCATTAATTGCTATTCCCGCATCCATCTTCTCCACTGCTATCCAGTGCTTAACTCCACTCCACGTATCCAACTCGTGGACTTAATAACCGGCGATCTCGGCATTCTAGGCCCATTGGCTAAAATCCAATCCACATATCCGCCCACAATATATGCAGCCCATTCTTCATTTGCATGTCATGTTTGAGGGCTTCTTGATATATTATATGTGAGTATTCGGGACCACCTTCCATGTTTCTCGCCAAAAACGGACGTCTTGGGAGCGGCGGCTTCGAGGGAGGTGGGATGTTGACCGACTCCTGTTGATGTATCTCGGTTGGCTTTGGTGCGAGGAGCGAGGGGGATATTTGTGGGGTGCGAGATCGACGATGTTTATGCTTGGGCTCAAGTTGCTTCGGATGGTTTTCCGAATTTGAGTATTTACCTACTGAATTAGTCATGATTCATAGGGTAAAGTGCGAAGTTACTGGTATTGCTTTCTTTGGTGAGCTTGGTGCTCCGATAGGGACAGTTGCAACGTCCGGGAGGATTCTTCGATCAAGAACATATATTCGAATCGGGTTATTTTGAAATACATTCAAATCCAGTTGTGTTCACAGACGCAGCGCAATTCCAACCTAGAATGAAAGTCTGCAGACTGCGTCATTGAGGAGACGAAATAATGCGGTGGCTAATTGGATGCAAGGGCATGCCACCGGTGTTGACGGCCTCGATAATTCCGAAAATCTCTCCAAATTTGCAATAAAGGACGCGAATTTGCGATTCGCAGATTCGCTTCACAAATATTTGGGTAGTGGTATGCTGTGACCAAGACTAGGATGATTACCAATCCTCTGAATCCGTTCTGTGCCAGAACCGACCCAATATTTACACTTTCGGCTCGAGTTCGGCTATCTAGTCTTACTCTCACGTTTTCCGAAAGTAGTAGAAAGTCAAATAGAAGTCTGAACTCTAAATGGAATCTGACATAGGCCAACTTCAACCCAGCTGAATCAGCGATGTGATGCATAAAAGCACGATTGTGTCAAAATGAGCTCAAAATCGCTCGTAGCAAATTCAGTCAAAGTTGATACTCTCATATTTCATTGTGAACCTCATTATCTTCTGGAAACGACATGTCGACCTCAGAATCACTAACCCGTACCCCGGTACCAGACTCAGCCGAAGCAGATGCCTGGTTTCCTTCCCCATTCTCCCTCGCCAGCTACGTTGCACCGAAAACCGACTTCGATGGCGCCAACTACCCCAACGCATACACAGGTGGCAAGTGGAAGATCCTCTTGATCGCCACTCAAGAGCGGTACCTGAAGATGGCAGGTGGCGAGTTCTTCTCAACCGGCAACCACCCCGTGGAAATGCTACTGCCAATGCTTCATCTCGATGCTGCTGGTTTTGACATCGACGTTGCAACAATTTCTGGAGATCCAGTCAAGTTCGAGATGTGGGCCTTTCCACAGGAAGATGAAGCTGTAAAGGACATCTATGAGAAGTATAAAGAGAAGATCCGTAGCCCGCTCAATCTGCAAGAGGTCTGGGGCAATGGGTTTTCAAACACTACACCATATATTGGGATGTTCATCCCTGGAGGTCATGGCGTGATGAACGACGTTCCATTCTCCAAGTCTGTCGGCAATATCCTTCGCTGGGCGCATGACAACAAACGCTTCTTCATTTCTCTTTGCCATGGTCCAGCAAGCATGCTTGCTGCCGACATCGACAAACCTGAAGGTAGCAAGTTCATCTACGATGGCTACGAAATCGTTGTTTTCCCGGACTCGATGGATGTCGGTGTGAATGTCGATATTGGGTATATCCCAGGGAAGATGCCGTGGTTGGTTGGCGAGAGTCTCCAGAAGCTAGGGATTAAGCCAGTCAATAAGAGTATCACTGGAGAGGCGCACCGAGATCGACTTGTTCTCACTGGCGACTCACCTTTGGCTTCGAACAATCTTGGGAAGCTTGCGGCTACGACTCTTCTTGAAGAGGTTACTCGACTTGGTTGAGGGTACGCGATACACGATCTTTTAGCGATTGTGGAGAGAGTGGCCGAACCCTCTCTTCGAACTTTCAGAATGCCACAGCTTAGTCTATATCAACAGAAGAGTTGTACTTGTCTTCCCGCACCTTCGTATTCATTGACTTTGAAATGCTTAACTCATCTCTCTACATTTGAGTTATCTCCTTTCCCAGAAGTTGCTACGTACAGGCAAATGCCCTCGGTTCTCCTCAGAATTTCGAAGTATTTCAACTCATCCATCTGTCATCCACAATTACGCTTTTCGAGCCTTGAGAAATTCCCGAAATGTCTGGGGATGGATACTGGGATATCTTATATTATCCAGGGTTTCTCCAGGCGAAGCCTTTCCGGTCAGGACGTGGTACATTGCGGCCCTGTGCGAGTTAGTCTCTTCGCTTTGTATCCTGGCCTTAACTGAGGTAAGCATGCTTGCACTTACGCTATGGTATCTTGAGGACTACCAGTGCTTTTAAAATACGAGGACAGATCCTCCAACGGACCTTTTCTTTCAAGTCTGGGTTCGACCCCATAAACATCAATAATGACGTCGACCATCTGTAGGACGCTCATTTGACTACCAGCGACTGTTTCTGTTAGCACTTATGGATCGTAGTAGTAGTCAGTGTGCCAGACTTACACTTCAGCACACCTGTTGCATTACGATCAAGTGCCACAGCTGCCACATACTCTGCAGCGGTCCCATATGTTGTAAGATCCCACTTCTCGCTTCCAGTACCCCAATAGCGCAGGGTGTTTTCCTCCGGATTCCAGACTTGGAAGTATTCGAGGAAAGTCTCCATCATCAAGCCAACCAGGATATGAACACCCTTGACGTTCTCCTTGGTGTCCAAGTACGCCTTGACATGCTTCATCGGATCCTTAACAATGATGTCCCCCAGGTCTAGCCGGGTGAAGTCAGCAGTGTAGTCGCTTGCAATGTATCGGCCAACTCCTTGTTCTTCACACAAATCAATGAGGATCTTTTGTCCTTCGAACATCGTCTTGTCGTCCGCATAGTAGCAGCACATAACTGTGTCGCAGCCCCGAACCATGCTTCGCAAAGTTTCGACCTCAAATGGATTGGCCTGGACAAGCGAGATTCGGGAAGACTCTGTCAGCTCTGTCGGAAGCTTGGTGATATCGCGGCAGGAACCACGAATTTGGACACCCGGTTGCTTGAGAAGTTCGTGGACAACATAGCGGGCGAGCTTGCCGCTAATGCCAGCAATTGCGATCACGTTGCTGGAAGCCATTTATAATTGCGGGTGTGATTGGTCCCAAGAAAGTGAGACGTTCTTGGAAGTCTTTTGGATTTATAGAGATATTAAAATAACAACAACACGCAAGGGATAATATACAATCAGATTTCAAAGCAGTGTATCTGCCGATACTTGGACGTCTCTAGTCCTACCACCGTCTGCCTCAGTGCATTGTCATTTGCTCGATCAGGAAATCGATGTTGAAGCTTTCAAACCTAAACTCACCTTGTCCCAATACAACTCCTGAGAAGAATTATAAATCGTCCTCGTTGTGACTGCTTGGCAGATCTCCTTTTCGATGTTGGCGTTAGGGCCGGGCTCCACCCGGGGACCTCAATGCCGTTATCCAGGGTGAGGTTGATCTGGAGGAATGAATTGATCGATAGGGATGACCCCCCTTCACTAATCCTGTTCAGATATAGGCATTCGCCGACAATATTCGGAACGTATACTACCCGAAAGACATTTCCTGAGTGGATGCCGGCAAGAATATAGGAACGGATCAGGGACCCGTACCCGGCTGCATCCTTGATGATTACCAATATTGCCCCGCACAATCACCACGCGCCAGCGAAAGTATCTGAGATTGTGTCTGAATCTACAACCTTAACCCCGATTTTATCATCTTTTCAGCTGTACACAGTAGTAAAGATCCAGGCCAGTGATGACATCTATTGACTTTAATTGAGGGACAGCCTGAACGACCACCTAGCAGCTGGTAGCGAAATCCTTCAGTTAAGTGCGGGGTAAAATTTAGCGATGTTTACTCTGGAAGCGACACTTAACTTCGCGAGCCGCAGTCCTCAATTTCCTGCTCCTACAGCAGCGCGGAATCGTGGATCAATCTAGGCAGATGTCAATGCCATTTCTGTAAGCGTGCCATATATTCTATAACTTTACCACCGTCAAAGTGATGTGGCTGGCAGTAAAATCATTGACAACGATTATGGTACCAAATCCTCATCCGCACAATTGGCTGGAATGGTCTCAAAAGATCGCTCTCACCACCTCAATTTGAATAAATAACAATAGATCTAGCATGTTATTGAAGGACTCGGAGACTAGATTACGTCTATTGGTCAGAACATACCTTTTGTGGTCAGGCGAGGAACAAGGACAGGGAGGGGAAAGCTGTTGGTTGGTTGATGGCTGATGGTTGAAGGTTACTTTGACCACGGTGGGGTGCTACAGAGAAGGGAGCTGTGAATTGTTATCTTCTAGCATTTGAAATTTATTAAAATGCAGAATCGACCAGAAAGCAGTCTTGTAGCCTGTTCAGCGCAATTTATGACTTCCCAAATACAATCCAAGCGGCCTAAAACATAAATCAATCAATACTGTGGCAGCACATCTACTATTCTGTTGTCAAAGTTTCTTCTCCTTTCCAACGAGACACCAAGAAGTATTGAAACTAAATGTTGCTTGAATTACCCAACGGCTTTCGACGCAGACTGGCAGAGCTTCGTATCCCTTGATTGTCAGTGTCAGGCCAAGCACCAGGTGCCGCATTGGGACTGGTTGCCATTGAATTCCCCATCTGCACCCCACCAGACGTTTGCAAAGACTGCATCAAGCTTTTCACTTCTGCCTCGAGCCCCTTGACCTTTCTTGTTGAGGCTTCGCTGTTTCGCTTGAAGAAATTCATTGTCTGCCGCGCCTCGGCAACATCCTGCGCATGCTCTCGTTCTCGCTGCTCCAGCACTTGCATCTGGTCTCTCAATTCCGCAAAACCTCTCTGGGAAGATGCTTGAATAGTGTTGAGCTCTTGGGTAAGCTTCTGACTTCTCGCTTCTTGGGCTTCCATTTGAGATTTCAGCTGGCCATACGCAGCAGTCTGCTGTTCGATATCTTGGAGATATTTGTCGCTACGAGCTCTCTCAGTGTTGACAGCAAGCTGTGCTGCGTCTTGAACTGCCTGAGACTGACTCACTTCATCACGGTACTGCTGGACCGTCGCTTTCTTGCTCTGTAGTTGCAATTCCTGCGCTGCAAGTGCTGTCTTCAAACTCCGGATCTCTTCTTGAAGAGTGTTGACTTTGGCATGCTCGTGCTCGAGCTGGGTATCATTCGATGTCTTCTTTATTTGGTCTTGATCTTTCACTGCCAGTTGTAATTCTATCTGCCCTATCATAGACCGAACCTCAAATTCTCGCTCGCGCAACATTTGGTCTTTCTCCCTCATGTTCAGATCTTTCTCCCGTATTTCAGTTCTGAGTTCACTGACAATTTGTTGTAGCTGTGATGTTTTCGGATTGGTACTTTCTTCGAGGCGGAGCCTTTGAAATTGTTCAAGGGTAATGTCGGCGTCGGTTCGCAGTTGTGTCAGCTCTTTGTCTTGTCTCTGGATAACTTGGTGCTGGTCGGTAATTTGAGCATCCTGTGCTCGCAGCTCCGATTTGAGTTTGACAAGATCCGTAACCATTCTCTCGAACGCCGATGCCTGTTGAGAACGAGATTTCTCCACTTCGGATCTCAAGCGAGTGTTTTCTCCGACTAATTCTTCAAGCATGCGACGTGATCGCAAGCTTTTAGCGCTTGGTGGGCTACTGAGTGATTGATGCTTGTCCATCGGATTTGAAGCTCCAGGCATATTTTTGGTGTGGAGCTATGGGGAAAGTGCATGCCGGGGAAGCAACATCGGTTTTGATTTCGAAAAAGTTATAGAACTGTCATGGTCGAAGTTTGGAGCATTCTGGGTCGATTGAAATCGACCTTGAGACGCCATTTGATCTTTTGTGAAGCTGTGAAACTGTGTCTGAACAGATTTTGGGAAGGTAAAAAGATCGTAGATGTGGAGGACAAGGCTGGGTTCTTCGTCAGACTCAAAGGCGACCATTCTGTGGTAAATAGTTTACAGCTGATCTTCAAGGGGGCTGAAACCAATAATGCTCAATTGGCGCCACGATTGCGGCAGGGACGGGACGTCTAGGCAGGCTGTGCTTGAAATAGTTAAGCCTAGGCTGTCTTTCCGTTCAGCCTCACCGAAGTCGAGCTTGTCAGTGCGCTTCGATGTATATGTCTTCACTCACTTCAGGACTTTGGGTCTATTCCTGTCATATAGAGATGCTGTGACTGCCAAACTGCAATTTCATTGAGATTGCCTACCGTAGGTCAACAGTAGACGTGCCTTCCGCTGGCATGCATAGTACCCACGAGAGCATCCAATCTTCTTATCCTATGGAAATTTGAGATGTATTAAACAGCTGTGAACAGAATCCTGTTACTGCCACAAGATCACTGAGAGTCGAGATGCTGGAGAGACAAAGCATCTGATTGAGGAGTAACCAGAATTTGCAGCCGAGGCTGCTCCAGGTGGCTCTCATAACGAGTTATCATCCTGACGCCCCGTATAGCGAAAGGTGAGGCCGTTCAACGTCTTAGTCTTTCAGGCATACCCGAACGATAGTCATCTTCTTTGACACTAAGTTAGAGGCCAATTTCTTGGTCATAATGAATCAATTCTGCCGCCCGTTTCGGAGAGCCTTGAGGTGTCTCGATAAGGCAACATAATCCTTCGCTGAGCCTGGACATACTCGGCGCGCCTGCACAAGGCACATTATTGAAGACTGGAAGCGCACTAGATTCCAGAAATGTTGGCACGGCTGCATGTGGCTGCAGGCCTGCCCAGCAGTCGACCCGAGACATCTTTCAGCTGCTTTTCGGCCGCGTCAGAGTGGCCGTCAAGCCAATCAATCAGTCAGCCATCAGCTGAGAAATAGTCCAGGCTCATTAGCTTCTGTATAACCTTCTAAAAAAACCTCCTTTAACTTATTAGCTTACTCATGATTTATTTTTAGTATGAATTTTGTGTAATTGTTTTAAGAACATTTTGAAAGTTTTTAGGACAAAAAGCTTTAAGCGCCCTAGAAGTCTCACTGTCAAAATTCTATACTACAGCTTGAAAGCTGGAATTATTACGGCCTATTGGCTAGCAACACAACCTACGCTGATTGGCCTGCAGGTATCTCTCAACTTAATAAATGACTTGAAAATTAGCTGACTGATCGGCTACTGCAAAGTTTTCGCTGTTCAACCAGTGCACGACCTGATCATCATTTGATCGTAAGCGCCGACCGACTCTTGCCTCTTATTCATAGGAGTAACTTGTAAAGTACTTAGAAAGGTCCGACACGCCGCTGTAAGAAGTCTCAAAATTATTTAGTGGGTAGCTCGATACGGGCCTGGGGGCCACGTATCAGAGTTCCTTATCTCTCATGGACTCTTCCTCTTTCGACAGTCGAGGTTTCGACATAAAACAAATCCTGGATAGCCATTTCACTAGACGGCTGGCTTTTGGACAAATCGCAACGATAGGAACATTGTACGATGCGAGGAACGAGCGCTTCTTGTCCGGGTCATATTTTGACAAGGTTCTTCCCACTGGAAGTGTTCTAGAAAAGGATATCTACTCAAGGACCTACGATATCATTCACGATGATTCAAGCGAGGCTAATTTCAAGGCCATGGGCATTGGTCTTGATTTTGGTTCCAGTATCCTTGCCGGCCTGGTTGTACCGTATGGCGCTGGACAAGTGCTTCATGAGAAAAGAGACAGCGGGAATATTCAATTTGCAATCATTCACAATGAAGTCTTGACAGTCAACCAAGAATTGGATCCGGCAACCCCAGGACTTGATATTTGCAGAGCTGTTTCTTTCCTAGACAGTAAAGATGCAACACATATCGTCATGGGTATCAATTGGGGTGCCCGAAGCGCTGTGGTGGTGAGATCTCGTAATGAGTATAGCAGAAGCCAATTCCAAGCTCAGATCCAGGGACTTCACCAAGCAGCAGAGAACTCGCGCCCTGTTACTAGGGGAAATCCAGCTTGGCTTTCTGGCGATGAGGGACAAGTAGACATTACAGTCTTCAGCGACATCCTAGAAGAATCAATCTTGATGAGCCAACCCCAAAGGTTTCAGGAGGCGTACGAGTTCTTGAGTCGTGTACCAGAACATATCAAGTATGAGAATGAGGGAAAAGGAAATCCAAGTATGTTTTACCTCTCCAAATCCCGATTCATACTCTGGTGATGCTTCGTCTTTCTGGACCCAGGTTTTCTCTCTTTTCTCCACCAGCTAGCTTGGAGTGCATCTGTGAAATAATGCTCATATTGTTCTCTCAACAGTTCTTTACAAACTTTTACCGATTCCCCTAATCAATGTCTTTCTTCGAGTACATACGACGAAACTAGTCATCTATATCCAACCCACGCAGGAATTTTCCGCCTATCTCATCAGGTTATTTGACCAATTCGAGAGCGCTCGCCAAAAATTGGGCGACCACCAAGTCTTCGCAACAGCTCATAGACAGACTCTTCCAGAAACAATCATAGATGGTATTGAAGCTCAACAGCGGCGGCTCGGGGAGTCAAGAAGTAAATTTTGGAGACGATATACGCAATTATTGGTCGATGTTCGAAATGGCCAAAGACAGATGGAGACGCTGGGTACACTTCTGATTGAATTTGCTCGTGGCGCATCGTCTCCTGGGGAGATCGCCAACGTCGATGATTCGCAGCGTATGAAGCTGCAATTCATTGACAAAATGGTTGAAGTTGGGGCCAAGTATATTGGATATAATGGCTTGGACCTAAACGCCGAAATATCGAGGCATAGAGCTGGCAAACTGTACGTCATGTTCTTCAGCAATGTTGCCAGAAACGATCAGCAATCTTGGGCATCGAATCAAGCTTTACTGCTGGAGCTCCTCCAAAGAAAGGAACCCAATTGCCACATTGCCATATTTGACAGCGACTCCATGGGAGTCAAACTCGAGAAAGCACACATACGACACTTTGAGAATGGCAAAGAAGTAGCAGCGGACTTAGTGGAGAGCCAGAAATTTCTAGCTGGCAAGTGTTTCGCCAGGTATAGCCAAGCAGAACTGGGAACCGAAGACGTCTTGAAGCCAATTAGGAGGCGTTTTGTTAAAATCCCATGTCCAGGTCGCCAATGCGATCAAATCCAGATTTGCGAATGGCTATGCCCCCAATGCATGGCACTTATTGAGTTTGGATATTCCGACCAATTCTTCTACTGCGACTGTGGTCGAAGCAATTTCCGGAACTACGACTTCAAGTGTAATGGCCCGAGACATTCAGAAGAAGGCCACATCCAAGGATATGAGTACGAAAAGTACGACCCTGACATCTTGTATGCCTTACTTCGAAGCCTCGATCAGTCGAATTACCAGAATATCTTGATCCTGGGAGAGACGGGGTAGGTATTATTTCAATTTCAACTATCTTCACTCAAGCTGAAGAGAACTTACAACTGACTCATTGGCGTCTGGTAGTGTTGGAAAGTCGACCTTCATCAATGCCTTCGTGAACTACGTAGCATTCAATACACTGGAAGAAGCAAAGCAACATGATGATCTTACTTGGGTAATTCCTTGTTCATTCTTGATCCAAAGCATGGACCGAGAACGCCCAGATAGCGAAATTGTGGAAAGAGAGATCAAAGTAGGATCTAGAAGTGACGAAAATGATGGGAGCAAAGGCGCATCGGCAACGCAGCAAACGGTTGTTCATGTGAGTCAAACTTATCCCATATCTTAACCTGGTTGAGTTCTCCAAATTGACGCAAAGTGTAGGCGATCGAAACTGGTACGGAAACTATCCGCTTGATCGATACTCCCGGAATTGGAGACACACGAGGCATCGCCTACGACCGGAATAACATGGCCGATATACTCCAAACACTGAGGAATTACGATGAGTTGCACGGAATTCTGATTCTCCTAAAGTCAAACAGTGCTCGTTTGACGATCAATTTCATCTACTGCCTGAAAGAACTTCTAAAGCACTTGCACCGTAGTGCAGCTAACAACATGGTGTTTGGATTTACCAACACTCGCATTTCGAATTATACTCCGGGCGATACCCACGGTCCCCTAAAGGCCTTGCTCGCACAACACCCTGACATGGGTCTCTCACTGACTACTCAAACTACCTATTGCTTCGACTCGGAGAGTTTTCGGTACTTGGCAGCCAACAAGAACAACATTCTCTTGGATAACGAAGAGGATTTCCGCCGAAGCTGGCAGGATTCTCGAACGGAGGTATTGCGATTGCTTAAGAATTTCAACTCCAAAAAGCCACATGCAGTCAACAGTACTTTGAGTCTCAATGGAGCTCGCGAGCTGATATCCGAATTGACGAAACCCATGGCCGAAATCTCACAAACTATCCGAGCTAATATCGCTCTTTGTGCAGATCAAGAGCGCAATTTGAGCAATCAACGACTCACGGGCAACAATCTACGCAAGCGCGTTCAATTGCAACGAATTCAACTGTACCCAGAGGTGTTGGACAAGCCACGCACAGTATGCACCGCTGCTGAATGTGTGGAGTATAGGGATGACGGCAACGGGAATGGGACAATAGTGACGAATTACATTACTCACTGTCATCCTGTTTGTAACCTGTCAGATGTCCGTCCTGACAGCATTGCATACCCTGGACTTCGGGATTGCGCAGCCTTCAGTGGAGAGTACTGTAGAACCGCCTCCTGTAAACATCGATGGGAGCAGCATCAGCATGTGATGTACGAGCTTGTTGAAAGGACAACCACAGTCACCGATAGCGAGATACAAAAACAACTGAATGCCAACGCCAACGAAGTTATCATCCGTCAAACAGCCATCAAAGAGCTCAAAAGGGTACGACACGAGTATTCAGAAGAACATAGACAAATCCAGCATGCCGCAGCTCATTTTGGTATGTTCCTGAGCCAAAACTCCCTGTCTCCAGTCAATGACGCGACCATTGCATATATGGAATCATTTATCTCGGCCGAAAAGTACAAGATTGAAGTTGGCGGAAATGATACTAAGCTAAGAGCGCTTCTCGCGGATCGAGCACAATACATTGTAGGTTCTACTTATCTCAGTAATGGCCAATCGTTCATACGAACCTGATGAATTAACACTACATGTTTGGTTATACAGGAGACTATTGAAATCCTGAAAAAGAGCATGGACACGGATGCAAACTTCAAACCTCTCGATGAAGCAGGTGTAACGCAGATTGTGAAGCAATTGTACTCACTCAAGCACTTTGGCAAGAACTTGCAGAACATAAAGACTGTTACGGCACAAGCTCACCAAGCCACCTATCGAGAAAGACCACATCGTCTGCCAAGAAATACCAATGCGTCCAAGACACTTCTTCGCAATGTTTAGGGAACAGGCAGGCCGCAGCAGGCTCCTGGTCGCATTCCGATTCAGTATCCTCGAGATTCAGGATACGGACATCCGCAGCCATCGCAAAGCAATGTCCTTGTCAAGAATGCAGCCCCGTATTCAACCGCTCTGAAAGGAAGTTCGGTTCTTCGCGGGTGGTTCAACCAACAAATGAGGATTTCAGGGCAGATTTCCTAGAGCAGTTAGAAGGGCCTATCTCACGGAACGTCAAGCGGCATGTGCTAGAAAGAGTCTGAATTCATATTTGTATGACCGGTCGAACATAGCAGAAGCCAATCTCGAAATCATTGAAATGAACGAGCTAAATAGCTCTCACAGTGTATCTTGAGACATCTGAGAATCGTCGACTTTTTGATCTCCAGCACAGCTTCAAGATTGGCCTTCACGGATCTTGACCTGATTCAAGTGACTGGCTGAACACCCCCCCAACCGTGGCGGCTTTCCCAACTTGATTCTGCAGCGCCTTCAGTTAAGTGCGGGGTAGTTTTTAGCGATGTTTACTCTGAGCACGGTCGCTAAGTTTAGCGAGCACCACCCCAACTCGCCCGCGCCGTTATTGGCTCGTACATGAGGTGCGAGCTGGAGGCACTCCAGGAGAGTGTCGTGATTGGGAATTCTAGGCTCGGCGTGAGGGATTGAAGTTCTAGGTAGAGATCAAGAAGAAAGCAGGGAATCTTGCAGCATTTGTGATTACTGAACTGATATTGTAATACACAGATGATTACTAACCAGTATTCGGGATTTGAAATTTTACTATTTATGCTTTCTAGGACACTGATTGGGTAGAATCTCTAACTCGGCGGAATTCCGCTTACGAGCTACTTGTTACCTTATATTGTACGAAGACCAAGAATGCTCTTCTATATAAATGCAATATCGCCGCGTTCCATTTCTCAGAACTGTTCTTGATGCCATGAACATACAATTGGTTGCAGCACTCATTATATGCTTTTACTTCTTGTCAAATCCACAGAATACAATGTCGCAAAAGGCTCTGATACTCCGCGAGGCGGCCACACCTTTAGTTCTGGCTGATCGTCCCATCCCTCAACCAGGCAAGAACCAACTGTTGGTCAAAGTTCTAGTCGCTGGATGTAAGTCCGCAGTAATTCGTCATACCTGCATTAACACTAACGCTGTATCTTCAGTGAATCCCCACGATCAGAGAACCCGTGACGTTGGCCTATTCGTCACGAAATATCCATATGTTCCTGGTAGCGATCTAGTAGGCGAAATTGTGGCCATTGGGGAAGGAGAGCATTCTGCTCGGTTTGTCGTTGGCGATCACGTCTTCGGGCATACATTTGTCGCAGATAGCGACGCCAACGATGCCAGTGACTTCAACCCCCTACAACAATACGCTCTTGCGGACGCGCGATTTGTTGGCAAAGTTGCAGACACAGGATTGTCGGATGATGAAGCATCAACGATACCAGTCATAGTCTTGGCTGGATTCATTGCGCTCTTTTCAAAATCTGGTCTTAACCTACCTCCGCCTTTCTCTCCAGAAGCAAAGTTTGTCAATTACGCCAATGCAACTTTGCTAGTCGTCGGAGGCGGCTCGAATACTGGAATGGCCACAATCGAGCTTGCACGCCTGGCAGGATTTGGCACAATCATCACTGTCGCAGGACTTCAGAACGAGGCCCAGCTCAGATCTCGTGGAGCAACACACGTCATAGACCGACACTCCACTAGTGCTTTGGAACAAACTCGCAACATTACAGGAGATGATCTGATATATGCGGTTGACACGGTCAATACCGATTTAAAGCAGAATCTTGGAATTGCTGCCCTTTCGAATTCGAAAAGAGGGACACTCATCACCCTTCGTCGGCCTGAAGGTGAATTCGGTTCTGATCGTGTTGGCACGAAAACGGCAGGATACGATCGACGACTCGCACTGGGCGTCTCACCAGGACACCCAGAAGTGACAATGGACTTTTGGAAAGAGCTTCCTGCTTGGTTAAGGGATGGGAAGATACATCCGAGTAAGTATACGGTTGTGAAAGGGCTAGATGCCGATGCAGTGAACAGGGCTCTTGATGGATTTTCAGACAAACAAGTTGTAAAGCCTAATGTTCATCCATGGGAGTAAGGCTAGGTAGAAGATAGAACATGAGGCCATACCGAGGCATTTCGGAAGTCAGCGTGCAACTCAAACAATTATCACATCGTCCTTCAAAAGGGTTTCAAACCATTCATATTCCAGCTGTACCAGTCAAAGTCTGACGTCTGTTTTTCCTACTGGTCTTGATTTTGGAACATCCTCACAGGATAGCCCTCCATAAACGCGTTCCAGCGCTTCTCAGTATCAACATTTTTCTGCAAGAGTGTCTGACTAGGACTCGTAGCCTAGAAACTTTTTGTTTTCGAACCGTCTTCGGGTGCGGACCGTGTTTGAGATTCGAAGATTAGCTCTCTATCTATATAACACATTGCGGAACCCATCTTGAAAGGACATTTTGCCAGAAGACCCAGCTGGGGGACGTGAGAGGGTAAGTGGGCTCGAGCAGTTACAACATGTAGCTGCCGATGTGAGTGCTATTTGAACTGGAAATCATACAGCAGGTCCCGAAGAATAGAACATGCTAATCGCTGTCGCAGGCTATCAGAAATCCGGCTGGTTGCAATCTCTTCCTATTTCATACAGACTAATTCTATCACATTTTCCACTCTTCCTCAAAGATGTCAAATCCCAGCCAGATCCGGAGTCCATTGCCATGCGCCCATACGCCATATATGCACCTTTTCCATCTCTCTCTACCGTCCTCATGCTAGCTCTCTCGATTTCAGGATAGCCTCATTCAATTTATGATTGCCTATCGCCACAACCCTGCTGCCAATAATGGTACCCAGATAATCCTCAATCAGCTGTCCCTCCGCCGCATTACCATTCGTGCCATTTGTAGCTGCGGTAGGTGAAGCAGAGATATCAACCAAGCTCAGGACACCTTTCATGATCGCAGCGATGAGCATGACGACCCTGTCATCTGTAGGGCCAAGTTCATTCTGTGCTTTGACCAGGACATATTCGTAAGCCTTGAGATTGGGCAAGACGAGAGCTGAGATGGCAGTTGGGCCGCCAATGGTGGTGAGACCATTGATAGCTCCATAGTGCATATCCAATGTCCTTGAAGGATCGAGGAAGTTCTTGAGGAATGTCCGGGCGAGACGTGCTTGTAGCTCTGCGCTGGAGCTGGAGAATTTGCCGCTGACGTGGCCGATGAGAGACACGGCTAGATCGCGGAGCTGATATTGGTCTTTCAGAGTCACTGGGCCATCGCCACCGAGGTTGCGGCCAATGATGCAGGTGATGATTGGAGGCACTAAAGCGGGGACATATGGGTCTACGAAAAGTGATTTGTTCTCGATCATGGCTTGAGTGAGTTCCATCATCTGCTGGAGGATAAAGATATTGCCTGTCGAGTGAGTGACCTTTTCGGCAACGAATTGTACGAAATATGGCACGAGTTGGTGAAGGCCAGGATCGGAGCGAACACTTTCTAAAGCTGACTTCCGTAGTATGACGACTTCTTGGTCGGGACTTTCGTCAAGAAGAGCGGTCTTTATCTTGTCGAAGAATAGGATGAGTTCTCTGGAAACGACGTGCTTGACAGCAGGCTTGAAAGCGGAGTTGTCATTTCCAGCCAGCGCTCCAAGAGCTGGATTGGCACCAGGTCCCTTTGGTACTAATTCATTCGCGCGTGCTTCTGCAGTTGTAGGATTTTGTGGTATTGATGGCTGGACACCCTCGACCGCTAACCAATGTGCTGTATCGTGTTAGACCTGCCCGTACTTGTATTGAGATGAACATACCAGTAAAAGAGACATCCCTTGGTACTTTGGGCAACGGCGCATTAATCAATTTCTCAAAGTCCACCTCCTCGTCCTCAATATAGAAAAGCGGCTGTCCAGGTCCCAAAGAAGCCTCTCCAAATCTCAACGGTCGCGTAGATTCGTAGCCGTACAGTGGCTCCACGTCCAATACTTTCAGCGCCTGCGAAATATCTTGCGTGCCTAAAACTGTCCTCTTCCCCGCATGCATGAAGCGCATAGCCTCAATGATCACCTGCCCGACTCTGTATTCCACTTCTTGTGATAACGTTCGCACCGCATCCTCGTTCAGTGCTGATATGCCGACTGATTCTGCGACGTCGCGGACATTGTCTGGATTCCAGACAAGCTTTGGCTCGGTCATTCTGGTAGGTAAAGCTTTGTGGAGTAGAGGTCGCAGATGCTTATTGGGATTATCTCGTCGTTCGTGATTCGAATCCCTCTTTTGAAAATGAAAGCTCCCAAGAGCTTAGATCATAGAGGGGCGTCCTTTGGTATTAATGCCGAGGGGGTGAATTCGGCCGTAATCAATTGCGCAGCTGTCGCAGAACCTTCTTCTCCCAATATTCGAATGCCCTCGACCCTGTATCTGCTCTTTCGAGCCTTTCTCCAACCTGGCAAGTCTCTCTTCAATGTTGTCGTAGATTTGGCAGATAATTCGTCGCCGTGCTTAATGATGCAGGTCCGAATAAAGTTGACGAGGCTGAAAGCCCGAGCCGCGCTAGCGCGATCGCGTCCTTCTCGTCGCGAAGATCTTCCCCATGTCACAACACTTTGTTAGATTCATCATTGGATCTCCGAATTGCACAATATTCGAATGGAATAACGTATCAGAATCGCAAAAATGACAACACTTTCAGATGATCCATATCCATGGCAAGAACCAGCAAAGCCTGTTACAAGAGGGGCTTTCATCCTGATAGAGGGTTTGGATCGGGCTGGCAAGACGACACAGGTGAAGCAACTTTGTGACAAGCTTTATGCTGAGGGCCATAATGTGAAGACTATAAGATTTCCAGGTACCACAAAGCCATAATTATTCTGCAAAATTCTCTGCACTCTGCTCGTTCATCTATGTGACTTTATACTGAAAATATTCAGACCGAACATCCCCCATCGGCAAAATGATAGACGGCTATTTACAAAGCTCTATCGAAATGGACGACCACGCAATCCACCTCCTATTCTCAGCTAACCGCTGGGAGAAAGCGTGAGCCAGTTCCCCAATCTCTCATTCACCATGCTAAGAGTCCTAGGAAATGGATCGAATCCACACTACTCTCAGGCTACACCATAGTATGTGATCGGTATTACTACTCAGGGATGGTGTACAGCGCCGCCAAGAACAATCCTTCACTTTCACTATCCTGGGCTCAGACATGTGATGTTGGGTTGCCGAAACCAGATGTTGTTGTGTTTCTGGATTTGGAGGCTGAGGAGGCGGAGAAGAGGGGTGGGTATGGAGAGGAGAAGTATGAGAAGAGAGAGATGCAGTTGAGGGTTAGAGAGTTGTTTAGAAGTTTGAAGGAGGTTGATGGTGATGAAAAGGAGATGAGGGTTGTTGATGCAGGGGCGACGGTGGAGGTTGTCGGGGAGAGGATCTGGGGTGAGCTAGAAAAGGTGGTGAAGTCTATTAGTGAAGGAGAACGCGGGAAGGCGATCGGTAAAGTTATGGGTTGGCCGAGTTAGCCTTCAATAAGCTGAACTTGTGGTCATTAATGTTTGGGATCGAACAAGGTATGAGCAAGGTGGATAATACCCAATGGGATTGCTATGATTGTGTGGCGTTAAGACCAGATAAAACGCCGAACCAGAGCTGGTGTTGAAGACCTTGATCGCTCAACCTTATATATATCCAACGCCTGGAAATGCAAAATGACCAGCCTCCCAAAACCAAATCACCGTCTATTCAGACCCACCAGACTGAAGAACTCGTTTCTAGTCTTCTCCCTCTTCTCAATGCACCCTAATACGCAACTCGTAATAGTCGTTGCGCTTGTCTTCTCTACACCTCGCATCACCATACACAAATGACTAGACTCCATCACTACTGCAACACCTTGTGGTTTCAAAATCTCCATCACTGCATGTGCCACGTCCTTCGTGAGTCGTTCTTGGATCTGCAGACGCCGGGAGAACATATCTGCTATGCGGGGTAATTTGGAGATCCCAATGACATCTCTATCCGGGATATAGCCGATATGCATCTATACGAAGTCAGCATAATTCATTGCCTCTCACACTTTTCCAACATACCTTTCCAGTAAAGGGCACCATATGATGTTCGCAAAGACTGAAAACCTCAATATCCTTCACGATTACCAACTCATTATGCCCCTCGTGGAAAATCGCATCATTCACAATATCCTTGACATTCTCCTGGTATCCTTTTGTGAAGAACAGCATAGCCTTAGCGTATCGCTCCGGCGTACCCAATAATCCCTCACGATCCGGATCTTCACCAACACATTCGAGGATTGTTCGGACAGCGCCCGCCAACTTCTGAAGCCTGGCTTGGGCCTGCTCGGGAGTCTCCTCTTTCCTTTCTCTGGTTCCCAAACCTGAAAGGGATCAGCAGAGTCCCAGATTATCCAAGTGGGAAGGGAGAAGGGGACACATACTAGGTCTACTCAATCCATCAAAATCAATCACCGGGCTCGGCGACCTCGTCCCAGCAATCTCTTTCTGCGGCCTCACAGGACTGGCCTCATCTCTTGGATCTCTCGCTGGCTTGCTAACACTATGCCTCCTCTTCGAATGCGACCCATTGACCTTCCCTCCCTTCTCCGACTTCTGTTTCCTCTTCCTCTTCTTGCTGTGCCCCTCTTCTGTACCACCGCCCCGCGATGACGACCCATTGGGCACTTCTTGGTCGGAGGAATTCGAGCTCGTCATCTTTACTGCATTTTCTGAGTCGGAATCTTTGCTTTTCGAGGGCAGGTTGGCGAATTGTACCATTGTTGGGGGAGTGAGAGGTGGGGTGTAGGTTTTTGGGGAAATGCGTCAGAAAATGTTTCTTTCCCCGGACTTTTAGGTTTGCGAGGCTATCAGCGGCATGCAAACTCGCCGAACTGGCATGCGCTAGAGGTCCCGAGATAGGTATCGGCTGTGGCCGATGTCGTGGCGGATTTTCGTTATCATTGTCTTCAATGGGTAGGTATGTGTAAATTGACTTTAATTATGTTGGCTATATAGTTGTACATCTTTTATCGATTTTAGTCTTTGATTGTCGAAAAACGGAGATTACCCATAATTAAACCTACTCTTATTTGACA
This sequence comes from Cadophora luteo-olivacea, assembly GCA_026120085.1. Taxonomy (NCBI): domain Eukaryota; kingdom Fungi; phylum Ascomycota; class Leotiomycetes; order Helotiales; family Ploettnerulaceae; genus Cadophora; species Cadophora luteo-olivacea. The sequence continues at coordinate 25,092 of JALRMC010000086.1, forward strand.
CTGTTTCGGAACTCGGATGTCTTGCAGGAAGCAACCATTAAACTACCAGTGGCTAATGGTACTAGTCGCCTATGTTACTTCGGAAGACGAATGGATGATACTAGGCAGCTGAGAAGTGCATCTCGAAATTCAAGACTAAGTGTAGGGTCTTCTTACAAGCCCGGAATACGAACATGGAAAGAAGTGCATCTTCCTGGCCATTGTACGTCGAAATACCCCAGTACCTGCAACTTGCAAGAGTATGGTTCTTAATGATCCATCGCAATGAGACCTTCCAGCCGAACACGTTGCTTGATATGTCCAGGAGCTGCAGACCGGAGGTTTGCTTCGTACAAAGGTTAGGCATCAAAGACTGCATGTGACATAGTATACACGGTCGTTCCATTCTGCCGAGCAACTTCAGAATTACAGAATGACCACTCAAATTCCATACGCTGTAGAACAATATTGCGCGTATATGTAGTTGCATTGCTGAGGAGCTGGAAGAGTAAGTATGCAGATAAAGAGAGCCACGAGGCTAATCCGCGCTAGATAAACCCTGTAGTTCGGCAACGTTGCGACCTCACTTCATCTTCAGCCTCGCCTCGTTGACGTCCTAAATCTCAACTACAGCAACTGCGACGACATCCTCTTTCTCAAAAGAGTCGAGAGCCCTGGACTACAGTCTACTATATATAGCCCAGCTAGGACCAAATCTGTATTGAATACTTGACGTGCAAGTAAATCCTGTCGCCCTTTCCCAATTCACTACCAATATCCAACATGGCTTCACCACCCTACAATCACAACTACCCTTCCGCCATTTCACCTCCGTACCCTTCGAATGCACAACTACCGGCTCCTTTAAAGCGCAGGCAAACGGACATGCCATCGTCCGCGCCATCCATAAAACGCCGCAAAGCTTCCATGCTCTCCACCACATCCGCAACCTCCTCAGCACACCCCCTCCGTCAAACCTCCTTCCCGCCCGAAAACAACGGCCGTACACCTACATTCTCGCGATCGCCAAGTATGGACACCATGTCGCTCGTTTCCGGCTCCGGCGCAAAGAAGAAGAAGCCTCGCAAGTCAAAGGGCAAGGATGCGGACAACTCTTCAGTGGCGGGCACGCGCGCAAAGTCAGTAGTATCGAATGGAGGTAGAGCCAAGCGTCGCGCAAGTCGAGATTTGACTGCGGAAGAAGAAGACGAGGATGAGGGTGGTGATAATATTACGATGGATATGGCTGCTGCGTCGCATGAGGACAAGGCGAAGGAGGATAAGAGACGACATATTCTGACGCAGTCGTTCACGCCGGAGCAGTTCGCGAGGTATGAGGCTTGGAGAAGCAGTAAGCTTGCAGATGCTGTGGTTAGGAGGGTAAGTTCTTCTGGGCTTTGACTGTTGAGTTGAGCATTACTGATTGGTTTAGATCGTCAACCAAACACTTTCTCAGTCCGTCCCACCCGGCGTCATCCTAGCTGTCAAATCAGCGACCAAGATATTTGCAGGTAACCTTATCGAGGGCGCGAGAAAGGTTCAGACTCAGTGGATAGAGGCGACTGGAGATAGACAGGTTGATCCTCTTACTCCTCCTACCGAGGATAATGTGCCTCCGGAGAAGGAGAAAAGAAGAGGACCTTTGCTGCCGGATCATCTACGTGAAGCATTCCGGAGGCATATGTTGGAGGGTGATGGTGGCTTGGTTGGGCAGTTGGGATTGTGGCAACAGCAGCAGCATAGTGGAGTGGAGCGATTTGGGGTCAAGGTTCAGGGCAAGCGACTCCTGAAGTGAATAAGTATTACTGGCGCATATTTATGTAGAATATGGGTGTAAGATATTGCATGGACACCGGGTGCTTTGCAATCCTTCTTAGAATGAAAATGCCATCTACCGAAGGCATCAGAATTGCCCCGGCGAACTTAGTGACGGTGTCCCTTGAGGTTAATCATGATCGCGGGTGACAACTGGTTCATTTCTGACGGCAAGGCAGGAAAACAAATCTGCATTTTCGGCAGGAATTGTAAGCATGCAAACATTTGGCTTTGCTATATCGAGCCTGGGGTGAACTTTCGAGGGAGAGTTACTTTTAGGTAATAGGCAAGTGTGAAAAAGCCGAGTCTAGGTGTTCTCTGCTTGGCGTTTGAAGCAGGATCGTCATTTGACACGCAAAAGAATATAATATCAAGCAAAAAGTACGATTCCATGTCCTCCAGCAACCCTCTTTGCAGCTGGCTGCTCTGCGGACGTCAATCATAATATCGTTTGCTGTAGGAGATTGCTATTCAGTGTCGGACAAACGTCAATGAAATGCCAGACCGCCTGTTCATGTCTAGCTCCAAGACAACGGGAACATCCGTGCCCCCATTTGAGTGTTGCACTCGTTTACTGTGTCTCTGTCTGGGTCCAGACCTGCAGCTTTGTTGCAAAGCCCCCTGTATGAAGGACTTTGTTGGTCCATCGGAACTGGTTTACCGCCTTCAGTCTCCCAGCCTGAAGAAATTTAGCATTTCGTGTCGAGGTCAGGGCACATTGGATGGCTTGGGTGCCGAAAACGTGGGACAAAGGGACTTACGATAGACCCAGAATGCTTGAGCTTGACCATCAACGATCCAGGGAGTCAATGAGCATTGCTCCACAACTGTCTCAACTTCGCCTTCACACGTCGGGTCTTTGGTCACTGGGACGCATCCTGGACCGCAAGGAGCACCAGAATCGTGGACATGTTTCCTTTTGCTAATAGTGCCGCAGCTCTGGACATACTTGGGAAACACGACCCAACGGCCATAATGCTCCTTAGACTCTTCCGCGTTGTGTTGTAACGCCTTGGTCTTTGTGACAGTGGTAGACCCTAGAAATAGTCAATTCGTAGCTCAGAGACACTGGTGCGGTCATAGATGTAGATATACTCACACTGATACGAAACTCCGGCACCAAACACCTCCCTAAGCACACCTTCCACACTGACCGAGATGCCGTTGGAAACAGAAATTTCGTTGCCCTCCTCAATTGCTAATTGTTTACCGGGAGCTTGCGCTTCTCCGTAAACTCCGTCGGCAGGCTGCTCTATGCCCAACAGGCCTGTCCGAGTCTGCTCGCAGAAGACTTGACACTTATTTTCGGGGGCGATGCCACCGCATGAGCCATCGGAGTTGAGCTTATACTTCCACCAACAATCAGTCTTGGCGATGCCTTCGAACGACATGAACACACATGGATCCTGCTCGGTTGGTCCTTGACGACTTTGGTGCGACTTGTGCGTGAGAGATCGCCGGCCACCTCCAGCAGGTAGATCTGGTGGATTGGCACCAGTGGGGATGACCATGTTTTTGCCTCCATAGATGCCATATGCAGCAAAGGTGAGGTTGTTAACGACATGAACTCCATTGAAAGACCCGCCGCCGCCGCAGTCTTTCATCAGTTGTTCTGTTCCCCTTTTCACCTCGTCCTTGTATATGGTCCTGTTCCGATGATCGCCATTGCAGACGCTGACAATGGTTGAATCCACATTCTTGTAGATGCAGTTGTTGGTAGTCAAGTTGACACCACCTGCGAATGTTGCATTCTGCCAGAGAAAAGCTGCAGCTTGCAGTGCATCTTTCTCCGTATACCTCAAGAGCACAGGTGTCAGCAATATCTCTCTCTAGGAGTGGTGTCAGGTCTATGCCTGCTTCACATACCCACGATCAGGATAACATGCAGAATAGCGGTCTTTTGTAGGCTCGCTAAGCTGAAGAGAAAGAGCTGTCGCCAGCAATGGCAAGATGAGGAGCAGCAGGAACTTCATCATAATTGAATGAAGTGAGGGCTGACCAATATCGCTCTTGGTGACAGTCAACTGTTCTCTGGAAGGTAGGTCAGAATGAAGTGTATTGATGTGTGATAGTGTCTTTGCGATTGAGCTATCTGACTAGTTGCTGGTAAGGGTCCTTCGACTTATATACATTCTCATGTTTCACAGACAACTTGGTCGTATGTTAACAGCGACATAATGACATTGCACTCCTACAAATTATCAACTGCCGATATTACTGAGCGGGATGGATGTCTGATAGTTAAGTTATTGGGTTGTCTCTAGATTATTCGGATAATTGACGAATTTCACATTCTACCAGACGAGCTGAATGCTGGCAGAATCATTTCTGCCATTACATTGATACAAGGTAGCCCTCGGTTTGAAGCAGCTGATACCTGAAAGTCTCAAAGCAGCTTGTTGCTTCATGCATGGCATGTTACGACAGTGGCTGTCCGAGAAGAAAACCAACAACATAAACACACAAGCGAGAAAGTCCCAACTCTAGATTCCGGAGCCAAGCACTTTCGTAACGCCTGAAGGGGGAAATTGATGAAGGGTGGATGCCAAGAACTGTGTTGCTGCAAGGATATTATCTTGACAAACCTAGGCCAAATATTATCTCTGCAAACCTGATTTCATTAGGTAACTAGGGATCTTGCGTATTATGTCTAATTTATTTCGACCAATATTCTCATCCTGTCTTTTATCTAAACGAGACAGAGCATGATCCTAGAAACTTAGATAGTATATTTTTGATCTCGACATAAGTAAACCATTAGGCACATATCGATAGTAACCCTCGATGATCTTCAAATCTCCGTCCACGCCTCGATTTAGAAAACCTGGGGTCTTGCAGCACGGCTCTGTAATAACAGAAAGCCAGGAAATCCGATCTTCTAGAGATTGCCGATTGCTTCAAACACAGATATATACTGATGGATACTATGTCGTTATCAAGCCCAGCGTTCCCCAACCGGATGTTCTTTGTCCCTTCGGAGTGGAACTGGATGTAAACAACCCGCGGCACGACTGCGGGGTGGCCCTTTCCAAAAAGCAAACATCTTGCCAGTCAAAGCATCAAGTATCCTACGGAGAGGCCCGAAAATCTTTTGATTCTGTGACTCCAAATTGCTCATAGCTTCTCTTCGTACTATGAGGTGCAGACCTACTGGTTTCCATTTCGTAGGTAGGCAAACATTGCGGCTAAGTTAAGCGAAAAGCTGGGCTCCCTGCTCCGAGCGCCTCGTGTGTCATCGACCAATTCTAGAAATACGCGATTGTGACTCTGTGCTTTCGCAAGCTCGCAAGCTGCATCTGTCCGAGCATTGGGAATAATTGGTGCAGATCTTGAATATCTGACCCACGAGAGAACAATTGAGCCTGTTATTCGGCCTTGGCGTATCAGACAAGACCCAATCATAGGCGATCTAAACGCATCGAATTTACTGACGTCCAGAGGCTAATCACGATGCCCATTATCGAATCTGCATGCGAGGGTATCGGATTCACAACAGCATCAATCACTGTTGGACAATGTTCTTGAATACAGAAGGTGATTGGTCCGACATGACCCGAGTATTCTTGGTTTAGCCTAATTCCAAAAACCAACAGATCCGGAATTGATGCGAGAAGGTTGTGTAGACATGGTGGCTTGGCTATTTTTCTAAACTCAAAGATCCCGTCTGCTTGAAAGTGTTGGTACCATGAAGGATTATGTGCCAGTAAATACTGCTGTCTTGCCGGCATCCCCCCAAAATTGATCAAAAGAAAGCCTCATGAACGGAAACCACAGCTCGCCATTCCGAAATATCTTCTCACTCCAGGTTAGCACTCGCTCACTATGGCTTTAAATCCCTATTTTGGGCAAGAAATCTTCACGCCCAACTTCACCTCGAGAAATGAGGTAAGCTTTCCACTTATTCCCTCCCTAAAAACGTACCAGAATGTCTTCTGAGGAGAATAGATGCAAACGATGTGGAGCTACACTACCACAGCATGCGGCCGCCCAGCTGCAGACTACGGCGTTTCCATCATTTGCCGTCCACTGTCGGAGCCGACTGGAGGACGATATCAACCCTACATCGTGGATGAAGGCACCGACTTCATGACCTTTGCAAAGTGTTGTCCGAGAGACAACGGCCTGAACCAGTACATCAACCAAAGGGACTGTAGCCAGTATTGCTACACTGATGACATGAAGCTCGCAGGAGCTTTCAGTCAGTGTATCAACGATACAGCGAAGGTTGCCATCGAGGCTGCACACAAGGCCGGGAAGCTCAACGACACAAGCAGACCAGGCCAGTATTGGGGGAGGTGCGAGTACATCGACTATAAGAGATTGAAACAGGGTATCCGAGACAGTGGAGCATCGCAGCATCATGACGGAATAATCAAGACTCTGATAAGTGCAGTTAGTGTCGGGCTGTTCCTCGTCGGAAGTGGTCTTGTTTGAGGCTGGTAGTAATTCAATTGCGAGATCGAGACGAGAACCAAGTTATCTCATAATATTCTGTTTAACAGTATGACTTGTACAAGTAATATACTCTGATATTGGGTCAAAAAATTACTTCTTTTAGGAATGGGAAACCTAATACGTAGTCACCGTGAGAAATGTGAGACCATGCTGAAATTGTGTACCCGGCGAGCCAGTCATTTCCAATACGACAACGACAAAGACTGCTGTTGCTGACTACTTCTTCTTTGCCTTTCCTTTTTTCTCCTGCATACAGAATCTCTGGAAAGCATCTTCGCGCTCTGCATCGCTCACAGTCTTCGTTTTCCCCGGTTTCGAACTCTTCAAGGGCTTGGTAGCAGCATTCTTTGCCGATTCCCCCTCTTCGACTTCCATATCATCGTCGTCAAAATCGCTGTCTTCACTATCACTATCGCTATCATTATCCTCACTGTCGTCGGAATCACTGTCTAGATTCTCACTAGTGAGAGCTGAGTCTGATTCGCTTTCGGGGTCCTTAGCACTTCTCTTCCGGGGTCCAACTGTGACGCGTGAACCACCAGCTTGTCTTGTCGCTGTCCTTCCATAATCATCTGTCCTAAGTAGCTCCCTCTTCGCAAGATCGGACTCCGTCATCCCGAGTGTTCTCTTGAGATACTTATCAAACTCTTCCGACGATTTTGCAATCTTCTCGAACTGCGCTCTTCCTAGTACAATCTGCTTTGCTCCGGGTTGACGAGCATCAAATTCCGCAAGCGCAATTGCAGCCTGGAAGGCATTCCGAATTTGTCTAGATTTGCATCATTAGCAAGATCTTCGAAATCAGTAAGTTTTACGAACCTTCCGTTCCAAGTAGCCATATTATTCTTGTGGAGCCGCTTGTAATGTGATTTGGCAAATTTCATGATCTCCTTCGGCTTCACTTTGAATTCGACCGTTGGGGAATTCTCCTGCTCCGTGATGGTCCTTTTAATGAACACTTTGTACAGCTTTGTGGTAGCTTTGATGCTCAGATGCGGGTCAAACAAGCTCATATGAATTCTGGACTTGAAAGCGGGATCAATGCTTCCAACCCGATTCGTTGTCAAGAAAAGTATTCCCTACGTCTACATTAGAGGTGAAAAGTAGGCTATCGAAGGTGCAAAGCTTACACTGTAATATTCGAGGGTACGAAGGAAGACACTGACGACAGCGTTTCGTCTGAGATCTGATTTCGACCTGATTGATATGATCAGTAGGAAATTCAGTAGACTTAGAAGGGGAATCTTTACCGTCTCGCGAGGAACACACTACTTGGGATCAGCACATATTCAAGAAACACGGTGAAATTCTTCAAATTTACTCTGCCTCGTCTAAGAGAAGAACACAACCCCACTTATGTGCCAATTGGAAGTTGTAGTCCAGACTGGATTGAACCTCTGCAGCGGTTTCACCGATGTCTCCACATGTCACAGGGAATAGTGGACGTTGTGTGAGATCCGCAACACATTCTGCTGTCGAAGTCTTGCCCACGCCTGTGATATATCAGCCAAAGTTAATGATGGGTGAATTGTTTATGGTACGATGTTCTCCATGCAAAAGAATGATCAGTCCTTTCCCTGGGAAAATTTAGCCTTCGCCATTAAGGATAGCATTCCCACATACCTTTTCCTCGAACAAGATCCATAGCTGCGCCGACTTTTGAAGTAGCGGAAGGATCCTGGCTGGATTTAGCATGGTCTTGTACCAGTGCTTTGACGGTGTGCTTGTGAAGATCAGGCCTAGGTTTCAGTAAGCATTAAATATTGAGAGAGATAGGACAAGTGCTCACAAGACTAGTTCGTCGAATGTACTCTCATATTTACAGCCGAGAAATCATCGATTCTCAGAGTAACTATCACATCAATCAGACTCAGAATTCAAGAGCGGAATTTTGTGCCCTTACTCCAGCGCCTACTTCGCAAGACAAACCCGTAGACCCAAGCTGGAAGTAGCAACCTATCGTCTTCAGACAATTCGTTGGCTTTCCTCTTCCCAAGCGCATGCCTATGGTCACGATAAAAGATGTTGAATCGGGACTCATCCCACTGAATATCTTTGTGCACAACATCACCCCCACAACCTAGCAAGATCAGCTGCGTTGACCCAAACATCTCAAAGTAAACGAAGCAAACTTACAGCCTTCGTTGGTCTTTGGAAAGTGGTTACAGAATAATGGGGCCTGGGTCTCGCGGCAATCGGGCTTGGTAAGCTCTGTTTCTTTGATCTTCAAGATCGGATTCCATTCTTTGTTCTTGTTGATTGCCAATGTCATATCAACAATTACTTGAGCATCGATCTAGAGAGGTTAGCGGTGACAAGTTTGGCGAACCTTAAGGCTTACCTCTTCTACTGGCTCGTCGAGAGTTTTCCCAAACAACATTCTGTGTGCAAATGGAAGGTCTGTGAGTTCCATAAATTCTTTCCCTCGTTTGAGAAATTTCTCTTTCAGCTTCTGAGCCGATGGATCGAATTTGAGAGGATAGATGGGCAACGACGTGATAGCTTGAGAGCCTTGAAATCTTTTGCTGGTCGTTAGTGCATGGGAGCTTGCTTCACGGGAGAATCAAAAAGTGAGACGCGACGTCGAATCGAATGTGTGTCTAGCTTTGGACCATAGAAGCTTCCATTAAAACCCAAATTGTAGCAGTCAACCATAAATCCTTCTAGAGGCACAGGCTTCTCTCCTGGAGTGATCTTGTCGATAAGAATTTCACGACCACCCTGCTGTGTTTAGTGCAATTCCTCAAGAGTTGATCACTATACATGGCAGGTCATAGAGCAAATTTAGATCTACTTACCGTGAAGGAAAGTACTTTGTAAACCTGCATTTCATCTGCCGTGTCCACAACAATGTCATTGGGTTCGAAGAGATGCCATAGGTCCTCGTACTTGTTACGCGTCAAAGTACCATCTTTCACTTTTTCGCGCAGCTCAAATGTCGCTTTGAGATCGTGGTCTAGAAACTTGACGAGAAGTTTGAGATCATCTAGAAGATCATTGTTGTCGAAATCAGGGATGTCTCTTTTAGACCCAGAAACTTGTGGAGCTTGCTCAGGTGTTTTGCTTTCTTTCTCAATCTTTGATTGTAGCTCTCCCACCGCTTCTCGTATCTCCTTTTCGTAAGCCACAAAGAGCTTGAACGGTCGAAGGAAAACTACGGGCGAAGGCGTGTCCAAACTTCTGGTGTTTCCCACAGATAGAAGATCTTGTCCGCAAATACGATTCAGCAGATAAAGCAATGGGCGAGATCGAATCCGCAAGCGCTCGGGTGTTGGTGATGTGCCGGTGGTTCCCACTGACCGGAGGGAACTCGCTTCCAAACAATTGATTTCCGAGTTTGTGGCCATTTCTGAACGTTTCGTTATCATGTTCTCCGTGACGAGAACTTCCAGAACAGGTCGCTCTGCATCCGGGATGTTCTTCGATTCGTCATTCAATTGAAACTCAGAAATGGAAGATTGCTTGATTGCGTGTTTGTAAACAGGCAGCTTCAGCTTTTTCCTGAGGTCAAAATCTGGCGGCAAACCCTCCACATGGATGCGCAACGTTCTGAGCTCCCTTTCCATTGCTTTCATCCTCTCCTCTGTCCAGGCCAAATGCAGTACAGCCTGCTTTGCTCTCAATTCCAACTTATCATCCTCTCTCTCTTGTTTGAAAAGCGCCGTTGAAGTGCACCATCGCTGAGAGTTGGAGGCCATTTGGACTGTCGTAATCAAACTTTCATCATTGTCTTTGACATCAACGACCAGCTTGCTCAACAAATCTGTCTGCTTGTCTGCCGTGTGGAGCTTTGGAGCCTCAGATTTCGCTTTGTTTGTTTTCAAGATTTCATCGCCCGTACTATTTCTTGGACTCGTGTTATTTACATCGACGATGCTTGTCTTCGAATTCGGGGTAGGCAGACTCAAGCTATGTGATGTTACTGGGCTGGTAAAAGGCCCGCCAACATGATCGACAAGAAGCTGTGGAGACATGATAAACAAAAACACGAAAGATTCAAGATAATAATTCTCGATAATGTCCAATCCGTTGTAGAATAGTTCGAAATGATCGAATTTCTAAGCAGGTCTCTGCTCCATCGACTTTGCGATAATTCTGCTGCATGGAAATATGAGCGGAAGGGGGCGGCCCTGACCCTGACCGCAATATCTCGTTGGCTTTTCCCAGCCCGGGTCGCCTCCAGAGTCGGTAATATATCCCTGAGATGTATTGTCACCAACAGGTGGAAGATGGGAGGCTGCATCATACATAAGCAAGGTGGTTGTCATTGGTCCTGGTTACCATGCAGTGTTACGGCGGTTTTAGCCCCCAAAGATGTAGGCAGTGATTTTCTCTGTTTGATAGGAATAACGGTCGTATCTTCAGCCAATGTAAAGCAGCAGCGGATATCGATCAGAAGAATTGCACTTTCTTGTGCTGCTGCTGCCTTCCGTACTTACGCACCGGGATGCTATTCCCAGCTTCACAGAAGGATCATGATCCCAATGTCAAAGAAGTCAGCCAATGCAGACCCTGGATTTCTGAGAATATCACACAACATTAATCTCAAGTTGAGGTTTGGTGGCTTTCATCAGGGCTGATTTTACCATTTTGTGTGGCTGGGCGAGATTAGCATAGCCAGCTGACACCTGAACAGAGAAGCATGCACAGCACACACACGAAACCGTCTTGAGACAACCATTCCACCTACATTTCCAGACCACTGGAGCGTGTGTCGGCTCAGAGGCCAGTTTCGCCCAAATGGCGATGCTTCTCTTCGTCGGCTAGATCTCACCAAAAGCCTCTCGAGCATTCCAATACAAGATCACACAACCCAAGCCGCGGTCTTGCTTTGAACATTCCAATACAATCAAAGCGCATGATCGTAACAATATGGAGAGATTGAAGACCTTAACTTCCCGCCATCGCACCAACGAGGCGGCTCTCTTCGTCGAGAATGAGATGGGTCTTGCCCAGGAATCCAATGCCCACGTTTATGACGATTTCTTGGATCAATTTGTTACAAAAGAGATATCGGAAGAGCAATATGCTATTAGGTATGACTTGTAGAAAAATCAAGTCTCATTGGATAGCTAGATATTGATCAATTTACAGCGACTCGCTCTGGAGAAGCGCCAATGAAGAGAAGACCAAGTTGTTTGACCTCGTAGCACGCGTCCAAGAGAAACAGAACAAAGGCAAAGGCAGACCCGAAAAAGTCGATTTGAGATATTGCAAGTGGAATGAAGTCATGACTGTCGTGTCAGATACTAGTCATCGATGGAAGACAGCTCCTAGCTACACTGCAAGTGCTCGAAGATGTTTCGAGAAGCTAGGGCAGGCGTCGGGATCTTTCGAAGCATGGTTAGGATTACTCCCAGCAGGAGATTATGGATCAAAGTAAATAAAAATAGGCACCACTTTGAAATTGTTCGCTGAGGGATCGAAAGCATTTGCGGTGCCTTCAAGCTTGCTATCGGGGTGAGTTTTTGCCCTCGATGCCTTTCATCGAATGTAGAAAAGACGCCAATCGTACATGTCACTGACCATGTACAGGCAGCGAATCAGTATTCCAAAGCGATAGACTGCATATTTGAAGCTTTGGGCGACATTCCTGAAGCCATGGAAAGTGCCCAGAGATATGTAAAGATCTACCAAGACAATCGTGACCAGAACCTTGAGTACAGGACATTCGACCTTTACATATCAGTGTTACGTGCTTTATGCAAGATCATGCAATTCTTTGCTGATGATCGCATCCGTACGTACTGTGTTCGCTCGATTTCAAACGGAAGGTCTTGAGATGTTGACATGGCGTACAGAAAAATTGTTCAGTGCAATTGTAAAGCAAAACGTCTATCAACAAGAACTATTCAGGGCCGTTCAAGATGTGACTAAACATACCTCGAAAGTGCGAGAGGCGGCCAACCAATGTCTGGCAGCCCGACAACAGAGGATGCACAGGACTGTCATCGATACGCATGGGAAAGTTGATGAGACGTGGAAGCTCATGCAATCACAATACAGAATGCTAAAGGAGGCAACTGTAGCTGCGATCAGAAATTGTGGTTAGTAAATTGCGAGCGTCCATAGGCTGATGGAGAAACTGTGGATGATGCTTACGAGACCAGATCAATTGTCTAATAATCAAGCCATCTTGACAGCCCTATGTATGAGGCAAAGAGCGACTAAGGTCGATTCTGAAGGTAACTACAACAGTTATGTAATACGTGATGTCTCTAACAATCACACGCGCAGAAGGGCCAAGCAAATCCTTGAAGCGACTCCTAAAGGCTCTGAATTCTCAGCGCTCTCTGGAAGTCCGAGACCAATCCCTCAACAACCAGACAAGCCACAGCCTGTCCGAGGAAGAGAAATCTCGAGCGGCTATCCTGGTTACGCACCCTCAACTCAGAGACTGGGTGTACGAAACCACATCGTGCAGTCTTTTGGTCAATGGAAATGCAGATTTAGAGACTGCAGAAGGCGATTCAAGCCTCAGCTTCGTCGAGCAATTGATTGGATTGATGCAAGACAATGAGACTTCGATAGATCTGTCATTTATGGGTCGCCATCAGTGGGATGCTTTAGAGCAATGGGATGGACTGATTTTATATATTATCTTGAGAGAATTGGTGGCCCAGTTGCCAGAGAAGACGGTCGTGGTTTGCGTCCTGGATGAGCTGACCTTCTACGAGACAAGGGAACTTGGGGAAGAAACGGACTGTTTCATGCGTCGGTTGAAGAGAACTGGTGAACATTCCTGAAGATGTCATCTTCAAGTTGCTCGTAACATGTCGTGGCAGAGCCTTAGACTTCCAACAGTACTTCGATGACGAGGAGGTGTTGAATCTTGAGGGAGAAATCGAGATAGATGATACTGCGGGTTGGACGATTGACAATTTCGGTGAAATTAATTAGGAATATTCTCTGCAAAGAATTTGTCTATATGGAGGGCCACAAGACGTGTGCCAGTCCCATCTATCTTCCATACTATAAAAAAGACTGTCCCATCAGAATATGCTCACAAATATTATGTGGTACAATGGAAGCGAGAGTTGGGGATCTAAGGGGGGTCACTTGACCCACCTCCCAAGTACAGTAATCGAGCCAAGCGAGCTTAGAAAATCTTGTGCTGTAGAGATAGAGACTTGCCTAACGGCCTCTACATTCTGCATAACTTCGAGCTGAGCGATCCAGAAGCAGAGCTATTGTTCATTCGAACAGGTAAGGTTGTATTGATCCTTGCCTTCTACTTGACTTCAAGGAACTTCGTTACATTCGAGTGCCTGATATCATCCTAGAACGCCAAACCCTCCAGTTCTTTCGAACAATTTCAGATCTCGCTTCGTATCCAACACCCCGCGAACCCAATCTCCACCCTCGTCGACAAAGTGAAATTATAAAGCGATGCATCCATCAGATACTGCGCACAATGATCCGTATGACCCGGTCCCGCAACAAGCGAATCCATTGCCGAACGATCCTCAAACATGACCCAAAACTGCTTCTTCCACATCATTGCGCAGTGATTGATGTGATCCCTCGCTGACGTCCAGTAATGATCTCGATCGCCCATTTCGTCAATAGTCTTGATCGGTTGCGTCAAGGCTTCATCGTAGTACGCTGTCCAGCTGTCGTCGTCTTGATATTCGTCAATCATTTCTTGATCCCAGCATTGTGAAGGCACCCAGTGGTTGAGCAGGATGTCGTATCTGCAGCCCAGTGCTTTCGCCTCGGCTGTTGAGTTGCCACATTTGAGTAATTTAGAGTTTGAGGTTATGTTGTGGCGGTGCGCGGGGGAGGAGCCGTAAGTATTGCTGGTGTTTGTTGACTTCGAAGGTGGTGATGTGAGGTACATGACTGTGATCCACAACGCTGAGGTAAGGAGAAATACTAAGCAGCATGAGAGAAGTCGGCTGTAGCGCCCTTCCAGTGGATGATGCCTTCGACCAGGCTCAGACTCGTTGTCGTCTATCGTGGCATCGTCGGTGTATTTGAGGAAAGGTTGTTGTTCTTTCTCCACCACTGGGGAAGACATTTGGGCTGCTCACAGGAGGAAATAATGTTGAGTAGGTATTGAGTAGGAATTCAGAGAACTTTCGAAGGTGCAAAGATATGGAGGGGTCGACTATGAAGCTGATGTTCCAACAGTGGTACGAGCCGGTTCTGGTGACCATCCGAGACTTTGCTTGAATGCCAATGGAATCCTCCGCTACTTCTCACCGACCATTCAGGTAGCACAACGAGGTCACGGAAACATGCACTACTTATGTACTTATGAGCGCTGGCAGGAATCGGTGGTATCATTCATGATGCCGTCCCGATCCGTGCGATGGCTCGGCGTCATGTTCGAACAAGGCTGATGCGAAAGTTCGAAGAACCCCCTTATATGTTCGCAGTAGAAAGGACGAATCAGAAGAGGGCCTTTCTTCAACTGAACATTTGGGGCTGTGGATTGTTTCGCCGATAAGGAGAGAATGTCTGTGCTGGTACTGCGTCAAAACATTCGCGGTTTTGACCAAGAAGCTTTGGTTGTTTCAACCAAGAAACAGATTCGGCTCAACATCCGCGATTCTGTCTTGGCGAACCCCATTTTCTCCACACGAGCTGCTGAGTCCTTGACTTTGCCAGAATCGCCAGCGAGATGGAACCATTCAAGATCACAAAAAGAAGTCGAGGAATTGCGAATTGCGACGACCTGAATTAAGAGGACGAGAAAAGATAAGACGCAGAGAAACCAGGCCATTTCAGATTTCCGTTCCAACTGTCAAGCTGTGCCATCGCATGAATTACACTCCGTTGCTTACCGTCGGAAGACCGGCGATGGCGCATCACAATGCTATCTCTGATGAGATATATGTCTTCCGCATGCAAACCAAGCTTCCTCAATTGTGCATGCTTCATGCAGGCAACAAGAGTGTATGGGCCCGAGAATTTTCACTGGGCTCTGAGATCACGTGATTATTTTATCTGCGAATCCTTTCTGCTCCAACTCATCCGCTGCCTCGTTGGGAATAGGCTCAATGACATCTTCGCTATCACCTCCCAAGTTTCCCCATGCCGGTTTATTTTTCTTTGCTTCAAATGGTCCTTCGCTCTTGTAGTGGTAGCCTCTAACTCTCGGGCCTTGTCCACTCTTTTCAGGGAGCTCAGGCTCATAATGCTTTGCAAAATCATTACAATCTTCCTCGAAGGTTCCCTTCCTGATGCTCTCCCGAATTGCCGAGAAGAATTCGGAGAGTATGTGGTGGTTGTGCACTTGCAGAAGTACCCATCCGAGCATTTCCTTAGCGGAAAGAAGGTGCTGGAGATATGCCCGGTGATGACTGGTGCAAGTGTAGCAGGCGCACGAAGATGCAAGAGGAATGACGGAAGTAGCGTGGGACGCAGGCCACATGTCTATTCCAAGGGGCAGTATTTCGTTGTTGTTCGCAGAGATCTCATCTGGCAGTGGCCGTGGAAATCGAAAGCTTAGCGCAATGCCTGCATCAGTTGCAAATCCGATGAATGGTATTGTAAAGATATCCATGCCGAGAGATATCTGCCTGATGATCTGACGTGGTGAAGTGGGCTCATCGAGGGATAGCCTTGGGAGTTGAGAGACCAGGGTGGTGGCTGGAATCTCAGGGAGAACGTTCGAGTCGTAGAAAGCCAGGCCAGATAATTCATCGGCTAGGTCGTCTGCAACAGTGTTGAGGTACTCTGCCTGGTCCAGGTACTCTATGGGAAGAACAGGTGCAAATACTGCTTGGTCTTCAACCTTCTCCTTGAGAAGCTGGGAAAGCCACTCCTGCGTTCGGTCCCCCATCTTCGCGATCCTCTTTGTACCTGGCTGGGTCCCATGAGGAACATCTGCAAATGCAACCGCAATGTCTGGACGGATGCTCTCTATGTATGAAACATACGCTTTGTTGGAGACAACTTGAAATCCAGTGGACGTAAATGTAGAAATCGCGGTATTGCTATTACCGTTGGGAGACGCCACCGCCGGTGTCCGACGAGGTGCAAGCAGGGTGAACAATTCCGATGGAATACAAGTGAAAGTGTTAAGCGGAGAAGTTCCCGGAGCATTCATTACTGGCGGCTTGCCAGTCGTTGCTCTTTCTATGACTATGAAGCTGTCAGGATGTTTTTGTACACGTGACATATTTGATAAGACCTACAGTCTTCGAGTGCCATATGAACTCCACCGAATTGTGTATGGGCAGAAATAATATCTGGTGTGATATGTGGAACAACTCCTCTGGAACCTACAGCAAAGAAACCTGGTGTAAGAACATCTTTCCTCTGAGGTAAGGAGAGTCTTCCAAGTCTTGGACCAGCCACGCTAGGTTCAGCATGGCTCAAAATCTCAAAGAGTAGCTTAGTGCTCTTTTCCGAGACACCATGGAGTGACCCCATTGTCATTCGGGCTGGTTTTGATATGATTCGATGGAAATAGGTAATCTTGCTGGATTGTCTGCAGGCCAGCTCCCTCAGAAGCGATCGTGGGTGTCCAAGAAGTCCAAAGTGAAAATATCGAATATCATAAACATTTCTGTCAAAACGAGGCAGGTCTGAATCCTTGGTCATGAAGCCTGAGAAGCTTGTAGAAAGGTATCAGATTTTAGATTTTGAGTGTTCGAATTCCGAAAGAGGCAAGCGTGGAATTTCTCCGAGGCGTAGCTATTTGGGGTCTAGGGGCTCAGATAGGCTTATCGATGATCCGTTGGTGCTGCCGCTGATGGCCTTGGCATCAGCCTTGGGATGAAACTAAGGTCCTTGACATTTGTACAACACTTCTTGCTTCTTGCTTATCAGTACCCTCATTTTCATTAATGTCTACTTGGGGCACACCGCACCAAGTTCACTGAATAGTGCAATATTATTCGGCTTCCCAGCACAGGAAAGAAGAGACGTAAGAGCAGTTCCTTACCCGGCTTCCCCGGATATAACTTATTCGAGACAGGTCTTAGACATCCACGATGCGCCTCACCACCGATGAGGAGAGAGGAGGGTACAGGACGGTGGCAGACGAGCATCCCGACGACCCAATTGACGAGTCAACGCAAACCAATGTCTTGCACATGGACGACCTCTCTGACGACAGCTCCCCGCCGACCCCGCGGTTCATGCAAGATCAAGCATCGTATCGATATATGAAATGGGTGCCAACTCCTGTACGGCGTATAAGCAAGTCAACCATAAAATGGGCCAAGGGACCGGATCCTCCACATATACATACCATCGAAACTGTATTGCCAATTGTACAAGAATTTCCCATTCGACTACTAGACCACTATGTACCAAAGAGAAGACATAGAATCGCACTTTTGCTCGCTTTCTACTTTACTTGGATCCTCACATTTGCGGTTGTCATGAAGCAAAGTACCATTGCGACAGAGATTGAAGGCTGGGGAGCTCCAGGAAATATTGGCTGCGGAAATACCTACTGGGTGCCCGGAAACAGGTGCGGATTGAACGGCAATGACTGCCGCCCTTTCAATGGGAGCGGCTTTGCGTTCAGATGTCCTGCAAATTGTGCCAGTGTAATGGTCTTGAACCCCAGAGCAGTTGGTGCTCAGGAGATCAACTATCGACCTATGGTCATTGGAGGGCCATCGAAAGAAGACGCCACACCCATCTACCGAAGTGACTCTTTCATCTGCGGCTCGGCCATCCATGCTGGAATCATCGATAATGCCAAAGGTGGCTGCGGAGTTGTATCTTTAGTCGGCAAGCACCGCGATTATCAGAGCTCGAAGAAGCATGGCATATCGAGCATTGGGTTTGACTCGGAGTTTCCATCATCCTTCACATTCCACTCTGGGACGACTTGTGAAGCCAAAGATCCTCGCTGGCCATTGCTCTTTGTATCGTTGACGTTCACTATTTTACTGTCCTTGTTTACAACCTCGTCCGGTCTGTTTTTCTTCAGCATTTTCACCGGAGTATTTTTCCATGTTGGTCTAGCGTCAGATCCGCCTGGACATGCCAATGTCACCGACCTGATTTCAAACCTGCTTGGAAAGTATCTACCAGCCGCATTTTGTGCCTTTGTCATCTACAGATATATGGGTGTTCGTAGAGCACTTTCTGGGCTTACCGCGCAGATCGAAAAGACCGTTCTTTGGCTAGGTGGTTGTTGGTTCGGCGCTCTTTCGAATTACACCTTGGATTGGATTCCCATACAGCGTCTTAACGCCCACGATCTCAACCAACAGCCTGGAGCAAAGCTGGCCCTGGCTCTCATCGTTACATTGATTGCTCTTATTGTGGTTAAGCAAATATTCTTCTTCCGACGAGAAGGACGCCTGATTCGCTATCTTGGTCTCTACGGAATCTTCATCGGCGCGATCTTGCTGTCACTGCTTTTGCCAGGCTTGAGTCTACGCATTCATCATTATATTCTTGGTCTCTTGCTTCTACCTGGAACAAGCATGCAAACCCGACCTGCACTCCTCTATCAAGGCATTCTTGTTGGTCTATTCATAAATGGCATCGCACGGTGGGGATTTGACTCAGTGCTTCAAACACCAGCTGCACTTCAAGGAGACGCTCAGCACAATTCCAAACTTCCAATCATCCCAGCACCTAACATCACCCTCGGAGATGCGATATCTACGATATCATTCTCGTGGCTTGCACCACCCGAGCCTTTCGACGGAATATCTGTCTTGGTGAACGACGTAGAGCGCTTCAGGGGCTACACAGATGAAGGATTCTCTAGCGACAAGAACTTTGTTTGGGGTAGACCAGGGCTGAGAACTGGAGACAGCGACAGGAATGATTATTTCCGTTTTGGCTACATGCAAGGCTCGAGTAGCTGGGACTATACGAAGGCAGGTACATGGAACAAAGACGGAGAGTGGGTGCCGATGCAGAAGGGACCGAGCAAAATCAAGAGTCGTGAACTGAACGGAGAGGTGTTTGGGGTCTACTGATGAGATCGCTCTGAACATTGCGGAGCAGGTCGAAATGATGATACGTCATGAACATGTAAACAGGAGAGGATACCCCGATGTAGGAAGTGTAGCGATACTTTAATGAATTATGATTGAATTGGCCGTTGCTTAAGTGGAATTCTCTGCCACCCCGTGACCAAAGAGGTATTTTTGAGGCAAGTTTCATGTATGATTCAGGTGTTGCAGGACACGGAAAGCTGATAACATCCAGAGCATCTTCTTAATGCTGGCGTTTATTTGCATGTAATGCGGACAATATACTGAGACTGTTTGGACAACTTTTCCGAGAGACGCCATTGGGACGGAGTTTCAGTTGTGCGCATAGGTGAGTATCTCTGAGCATGTAGAGGCAAGGTTACTCCGCCATTCATCTACACAACCTTACTTCTCGCCTTCCACGAGACATCACTCATTCCTAAGTCCATCCCTCCGCAGCTCTGTCCTAGCGATACAACCCTTTGCTGCAGTAGATTTCAGCACGAGCAACCTGAAGCTCAATCACTCGTGGCGGAACCCCGCAATCTGTCCAATACTCGTCGCCGTGGCTGACAGCCATCTCAGCCCTATCTCAAACT
This sequence comes from Cadophora luteo-olivacea, assembly GCA_026120085.1. Classification (NCBI taxonomy): domain Eukaryota; kingdom Fungi; phylum Ascomycota; class Leotiomycetes; order Helotiales; family Ploettnerulaceae; genus Cadophora; species Cadophora luteo-olivacea. The sequence goes on from JALRMC010000086.1 coordinate 44,842, forward strand.
CAAATTGCCAGGCTCAAGCTTTGTGGCTCTTCTCCGTTGCGATTAAGAATCCCACAAGACTTGGTATCCACGAGGATAAGCTCATGATAAGCCCCAACGTTTCCGCGTGCCGTATCTGGCAAGGATGCTACATGCATATGCAAGGTGGCACTATCAGCCATCAAATCAAATGATGCTGTTCATACGGTATTGTAGCATCGGTACGGCCAAGCTATCTCGATTAGGATACAAGGAGCCGGGAAGATAAGGCGAGATCTGCTGGCCGTGTTGAGGTGCAGTGGTGCATTGTCCTACAGAAGCGGGGGATGTTGGGGGTACATCTGATAAATTGACGTGATACCATCCTTCTTTTCTGAGTGACTGAATGGTGACATCGTCGTCTGCCGTTGGAACTTCTGTCTATTCTTATTACTTAGTTAAGAACATCTGTCAACTCATCATAATGCCCACTCGAGCAGACCGAGTCGTTGATGAACGAGCCCTTCATGTCACCTCTATCTTCCAGAAAACAGGAGAGCACGCTGTTATTGACCATGTTGCTGATAGCGATGAGGAAGTCTTGACAGCTCTCGGATACAAGCAGGAGTCTAAACGTGACTTTTCCATCTGGTCTTCATTCTCAGTGTCTTTCTCCATCCTCGGGCTTTTGCCTTCAGTTGCATCGACGCTTGGGTACAACCTTGCCTACAGCGGTCCAGCAGGCGCAGTATGGGGATGGGTCGTGGCTGCTGTTCTCATTCAATTTGTTGCTTTGGCTATGGCAGAGCTGTGCTCCAGCATGCCTACAGCAGGAGGACTCTATTATGCAGCGGCTGTGCTGGCTCCTGAGGGGTGGGGGCCTCTGCTTTCATGGGTATGTTGATTTCCCCCCCCCCCCAATGCTTCCAGGAATGGTACTAAACATTCACACAGATCACGGGCTGGTCCAACTTCGTGGGCCTCTGTACAGGGCCATGTTCAGTCAATTTCGCCCTCTCAGCAATGATCTTGACGGCGGTTCAAATTGGCAACCCAGGGTACGTGATGGAAATATTTCACGTCTATCTTCTCATGATAGGCCTCATGGTCTTCGAAGGTCTCCTCACAATGAACTCCACAAAGTTCATCGGTCAGCTCAACAAAGTTGGAACGATCGTCAACCTCGTTGTCCTGGTCATTTTCATCGTCTTGATGCCCGCCGGCTCAATCAACCAACCAAAGACTAATCCTAACAACATCGTGTGGACGTCTGATGGGATTGTCAATGGGACAGAATGGCCGACGGGTTTTGCGTTCATGATGGGCTTTCTTTCTGTTATCTGGACGATGTCTGGATATGATGCGCCGTTCCACCTTTCGGAAGAATGCTCGAATGCTAATATCGCAAGTCCACGGGCGATTGTCATGACTGCTCAGATGGGACTGTACTTTGGATGGGCTATCATCCTGGTGATCGCATATACTGTGAAGGATGTACAAGATGTGGTTGCTGGTCAATATGGTCAGCCGATGGGGAGCCTTTGTCTCCAGGTTTTGGGACCGAAAGCGGGTTTGGTGATGTTCTCGCTGAACATCTTTGCACAATTCTTCGTCGGACAAGGGTAAGGAATTTCGCTCAACCCTCAGTGACACCTGCTCATAATACTTGCAGAATTACCGTCGCCTCTTCGCGAGTTGTATACGCATACTCCCGTGATGGAGCTCTTCCAGGATCTCGCTGGCTCAAGAAGGTCAACAGCCACACCAAAACACCAGTCAACGCTGTTTGGTTCGTCGTTGCGATTGGCTGTGTGCTGGGAACGCTCATGTTTGCGAGTCCCGTGGCGATCGGTGCCGTCTTCTCAATCGGAGCCATCGCTCAATATACTGCGTTCATCATTCCAATCGGTCTGAAGCTCTTTGTGGTAGGGGACAAGTTCCGACCAGGTTAGACCCTACTAATTCATGTCGAATGTCGGAATTCTAATAAATGTCCTCAGGACCTTGGCACCTAGGCCGCTACTCGAAACCTATCGGTGCCGTCGCTTGCTGCTGGGTCGCACTTATCATTCCAGTACTCTGTTTCCCCTCTGTTCGTGGAAATGATCTTACGAAACTGACCATGAATTACACTTGCCTGATTTATGGCGGGACCATGTTTTTGGCGCTACTCTGGTATGCAGTTGATGCTAGGAAATGGTTCAAGGGGCCAAAGATTAATGTCGAGCACATGATGAACTTGAATACGCTTGAGGATAGAAGTGATAGCGTGGAGCAGATTCCACAAAAGACTGCCGAGAAAAGTTGAGAAATTACTTAGGTGGGAATGACTACAACTTGCACCAGAAATGAGCTGTATTCTTGAAATTTTGCAGAACCTGTTTTGTCTCAAGACGATGTAAAACGACCTTCAAGACTCTCAGTAGCATTTAACTCACCTTGAAGTCACCATCGTCAAGTGATGTTGACATCTTCCTCTCTCGCTTATTGATGCCAAGGAAGCTCGGACGGGGAATTTCCAGGCTGCATTTAATCTCGCTTTCGTCATACAATCCTTCCCTGTTTCTACATCCACTCAACACCAGCAAAGTGAGCCACCATGGAAGTAATAGACAAGCGGCTCGCTCCGTACATCATCACTTCACAAAGTGACATAACGTACGAATTGTATCAATCCTGATGTAAAACTTTGTTGCTAATGCAAACCTAGTGCCGAGGCACCTCAGCTGTCTCTTGACATCAGCGCAAGTGGGCGATTGTCGAAGACACTCCCATTTCAAATTCAGTTCACTTTGAAGCGATCTGAAGATGGACACGACAATCCATGTATCTTTCATTGGAGCCCCAATATCCACGGCTTCGGATTGATAGGTTTTGTTCTGCTGCACGAAACCGCGGACGGCGACGTTGAGAAAGTAAAAGTTGATCATTCGGGTCTTGTGAAATTGCCCGAGGAAAAAGGGCCACTAATTGTTGGCGCTGGTAATTATTTCCTCTGGGAACTGACGCCAGGAAACGAAACCACTTTTGTGGCGACCCTGCCCGAACGATTTCAGAAAGTCCTAGTCCCAGGGGAGAAGTACCATCTCGTCTGGCCTGGAAATGAAATCGATCAATGGGACTGGGGCACTATTTCTGGACATGCGGACCAAGAGCTGAAGCCGAGGTCAGCGGACGAGAAGTCAGCGAAACCAAAATTGATTCTGCCTGGTGGACCAAGCATCTCTTTCCAAGCTGAAGAAGAGTCAGAGCCGTGGCCGATGCGAGTAATGCGTGAGAAGAAGATTGGCTTCGCTGCGGCTAATCTTGAAGAGGAGAAATGGCGGCAGAGGCAAGAAAGGAAGAAAAAAGAACAAGCGGACCGTCCAAGCTCACCAAAGCCAATTGAAGCATCCGAGCGAGCGTAAGTTCTCCTCTCATCAGATTCAAGACTGAAATCACATCACCGTCCTCAATTCCTGCATTTGGCCGCAGAGAGAGACATGTACATGGGCACTGTTGACACAAAACTAATTTTATAGGCCAGAGGCACCTATCCTCAGCGCGACATTGCAATTACCATCTGAAGTACCCAAAACCGGAATTATCGACGTGGAGATGAAGGTCACCTACGAAGCCTTGGAACATGATGGGGACCAACCGGCGAGACCAATCACCTTTCACACTCACCTCTTCAATGATGCTGACAATCCACGCGAAGGATTTCGGCTCTACCGTCACAGGGGTGGTGACAAGTGGGAGAAGTACGTGAATCCAGAAGAATCAGGATCAGGATTCATGATCGTCGACGAGCCCGACCTAGAAGTCAGCCCTGGTCAACACGAAGATTTTGTCAGTCTACGTCCTGGCGAATCTTGGACCACGCTGCGTCGCATACAAGGAGAATCTTGGACGCTGCTTCCTGACGACGCGGAAAGTGGTGATGAGTTTCGGTACAGGTTCAATGGTGTTACCGTGGATTGGTGGGATTGGGGGAGTCGAGAGGAGCATGCGAACACCGTTGTCAAATTGCCGTGCTGGACGGCGGGGCGAGTTGTTGAACCTACTCACAACGAGGGGAGACCGGTACTGGTAGTGCCTGCGTCGAATACACAGGAGTTTAGCATTATATAGCGGTGTTCATGAGTTCGTGGAGGTCATGCGAATTCAATGTTCCATTTCTGTCATGAGCCGTTGTTCGTCTTAACAGGTCATAGCAAATTCGCATCAGCAGGAGTAATTGTCCCTCGATCAATCGTGTTTTATTTCTCTATAATGTGCTGTATCTACAATACTTCTCGCATTGCCTAACCACGAAGTAAAGGTTCTGTCTCACCAACAGCATCATCAACCACCCCTTGCTGATGGCGGGATGCCAGCCAAAACAGCACTCCCTGTGCCACAGCAAATATAGCACTGTCAATTGTTACCCATCCAACCCACTGGTACCAATAAGTCAAAAGACCTAATGATGGCCCAAATTCGTCCACTTTATCCCACGGAAATCCAAGTCTCCCGAGCCAGGCAACAGCAATAAATGCGAAGACGACTGCCTGTATGGCCAGTCCAGTCACACTCAACGCCCCGGGGTTATCTCGTGCTCTTATCGTCTTTGCCTGAGCGAAGTCGGCTGCGACGCAGAGGATGGTGACGATTGGAATGACAACTTGTGAGTGGACGAAGGAGAACACTGCGCCCGCCCAACTGCGATATTCGTCCTCTCTGCCGTTGACATTGAGGGCATCGATCAGCAGGGGAACGATGGAGATGAGCAAGTAGGATACATAGATGGCTATGACTTTGTAGCGCTGACCTGGGCGGTCATCGGCGGATGGATAGGTCAGGCAAGCGATGAAGCTGTAGTCGATGATCAGTGTTGTACGAGACTGAGAAAGCGCCCTCGTCACTTACATGACAAGCCAGAGTACCCAGACCAGAGTAAATTGGGCAAAGTTCAGCCAATCGCCGGCATTGGGAGGCTTGTTGACGAATACATCGGATGGCTCGAAGGAGTTGACGACCCAGAAAAAAGATAATGTGAATTCCTCGGTGGCGCTGATAAGATTGAATAACACATAGTACAGAGAGATCCCAGAAGAATTACGCCTCTGCCACAGAAGTTGCAATTGAGGTAGAAAGGAAGCGAAGCTCACGATCAGAAGGATACTGGCAGTATCGTCAACGATGAACAGATCATGGTATTCCTATGGGAGGGGGCATACATTCGGAGCCAATTCGGCACGGGAGAGATAGCCATGCCGGGCGAGATGTGATAAGAAAAGTCGATGCAAGTGAAAGAAATGAATGCAGCTGCAAGAAGCAGGTAGTTTATTTTAGCTTTGGAGTTGATTCTGGATGAGGTGGACGGCGTCGTTTTCTATCAAGGTTTTTTTAAGGTTGTTGTCTCCCGCTGGGCCCGCTGTCTGCCGAAATTAGAAGCCTGTGCCGCTGAAGTGCATTTGCTTTAGGCTTACCGAGCCTCTAAATTGCCTGCGCCTCTTGGGACGGATCAGGAGACTCAACTTCTCCGGTTCCTGGATTCGGCCTTACTTGATATCCGGGCATCCCTAATGATTTGTAGAATTACAGCAATTGTCTCCGCAGACTTCTTGTAGATTTCTCTCACAAATTAGTAAACAATGTTCGTCTTCTTTTCTATATCTTGTAAATGTTAGGCCACGGATTTGCAGCATCATGTCGGATCAACTGGCAAGTCCCTCCGTTTCTGACGCACCGAAGCAGAGCTGGCTTCTAACCAGGTACGCCCTGAGAATATCAAGACTAGCGGATCTCAGCTGCGCCTTTATTTCTTCTTCTGAGGACAGGATCAATCAGAAAGAGGGACAATTGCCGAGTATCTTCACGTACAAATGCTCGGCGATAAGCGAGAAATACAGAAAACAAGCGTTTTGGGCGATGTACGGAGGTACAGCGGTTATGTTTTCCCCCCTGTTTTTGCCAGGGGGTGCGCTCTTAACCTGAAGGGGTAATATCACGTTAATGCACTGAACACGCGTTTGTATGGTAATTTCTATGGAAAATAATGAAGAAGATATCTAATTGATGATAATTAATATTTTGTAAACAATCCATCGGTATCAATAACAGCTTGACAACGTGCCGGCATACTCTCGATTAAGGCACGGAACTCAAATTCCCCTACTTTTTCCTACGCATCTTTAACTGCCGCACGAAGCCTGTCGTAGCTAAGGTTCTCGGGGTAATTGTCTTGAATATAGTTCTTTATGATATACCATACTCTCTCGATTGGGTTCAAATCGGGAGAGAATAGAGGCTAAAAGATAACTATGATTCCTTATTCAGCTAGATCTTGTTTTGTATCGCCGGCAGCATGTCCAGGAGCCGAATCTTGTATAAGAACAAGATAGATGCCCTCTCGTCTTATTATTTCGATATACCTGTGTATAATGGGTACTGTCCTTTGACAATAGGACTCTTGATTAATCGATCCATAGTCCTTTTCCCAGAATATTCCTGGCCCTTTTGTGTGCTTGTGAAAGTAACCCCAAAACATCTAGCTCTTCTTTCGTTGATGCCTCTCGACGATACAAGTAGGATGCTACTCTTCGCTAGGCCTTCGAGTAACCCAAGTTCGTGTATGCCTTCCTCCGGTAATCCAGGTTTCATCGGTCTATAAGATTTGGTACTATTGGTTTATTGTCCACTTAACGTGTTCCTCTGCCCACGCTTTCCGGAGCTTCTGATTCTTCTCTGAAATAGGAGGCTTTCGCATAGCCAATCGACGATGGAACCTCTCGCGAAGTAGAGCGGATCGGATGGCATCTTTTTTGACTCTAAAGTTCATGACTGTCGCTAGTTGACTGAAAGACATTCGACGGTTCTGAGTTGAAGAACACACGAAAAAGACTAAGTCTTCGACTTGAGCTTGTGTAAGAACAGGCTAACGACCTGTCTTCTTTTTCGGTGTAGCTTGCGAAGACTTGACGGTATATTTGATTTGTTCGTAGGTCGGATGGAAAGGTAAATAATCGTGTATCTGTTTATAAGACCAGCCTATTTCGTAAAGAAGACGAATATCCCTTCGTTGATCGTGTGTAGCATGAGACGATCGAGTTGCTTTAGTAGGTGCAAGTGGAGGCATAAGAGAAGCGAGTTGAGGTAAAGGAGTAGAAGGGAATCGATAAAAGACTGACGGTTCAAGTACTGGTAAGGAAAGACTTATTGTGATAGCTTCAATTGCATAGAATTCTACAGAGTTTATAGTATAAACGCGTGTAACGCGTAGAGCTTCAATGCTTTGACCCTCTGGTGTTCTTACCTCTTCAGGTTAAGAGTGCACCCCCTGGCAAAAACAGGGGGGAAAACATAACCGCTGTACCTCCGTAGAACAGAAGTCCAGGCGGTACTTTTGTGTAACCCATGCCATATAAGAGGCTAGACTTCGGTCCCTGTAGTGCTTTGCCTCACTTCTAGGTGAAGGCTAATTGTTCTTCAATCTTTGCTACTCACTGATGGGAAAGGGCGGTTAGATCAACATCTTGTGGGCTATGGCTTTCCTAATGGTCGGGAATTTCTTGATGGACTTTCAAGTTCGTTTTCACGACGCATTCTACGTGGGCGTCTCCATTAGGCAAGTATCACACCTAGACTCCACTTCTTACGAGTGGCCATCAGTGAGAGGATCCTCGGCTCTTCCCGCCACCCCTGATCTACGCCTCATCCTTCAAGCGCCCGATTTTCAATCAATATGTTCCTTTTTTCACCATTACTCGTAAAACAAGGAGCTAAGCCAATCCTCTCGATATCATGTGCACAATGCCCCTGGACAAACACCACTTTCAAGAAATTTCTACTGCGATTAAGGTTCTTGGCTTGCAGCGGTTAAATGTGAAACCCCCTGGTCTTATCTACCCACTTGGGCTCCCACGAGGTGAACTGGCCACTTAAACGTTTTTCCAGAAGATTAAACTTACATGCAGGATTCTCAATATCCATCTAGTGTGGTCCCTTTTTACTGAAAGAAGTCAACTTTCCGACTCTTTCTGCGAACCTGAATTGACTAGACTTGGTCAAACGGTTACTTGAGCCACTCATGTGGCTATATCCGTAAACCCCTGCAGAATATACCTTTGGACCGGGAACTTGACTTCGGATCCAATGGTCTGGAATTGCACCTTGAGCAGCAAAATACCAGGTGCTGTGCCGCTGCTCCTACAAAGTAACATCGCCAGGCACTAGAACGATTTTCATCTATAAGCAATAAGAATTGTGGCCCATAATGCCGGGGCTGTGGTTGGACGAAGTCTGGGAAGCTCGCACCCACTTTCCCACGAATACGTTTACCATGTAGCACTCTTGATATGGTTGACTTGGTGGCTTCTGGGGGTTTGCCTCTATATATGCCTCTTCAATTCATCCAAGTCATTCTTACTTCTCATCCGATCAACATCGTGTTCTCGGACTTAGGGTCCCAGGCTATTCATCGATCATGCATCACTCATTGAGTCTCCGCAGGCTCTGCATGTTCTTTGGCGTCACCTACCTTTTCCCTCTTTTTATTCAGCTTGTAGCTGCCCAACACTGGGATGGCCCATCTCCATATGGTGACGGCTTTGCCCGGATGTCAAGTCTGTCGAAGAGGGGTGGGACATTACCTACCCAAGTTTTGAGGGTAACAGCAGTTATCCTCCCCCAGTCACAGGCCTTGTCGATGGCTTCGGTAACAATGCAAGCGATATTGGAACCTTGAGGGCTAGAGATGCCAAGGACTTCTATCTCAGAATTATGCCTCTGGGTGCGTCAATTACTGAAGGTGTCGCTTCATCGGATGGCAATGGCTACCGCAAGTGGCTTCGCCAACAACTTCGCTGGAAAGGCTGGAAAGTAAACATGGTTGGGTCGAAGGCAAACGGTAACATGGCCGATAGAGTATGTAATGCGTACAATACGGAACTTTGACTCCCTCTTTACCTTCGGAATTTACAAAATGACTGACGAGCGTTTCACCTGCAGGACAATGAGGGACATCCAGGTTGGGTCATCACGCAGGTGCACGACGCTTTCTTGTCTGTTGCCAACACGAAGCCAAACTTGGTGCTTATCAATGTTGGAACGTGAGTGAATTCCTTAGCATTATTTTGGCATTCTGCGATGGCGCCTGCTTCATCCCAAGCCCGCGAGGACTACGAAAGACTGACATCCGACAGGAATGACTGTGGCCAAAATCTCGACACTGCTAACGCTGGTGTGCGTATGAAGGCTATGATCGATGACATCTATTCCAGAGTACCAGGTGTTACTGTGATTCTCTCGACCTTGGTCAAAAGCAAAAGCAACGACGCCTGTGCTGCGAACCTGAGTCAACAGTACAGAAACCTTGTCACCAACACTTATAGTGGACAAAGAATCGGCCTCGCCGATATCTATTCAGCCATTTCCATGGACCAGGTTTCTGGAGATGGTATTCATCCTACAGACGATGGCTACAAGCTCTTCGCTGCCGTATGGTGGGATGCTATCAGTCGGCTCGAGGATACCATCCAACCACCTGCAAGCGATGGCATTGTTGACGACTCCGCGAGCGGCGTCAGCAATTGCGCAAAGATCGCTGGTGGCGCACGAGGTCCCGTTCGAACGCAAGTAGGAAGTGGCCACGATGACGGCAAGTATGTGCACAATCGTGTCGAACGAGGTGCCCTCGAATCTGCTCGCATCCAGAAGAACAATGATCCCAAAACTATCACTCAGCAGATCCCTCTCAACATGTTCTTTGCCAACATTGTCAAGAACGACCCGAATGCCGATCGCGCCTCTGCTCTTGACGATTGGATACGGATCTTCAGGAGCGTTGAAGGCGTAACTACTTTCTACATGCGTCAAAATCTCGGTGGCGGTAAATTTGGCGCAAGCACAGTGATTGATATTGGAATGGACTGTCCATATGGATCAGGTGAGGCGCAAAAAGATCTTTCTAATGCTTCGTACCAATAGATTACTAATCTACTTGATATTACAGGCCACGCGTTTGGCGATCTGGTTCGTGATACTTTCTTTGCGGCCATTTATTTCCCCCTTGGGCAATCAGGGAGCAACATTACGATCTTCCCCTTCATTCTTCCACTCTATGCTGACTGAGAATCTCCTCTCTTCATAGAATAATGACGGCCTCGGTGAGTAATAGCAATTGTTGGCATCCAGTACCAGATGAGAACTCATCAATGCGCAGATGATTTCTTCTGTATCAGGGATGGTGCGTCGGTACATGTCTCGTTGAACCGAGGAGGTAGCCCACCAAAATTTGAGTCCATCGGGCAGGTACGTACTCACATGTTCTAGCCGTGTTTATAGCAGTGATTGACAGGTGCATCTTACTACAGATTGTCCCACCAACGTCCGGCTGGGAGGGTTACCAAGTCCGCATTGCTGGTCAGCAAGCTCCGAGCCTGAAATTTATTTGCAATCCGCGGTTCGCTGACAATAATAGATATCGATGGCGATGGAAGAGCCGATTTTTGTCTTGTAGCAGCTGATGGTGCTGACGTCAAGTAAGTTCAATTCCCCTTACACACGCGTCGCCATTTAATTCTTACACAAAACTACAGATGCTCCCGAAACGGCGGCCAAGGTGACTCGCCTTCCTGGCAGGGTTTTACCACAGTGGGCGGTCTCAGAGGTGTGGTCTTCAACCAGAGAAAAGCATATGCCAATGAATTTCAGCTTGGTAAGCCCATCCCACCATAGTTTTCTTACAGTGAAAGGACCTTCTCGTTCTAGATCGACTTCTTCCTGTTTCTATGCAGTATGACTGGGAAGCGCCGTTATCATATACGAGCCCCCATGCTAATTTTTGATGTGTCACATATAGGTGATATTAACGGAGAGTAAGTTCAAATCACTCAAAACTATTCTTATCTATTTCAAGGCCGCTAACGAAAGGCTTTTAGCTTTCGCGCTGATCTTTTCATTGTTGGTGACAATGGTAATGTTGAAACATGGACGAACTTCAGAGGTCGGGGAAGCGGTATTGTATGAGTCCCTCTGTATCTAGCTTATTTCGGACATCTGACCAGCGTTATCTAGGTACCTGAATGGTCTTCCTCAGGTCTCACACACCAAGGGCAACCAGAAACCGGTATTCGACCAAATATCAAATTTGGAAGGATCTACGGGTCCGGCCGACTCGACTACATATACATCAAAGAGGAAGAAGACTGGTTCGATGTCAAGGTCTGGGAGAATACTGGTGGCGGTGGTACCAAGCGCAAAGGAGATGGCGTTTTCTACTGTGATATGCGTGGTACTGGCAGTGACGACTACGTCTGGATTTACATGGACGGCCATTCCAACGAGGTTTTCGGCAACACGCATAATCCTCCGTACTGGGACCCCAACATCAAAATTACAATCACAGTTCCCGGGCCCAGGACTGGTATTCATGTAAGTCAAGCTTCTGAAAGCAGATTGCTTTTATCCCTACTCCTACCAGTCAGAACTGCCTAGCTGGAATTACCTTGTAATTTCACGAATGTGCAGCAGCATCCCCTCCAGAAAATCAAATTACCAATGTTAATTTCTTGCTTCTTAGTTGGCAGATTGGACCGGAAATGGCAGGTGTGATGTTTTGGTTCAGAACAAGGCTTCTGGTGCTGTAACACTATACGAAAACCAATGGAATGCAGGCACGAAGACCCTGACATTCGTTAATCGAGGTGTCGTTGCTTCACCAGGATGTACAGAGGGCTGGGGTGTCGGCATTTTCGATCGTGGCATGCGCATTGCTGATATGGAGTGAGTCTTTCCCCATGAGACAGTAGAAAGCCTAAATGGAGCTAATGAGTCTGTTCTGTCTTCTAGTGGTGATGGTAGAGCAGATATTGTATGCTTTGAAAAAGGCGGTCGTATAACTGGTTGGCTCAATCGGGCGTCTGGCATGTTCAATGCTGGTCAAATCAAGCTATCAGAAGGATGGTGAGTATGAATTCCTCAAAACTGCTCGCAACAATTTCGAGCAGCCAACTCCTACCCGACATGCATCAGTCATCTACAGCGCGCCATCGAAGATCACTTCGCTGACCAAGATATGCTGCTAGGGATCGTGCAAATCTTCGCTTGGCTGATGTTGAGCATTCCGGGAGAGCCGATATTATCTGGCTTGACAAGTACTCTGGCGCAGGAAGGGTGTGGAAAAACAACGGTTATGCTGGTCCTAATGGTGGAGGAGGAGGCAGCTCCTTTTCCTGGACAAGTCGCGGTGTGCTGTATTCGCCGATCGACCGAGGCGAAGTGATGGTAAGCTTCAAATTCACTGGCTGGATAATGAGACCGAAGTATTTGCTGATGTATGCTGTCATTTGCAGAACTTTGCGAACCTGGGTGGTCTTGGACGAGCAGACCTCATTCAGGTATACCCTGGTACCAACGAGGTGAGGTGACCCGAAACCATCAACGATCACGTCACCAGCATATACTAATTGCACTCCAGGCCTACACGTTCTTCAATGAATGCGGCGGTGGCGGAGCTGGTGGTGATGATGGACCGATCGGTAAGTCAACATCGTCCTCATGTAGCAGCACAATATACTGATATCGCGCGACTTGACAGAGGATCCTGGTCTCCCGACCTATTCCACGAATACAGTCCAGGTTAACTTTGATGGTCAATGGTGTAACGCCAACCAGAGAGCCATACTGACCGAAGAATTCAATCACGCCTATGAGATGGCTGCGGTCACAAGAGATAATTTGCAGAACGGACGCTATTACAACGACTTCTTTGATCAGCCATCTCGGAATGATCCCGGATTTGCGGGTAGAACACGCAATGTTTACGATCGTATCAATAGCAGTGAGTCCCATGGTTTCTATCGAGCTCAGGCTTCAGGCTCTCACCACTGTACGTACCTTTTGGACTGACAGGAATTCTTAGTGCTTCGGGGCACCAATGCCGCCATCGCGATCACAATACGTTGTGACCAGACAACCCCCGGATGCAGAGCTCGTGGCCAGTATGCGCACATGAACCCCACCAACCGAATTATGAATGTCTGCGACAGATTTTTCGACGACAACCTCCGTGGTACAAAGGGGGAAGATTTATCGCTAAAATCAACATCCAAGCTTCTGGGTGACTGCGGAAGCAACTTTGACTTGCGTATCGCTCAACGCGCCCGGGCAGCAACTATCATACACGAGTGCACACATACCCCCTATGCCATGAATGGAGAGCCTTGCGATGACTATGCGTACGGGTTCATTGGCTGCTCATTACTACCCAGAGGCACTTTCAACCGTGCTTGTGCTCCTTATGCAAGGGCCAACGATAAGAAGTGTGTGAATGCGGGTGGGGGAGAAGGTTTCTGCAATGGCGACATCAGTACCAAGAATGCCGATACTTACGCATTTGTCGCAGGTGGCGTTTTCTTTGAGCAGAGATGCGGTAGGCCTGTCCCGTTCCCACCCCTGCCCGCAGGTGTTAGCAAAAGAAGCATCGAAGCTGCGGGTGTGGCAAATAGACAGACCTCACGATCTACAAGAAGAGCCCCGCAGGTCACAAGGGAAGTGGTCAACTCCAACGGTCATTCGAACGGTGTTCGCCAGGCACAAAACATAAGCAACATCGACTCGATATCCGAGCTGCGGAAAGGTAAAAGACAGACAGATTCATGCCCTATCATGGACGACTATCTAGTCATTGACGGAGATGAGAACGCGATCAGTGTGACTGGGTACGTCCATTTCGGCGATTCTTACGCTTCTGGCATGGGTACCGGAACCACGTCAAGCGACTCTTGTCGTGTGGGAAGCAATAATTGTGAGTCTCTTCAATTTGTGTTTGAGGTATTCGAATCTGAAAGGGCCAAATCGACTTGCTCCTGCTGGGTTGCTATCGAAAAAATGACCGAATCATTCCCTCCCTATAACTCAACATAATTGAAGCTGATTCTTTCTATAGACGGTGAGCTTCTACGACAGTGGTTTTCTGGCAGTGCCAGTATCACGTACGAGCGACATTCTTGTTCAGGCGACACTATCGACGGCTTGAATTCACAGATTGGGAAGTGGTCAAACATGGGAACTGCAACAGTTGGCACACTCACCAGTATGTACCTTTTCTCACTCACAACAAAACCAGGATCTCGGTATCGACGTCTCAGGAGCGGGGCCTCAATTGAGGCTTCAAATATCGCAGTGCTAATCTTTTCTTACAGTCGGCGGTAATGACGTGGGATTCTCTGACCTGGTTTACTACTGCGTCATCACCCCGAACACTGCGCATTTGCCATCAACAAATCGGCAGTACTGCGTAGATGCCGAAAACAAAGCGATCAGTTACATGGATGACCCTTCAGGGAATGGCTTACGCGCTAAGCTGAAGTAAGTCTTTCAATTTTCCCTTGCATCGTTCGGAGCGTAGTGAAGTTGGAGAGTCATCCAGCTGTCCGGGACAGCCGTGAGTAGAAAGCCCTAGTACCACATTCGCTGACCCTCATAAATAGAAACGCTTATATCTCTATCCTTCAGAAGTCTGGACGGAATGACTTCGAACTGTTTGTTACTGGCTACCCAAAGTTCTTCGACGAGCAAACAACAGGTTGCAACAAAGCCTCATTCCATTACTGGTGGAGTACGCAAGAGATCGGATTTCTCCACGACCCCCGTATCGTACTTCTGACGACTGATCTACGCACCGAGCTGGACGCGCTTGTCGATAAATTGAATGGGGTCATTCAAGGCGCCATTGAAGATGCCAATAACGAGCGCGATACAAACCAAGTACATTTCGTGAATATCGTGGACAAGTTTTCCAATGGAAACCACAGATGGTGCGAGAATGGTGTTCGCGATCCCGAGCCATCCCGGCAAGACACATGGTTCTTCCTGTCCGCCTGGCCCGACGTCAACTACGATACCAGCGCGGCAGAAGATAGCGAGATTCGGGCACTCGTCAGCCAGGGGCAGATCAATCTTCCCGACTCCTCATCCTGCTACAACGATCTCACCTCCTCAGCCAATGGCGCCGATCCCTACCTGTTGTCCATGTGTCGTGTGTCCGAGGAGATCGCTATGGACCCAAGTGGCCCGCAGGCATCGCGATTCAACTCAGCCAATGCTGCAATTGCTGCTGGGGACGTGAGCAGTCAGGACGTCTCCTGGTACGTTCCAACTCGACAGATCAAGACATTTCACCCGCGCTCGCCTGGTATGGCAGCATACCGAGATGCTGTGATTGAGGTCATGCAAGCTGTTGGCGTGGTGTAATGATGAAATGGAGTTCTCGGGATATCATGGTGATATCATGGTCAACCCATACCTTGGTACAGCATTAAATAATATTGAGAAAATGAAACAGTTGTAGAGTTTCCACAAACGTTGACGTCGACGTCTTAGATGTCTATTCATTTTGTATGTAGTACTGGGGATAGAATAGACAAGAACAATTTTTGAATGTGGCTATACGAAGCTGTCTCTACGAAGCTGTCTCTGTAATCGTCTACTTCAAAAAGAGTATCGCTCAACTTGCTGTGCGTTTGTGCATTCCCACGTGCCCATATGTTGTTTATTTATTGCTGCCCGCTTAACCTATACTTAAGCGAGAGCGCAGCCTAAACTCGAAATGGTTTTTGCCACGATCGAATGCTGGGAGCGAAGACTCTTTGTCCTTATTGCTGTCTGGTCGTTTCTCTGGTACACTTTATTCTCGAGTGCCTGTCGATTTTACCAGGCGATCGGGACGGTCCAAATCGCGGACTTTCCCCAGCGTCAGCTCGGCCACGCGTATTCGTCGGCATCGGCACTCGTGACATGCGGCTCCGTCTCATCAGGGGCGCAGCCATCCCAAACAGCGGCATTGTTCTTATGAACGCATGTTTTAGTTCTTTTGCAGCTGAAATGAGCGAATGATTGGCCTAGGAAAGCCAAGCTGCAAGTGCAAAGGATCACTTCATTAAACAAACGAGCACGCCAAGATAGGCAGAAAAGCGGCGACTGCAGAAGTGCCTCACGAGGAGATTACGAGCAAGCCAACAGCCGAAAAACCGAGGGAAACGACTCTCATACCCAAATTACAATGCGGCAGGATACTTGATTCGCTGCCAAATGTATAAGAAGCATTCTGTCTGCCCGTCTTGATTTTTCCAAGCATTCAATGACTTCGATCTGTGCTCATTGACAGCACTCATTTCACAGTTTCTTTTCTTTTTACAACGGTTCCCGTCATTGAGCCCAACACCTACTCAATTGATTTGTTCTTGCCGCATTTCAATTTTCTGGTTTCTCCGTAAACACACACACACACTGTCTCCCTCCACCATGGCACCCACCTTCTTTTCGAATGGAACATGGACTGGTGCATATCCAAACGGGACACTCATCAATCCCGACGATTGTACACTGGACTTGTGTCCTCTATCCGAGGCTCACTTCACCTACGTTCCTGTGAGTACGTTTGTTTTGCATATATGTTCCTTCATCTGATGAGACTCTACAGACGCTCTACGGGAACGCAGCGCTGGCTGGGATATTTGGGATTTATGCAGCTTTCCATTTGGTTGTAGGCATCCGTTTCAAGACGTGGGGATATATGATTGTAAGCAAACTCCCAACCTACCTGGTATTTCTCTAATGATCCAGGGTATGGTGGGTGGCCTTGCCCTTGAAGTATTGGGATATGCGAACCGGATCCGAATGCATTACAACCCCTTTCCCAAAATGCCATTCATTTTGTGAGTGCCAATCATTTCGTTCATCTCTGCACTCTTGTCCTTCGCATAACCTCATCAGTATTCAACATGTAGGCAACTCGTGGGTCTTACCATCGGCCCTGCATTCCTATCCGCGGCTATCTACCTCTGTCTTGGCCGCATAATTGTCGCCTACGGCCAACATATCTCTCGACTCAAGCCTCGCTCATACACGATAATATTCATGTCTTGCGATCTTGTCAGTCTCATTCTACAATCTGCGGGTGGGGCAATGGCCAGTATCGCAGACACACAAGAAGACACGGACATGGGAGTGAATGTGATGATTGCTGGATTGATTGCACAAGTCGTGAGCTTGACCGTGTTTTCGATTCTCTGCGCGGATTTCGCATTTCAATCGCGGAAGCAATGGAATGATCGTGACCCTCAATACTTCGCATTACGTCGGACTAAGTTCTGGAAGGCGTTTCTTACAGGTTCGTGCTGCTATGATCTGGAAAAAATGGAATTGAGCTTAAACTTTTGATAACAGGACTCTGCATTGCGACCCTCGCGATTTACATAAGATCTGTCTTTCGAGTTGCCGAACTATGGGGAGGGTTCGACAGCTCACTTGCGAACAACGAGCTAATCTTTATGGTACTCGAAGGTGGAATGCTTCTCATTGCGACGACATGTCAGACGATCTTCCATCCACACTTCACATTCAAGGGCAATTGGCATAATGCCAACTTCGGTATGGGGAAGGACAAGGCTGGGAGATATGTGAAGACAACCGAAGACAGTCTCGAATTGATGAGTAGGAGCAACCTGTCCTTGACCAATGTTACATTGAGGGTGTAGACCTTGCTGCTTCGTAAATAAGAGATTTGCGAGAAGCATTGATAATTTGGGCAAATTTGTTGTTCACATGAGCGGTCTGCACTTCCTGTAGATCTTGCCGCTGCCAAGCTGTAACAATAATAGCCAGTCGATTGCATCTCAATGTCCTTCCTGCTTGTTCGGCAACTCCACGGCTATAAGTAGCTGCTATCATGAGGACATACTTTGGTTGTCTTACAGTTTCCTCTTAAAAAGAATCATTCCTCGGGCTCATCCTCACGATGACCGCGAAGCCGTACCGCGAATATGAGTAATTCACCTTTACCCACCGCGATCACAAAAGGAAGTTGCGAGCAGGGCTATGCAGGGTCAGTACCAAGTTTCATCTTCATACACTCCTTATTCTTCATACTTTCTTCACCAAAGTCAACAACAATCGCTGGCAAACGATTCTTTTTCTCGGCTGGGAGCTCAGCAGTATCATTCCAACTGTGGCCTTGCGAAGAAGAACTGCTTGCCGTCTTTCTACTCCTCATCACCTCTGCATGCACCTCAACTTTAAAATCTGCCGAACATTTCATTCGACCTTTCCATTATCTCATGTCAAATACCAACACATAGCTTTCAAGGTGAGTATATGAATGATATCTATCTACGAGCCCTATCTTTACTGATGAATACATAATAGCTTACGATTGATTTGAACCATTATCATGGCTGGAAAGCAATCCGAGCCTACGAGCGCCGCCCTAATGCCATACGAGGTGGATGAGCTCATCAAGATCGTGAGAGCTACAGCTTCATCAAAGATTGGAAGAGATCTCAAATTATCAATTGGGAAACTCCTTTCCAGCTCAGATCAAGCAGATATTCCGAAGGCCAAGCGAGAAATTGACTTCAAGATGATGGAAGAGAACTTATCCAAAGGCGCATATGCGTCAATGGACGCCTTCAAAGCCGATGTCAACTTGATCTATGATAACATTGTCTCCGTGTACGATATCGAACACACAATATCCCAATCTGCTGCTGGCGTACGCAAGTACATGCTGGGCAATATCAGGAAGATAAAGCCTCCGCCCGCCCAACCAACGAAAACTGGTCAACCAGCTAAGAAACCAACTCCATTCAACGATTTCGTCAATCCTCTGAAGCGAAAGCGCTCTGATGAACAGGCAAATAAGAACATGCTGTGTGGTCGAAAGCGCTCAAGTTGGAGAGTCAACGATATTCGTGTCTTCTTGGAAGAGCACGGCATATATGTCAAGGCTGGCACACTGCCCCGGAATCATTTGATGGGTCTCCTCGAAAATCTTTCTGAGAAGCTCGAAAAGAAGGCCCAGTCTAATGCAACTTTGTCAGCAGGAGCAGAGCAAAGCGCATCATCAGTTTCGACGATTCCCCGGTCTGAAAATGCCTCTGGTTGCCCAACAGACAAGGCAAAAGGACGTCCCATGAAGCCAAAGTCCACAATGAATGTTCGAAGCGGACAGCAGTCAACCACATCAGGAATAGCAGGCTCAGCCAACACGCCCGCCACATCAGGAACACCACAGATCTCTACTTCCATGACAATCCGACAAAGCACAAACAGCCATGGACATCATTCGCACACCAAAGCCCCTTCACATGACTCCACTCCCGTGACCCAAGATCTCGCAACCACCAATAAATCGCTGGTCGAACCAGTATTCCCGGAAGCCATCCCGTTGGGAGTTCGGAACAAGATTTCCACAGTCATCTCCAAAGCTGAAGAACACTTGAGAGACATCGTCAGCCTATCTTCGCTCCTAGATAAAGTTCAACGTCAAAGCAACAGTGCAGATGAAGTTACATCCCAATTAAGATCGGAACTAGCAGAACTGTACGAGGAAGTCAAAAGCCTGGGTGTCGAAGACCGAAACAATCCTTTGACCGTCGTAATTCAAAAATCACAAGAGATCCCCGCATCAAAGGAGGAACAGATCGAGGATCTACAAGAACAGGTCGATACTCTGCAGGCAAAGATCGACAGGAAGGATGCGAAGACGGCTCGTCAGAAGAGTCACATTAAAAAGCTTGAGAGGGAACTTCAGCAAATCAATTTCATGACTGCAAAATACAAGAAATAAATCGATACGGATGAATGGTAGTTTTCGGAGCTCAGAGCGGTAGGACTATCTCCAATGTGCCGCTAAGAGATTTACTAACTCTATGAAAAGTTCGATCACAGAAAAGTCTGCAGCTCTGCTGCCTGGGCGACACTTTCCTACTTAGAAAATATGGCCGGGGAAGTGGAAGGGAAAGCAAACAAAAGTTACTGTTTTGGTATGGGCGGTTTGCATTTCAGAAACGCGACAGTCATCATTCAAAGGTATCGTTTCAGCAGGAGGCGCACGATCTGGGAGAGTCAGAGGATTTAACCCATAGCATACCACTCACCGGGGCTTCCACTTGTCAAAATCCAAACAGAAGCTAGGTTTTCCCCGACTATCTTTAAGACTATCCTGGATTTACATATTAAAGAAACACATTTACCTTTCATTAACTCAACTTCATGAGTGAAGCTATTGACCTTCAGGTCGCGTGCGGGGTCAAACTTGGCATCCCAAGATTAGCGAGCTATGATAAACAATGGCTATGTCTCTCATGTCCACGACGTTCGTATATTGTAATGTAGTAGAGTAAGAGCTGAAGCTCGGGACTTACAATTGAATCCCGAGTCCTCTTTGCTTCCTGTATTCAAGTGTCAGATTGAGATTCAAACAAAGGTCAGATGCTGAACATGTTCTGGGTACCTCACTTCTCGTGTTTCATGACATGGGGAGTGTGGATCATCCACAAAGCTCGCAATGAATGAGTTTATAAGAGTCCCGCAGCTAGATCTGGACGTTCTTTCCAGGTGAGTGGCTTCGATGACAAGCCTCAACATCTCTGCGTCTGGAGAGTCAGAAAACATATATCAAAAATGTTCTAGCCCAGGGGGATGTTCAACCTTCCAAGTAGTAAGGCCCCGAGACCTCGGGGTTAAATTTTTTTCAAGAGAAGCATCAAGAAGCAACATAAAATGAAGGTCCATTGGTCAATGTCACGATGTATAAAAGGTGGCGATTTGTTGCTTTATGTATTGAGTTCGTAGTAAAGAGTCGCCAATCCAAGCCCGAATCACAACTGTATGTACAGTAGGTAGTTGAGATACAGACCAGCAAACCCGCAAATGCTCAAATGCTCGCTGATGCTATGAAATGACTGATGCCCGCCCAATCCTGCCCAGAATGTGTGTGCAATAATCGCCCGCTCTCCGTACTCGTGCACCATGCCCCCCAACGTGATAATTTTCTCTGTAGCCTCAAGTTTGTTGCGCAATAAGTCTCGATGTCACTCCCCACCACATCTCCTGCCATTCATACATCCTCGCCAATGCTTTAGATATGAGCAACGACCTCGCAGTAGGTGATCTTAGTCACCATCCACTCCGGATCGACCTCGCAGATCTCCTTCGCATATTCCATCCGACGAAGATCATACTCCATCAGATCCTTCCATGATACTTTGTCCTCATCCTTCATCTTCAGCTCATCCTTGATCTTAGCCACAAGATCAGCCTCCAGAATCTCCTCCGCGTCTTGCACAGGCAGATTCTCGCCAAGCTTGACATCCTTTTCCCGACATCTTGCCTCGTCTCCAACCACGAACACAATCTCCTCCGTGCCCAGAATTTTCAGCGCATCGAGATTGGCCTCGAGATCCTCCAAGCCCAAACCGTTGAAGTATGGTCGCCATTTGATGTGAACGGCGATCTTTGGCATAACCGGGGTAGGGTAGATCTCGTCAACCATATCCATCAACATCTGCCAAAGCCCAAATTCACACGAAAAGTCTTTCTCCAGCAAGAGTACGGTATCGACAGCTGGGGTGCTGAGAATCGTGGGTCTCTTGATGAAAGGCAGATATTCGAAGAGTGGAAACTCAAGATCCAAAGCCTCTTCCCGAGCTTCCTTGTTGACGAAGCGGATCACGGGTTCTCGCGATGTTGAGGGGTAGTATTGCCAGCCTGTCATGTCAGGTCGGTCATATTCGAGACTGCAGGTTACACCGACGACTTGTGGGTGATTCAGGGCGATCCACCAGATCATACGTCGTAGCTCCAAGGGCAAATTTGGGAAGAGATGAAACTTTTCGAGAGGTTGAATGGCTTGGGCGGAGTTTGTGACTTTCGTGGAGAAGGATGGGCTGTTCTGCATAAGCTCACGTGCCATGGGACTGACAATGACAGCATCAATATCGGTATTTGGAGTCTCTATAGTAGATGAGGCAGAGACAATCGAAGTTGGTGGAGATGATACAGTTGTAGCTGGAGATAGAAAAATGACGTCGCTCAAGTCGATGACCGGGGGAGAGTATGTGGTGCTGGACTCCGACATCTTGGGGACAGATGCAGAGGCGTTGTGGAAAAGATGGAATATGCGAGGAGATGTTCTCGAAAGAGAGTGGAGATCGAAGTAGCAGCTGCTGGGTACGAAATCGAAGTTCTGGGGGTGGATATCTCAAATTCGATGCAACAGCTGCTATCGATGCGTGTTGGAGTATGGAAGAGTGTCGAGTGACCCGATGATGTTGATAGGGATTTAAGTTGCCCGAGGAAAGAAGGTAAAGACTCTGTGTCGGAGCCTTGAAGTTGTTGTTATGTTTGTGTTTTATTCGAATAATTCCGCTTGGAAGAAGGTCTACTTGGCTTGGCTATGAGGCTCTGTGCTGCGTATTGACTGGACTTTGCATACGAATGACGCGAATGATTCACGGCAACGCTGGCGTCACGAATGCCTATTCAGGACACAAGTCAGATTCTCAAAAGCCTTCACCGGTTGGCCAGGTAGCAGACTAGATCAGGCCGACACTTCTTATTCACGACCGGACTGCGCGACTTCGAAGTATCAGACGAGGGAATAGACGCGACTAGATGAAAAAACACGATTGCGAAAGATATCAACAGGCACGTGTATGAGGGAAGGAAATTGAGGAAGGATCCAACAGATATATGACCGTTCTTTGTTGTTTGCTGTGTGTCTTGCGCATATAAATTGTGATGTAGTAGACACAAAGAACAGACGACGATTGTTGTCGGATACCCCTTTCCTGTCACGAAATAAGCGAGAACAAACATTGCCTGACTCAATGACAGTGAACCCGTCTCATCGGCAACAACATCCACCTTGCGACAAAGAAATGAGTTCAGAATAATCCCTTACACAAACTGATCATAATGAAGTAGTGTTCTCTCGAATGAGACGCCATTCTATAAAGTCCTCGTCCTCCGAAGCAAGGGGCGCTGTCATCTGCACCTGGAGACTTGCCCGCCTTCCAGTCAGTAATGTGAAGTATCAGATCAGATTTTTAAATAATGAAATACTGCGCCTGCTCCTGAAGTTTCCTCGAGCACAAACTTGAGCTTCATCTAACATTCAAGTTCTGGAGACAAGCCTTGCTATGGAAGTCGAGAGCTAAGTGAAGAACAGGTCACCATCACATCTTTCAAACGAGCACTTTGATACCTTTTGCTGCCAGATGAGCTTGAACACGTCTCGAAATCATGGGCGCTTCTGTAGAGGAATGGGGTAGAATGGATCGAAAAACAAGTGCCTGGCCTACGACCATAAACAGAACTCAGGGAGCATAGATATAGGGAATATGTCGCTTGAGAAGGGTCCTGACTGCATTCATACGATCGGAGCCAGGATCGGAGCAAACACAGTCACCACTTGACGAGCGCCCTAGCTGCTGTGACATAAACATGTGACCCGATAAGTCGCTTGCACTGGACCAAGAGACGTCAAGATGAATGAAAATGGAGAATTAAGTTTGAACATATATAATTTCAAGGCGCGTGGATTTACAACTCCCGCTGCATGACTGATATTAATCCCATCATATTCCATCTCATCCAATAGCATATCCAACAGCCCACATCCAAGCATTTATCACCACCGCACCACATCCAAGCAAGCCCTCTAAGGCTTCCACCTGAAACCAGGATGTCTCCAATCCAAATCCTGGATCTGCTTCTGATCAAGTCCATCCAACGCACCATCAACATCCTTCTTCGCCCTCTTCTTATTATCCGCCCACATCCAAAACAACAATCCGATCGAGCAAAGCAAAATCGTACTCGAAGTCGCAAGATTCAGACCATTGCCGATATGGTAATTAGGTCCATCGAATGGCAAGAAACTCCAAGTGGAGATCAGACCGCCGATATTGCCGAACATGACGTTCGTAGCGATGGCAGACGAGCGAGCAGTGTCGGAGACGACGTTTGCGGCGACTTGGGCGTTGCAGAGAGCACCGAAGGAATAAGCGCCCGAGGCGATGATGAATGTCGCGCCGTAGCGGGTTTGGCCATCGGTGGAGGAGAGGAACATAATGTAGCCGACCATCATCAGGGGTGCGGAGATGATGAAGAAGATGTTGCGTTTGTCGAAGCGCCACGAGAGGAAGGGGAAGAGTACAGTGAAGAATGCACCGACGATGTAAGGTGGTACGGTGTGCAGTTGCAGGGATACCAGAGTGTTGGTTGGGTAGATGGTCTTGACGATGGTAGGAGCGAAGAATGCAAGACCCTGAACAGTGATGTTGTCGAGCAAGAAAATGAAGGATGTAGCGATCGTGACCGGCGAGAAGATACCGCGAAGCATCTTGGGCTTGTCCATCTTGTCGAGAACCTCAGTCGTTCCAACACGCTCGGACTTGACACGAGCGATAGCCAAGTCCTTCTCCTCCTGCGTGAGCCACTTTGCGGTAGCTGGGCGATCGGTGAGCGTGAAGAAGGAGATCACGGAAAGACCGACGGTGATAATGCCTTCGATGGCAAAGATCATGCGCCACGAGTGCAGGCTGCCGAAGCTGTCCATTCTAAGGATTCCAGAAGCCAGAAGCCCTCCGAAGGCACCGGCGATCGGAGCCATCACGATGTACAGTGCAAGGCGGAAAGCCAATTCGCTGCGTCTGTACCATCTGGAGAGATAGTAGGCGATACCGGGCATCATCCCGGCTTCGAAAACACCGAGCAAGAATCGAACGGCGCAGACTTGATTAAAGTCGTTGACGAAAGCCGTGCAGATCGAGCAGATACCGAACATCAAGGAAATGATTGGAATGAACCATCCAGGGCCGATCCATTTACAAGCCATGTTCGAAGGGATCTCAAAGATGATATAAGAGATATAGAATACCGAAAGCACGGCATTGTAATCGTAGTTTTTCAGACCGAGCTCCTTCTCGAAACCGGCAAGTTTGGCGTTACCTGAGATTGTGAGCGAAGCTTTTGGTGGGGTGGCACAGGGGACATACCGATATTGGCACGATCAATGAAGCAGAAGAGGTAGAGCAGCGCTACTGTTGGAACAATATACAAATCGATCTTCATCCGAAGTCTAGCTTCAGCCTTGGGATCGAACGTAATCAGAGAGACTCCATGTCTTCGATTCATTAGCTATGTCCGCCCATCCCGGAATGAGGGGCTCACCTGTCCGTAGCGGCATGTCCTCTCTCGGCAGCGGTGTGCGCACTCTCATCGTGAATAACCTCAGATTTGCCATCGACCGGACTGTCGGAAATAGGTGTGTGGTTAATGCCCTTCTCGTAATCTTGATTGAACGCCATATTGCTGATGTCGTTGGCGATGTTCGACAGCCACGGAAAATTCAATTATCGAGCAAGCTCTGTTGGCGGCGGGAAGAAAAAGAACAAGCTGCAGCCAAGAAATGAGGCGAAAGACCTTCTCCTTGTGGATAGCTGTGCAGCAGCTGTTGTCGAGATAAGGTTGGCCTGTGGATGTGTGCCGATAAGCTGGGCGTAGCGTACCACTGAATGAACAGTCACACAAAAAGGGTACACGACAGATAATGAGGATATCCGTACAAACAGCTTCTCCCTGAAAACCACAAGGAGGAGGAGACAGGGCAGATCTATATATCACATCCCCTCCGCTACCGAGATTCGTTCCGTCTTTATTAGCTTTTCAATTGCGGGGACCAGACCCATCCAGCTCCATCTCGCTCCAGGTCTTCACGGAGTCGCGGGGGCGGGGAAAACATTCAGCGACGACTCAGCGTCGCAAAGTCGAGAAAAGTCACACAGGGATGAAGTGGACTTTCTGGAAAACCTCCCCTTGTCTATCCAATCACCAGCATATTAAAGCAATAGACATGTGGAAGCGAACGACGGCACTTCTTGGCTGCACCCGCTTCAAGTCATAGCCCGAAGAATGTGACAGCTGCCATTGGGCGATGATCCGCCAAGAGGCCGTCGACCGCGTCTTCATCTGCTAGACCACGTTCTGGGGCATGGCTGGCGGGCACTTGGCGCGCCTGAAGGGGTGTGGAGATCTCGGAGACGACGACGCCTGGCTGTCCGGTCTGGGGTTCTAGGTTTGGCTGCTGAGAAGCACTCTCGTGGCTTGGTGGTAATGCGGGGGATGGGGTACGGGAGCGCAGGACGGCTCTTTGAGGCTTGCAAATGTGCATGGCGAGAGCTGGTATTGGATGCCCTGGCCACGGAAGCGATGGTCGGCTTGTGCGATGCTAAGCTGGGCGTTGCTGGCATTCGAAGATGGCAGTTTTGCTTGTTGGGTAATGCGCCCTCTTGAACTCTTGACTGTCCCAGAATCTCGGGATCGATAGACCAGAGGATGGGCAGTGCTTTGTCGGGACGTGCTCGAGGGTTTGGCAGGTGAGATTTGAGGTTCGTGATATCGGATGCTGCACTATTGAATTATCGGAAGAGGGACTTATCTCGGAAGAGGGTTAGATCAGATAACTGTCTCATCACGAGCATATTATTGTCCCGTTTGCTTACTTTGCAAGGAGATTGGTGGTTGTCAGGAATAGAAGAGGGGTGGAATGCCCGCGCATGCTCCAGTTTGTGGGGATCCCCAGATGCGCTGTGGAGATGTGGAGGTGAACTCGGACATTCTACCATGCCTGATGACCACCTAACTCGCCGAAATGCATTGATTGTGCAATCGGCTAGATATCCATAAGTCTAGATACATCTCAACTTCAGATTGTCAGCTAGAGGTCTAGAAGATCTAGGAAATATTGGACATAGGAATGAAAGGCTGAAGTGATAGCAGCTACTCTAAGCACTACTGCCCACTGTACGTGATCTAGATGAGGCTCGGATACGCCTGAAAGCACGGCTCAGGTACATTCTATAGAGGTAGTGAGTACCCTACATTAGCACGAGTCATGTGTGCTTGCTCTGGACTCAGACCTACGGCCTGATGGGCATCGAGCATCCGTCCCGAACCAACCGACAATATTGTGTAAACATCGCAACCGAAGAAGGTTAAGAAGATACTTGTCACTTCAAGTCGCAGAAACGACTACTTTGACCGAACATTTTCACTATTCAAGAGTCTGACTACTGCAAACAGAACATATGAATCTTGGATGACAAGAATCAAAACCCATGAGGATCCTGCACCTTCTCTTGAATCTCCTCGGTTCTCGGAGAAGAATTTAACCCAATAGGAGCACCAGATATGCCGCATCGGCTCATACCTACTTCACCTACGCTCGTACTTTTAGTGTAGCCACCTGTGGAAACCAGTGACCCAGCGTTAAGCAGACCTCGCATGCTGTCACGCAACGCGCCCCAGGTGAGAAGAACCCATGTCGTCCACTTGATCTTCGCCAATTCATTTCCAAAATCATCCGAGGCATCTCTCACCCAGAGGTTGGTGCAGAGATCGTCAACGTTTCTGCATGCTGCGAGCAATTTGCCTTTCTCTCTCTTCCTACCCTTCTCATCTACCATCCCGTCATGCTTTTCACGTAGTTCCAATTTGCCATGTCTAAGATGAGGAATGGCTTCCGCAAGGTGCACGACTTGCCATCTGTATTGCCTCTTCGGCCCTTCTCCATCCCCACCCCCAAAAGTAAAGTCCATGTGCCATCTTGAAGGAACTGATGAGATTGGCTTGAGGTAGTCACAGTACTGTCGCTGAATCGTTATCACATTCTCGTTATCTTCATCCACCAAGTTCATGAAAGGGTTTCCAACGGCAAAATGCATACCCGAACTGCTATGCCACATGGTTCCCAGGACAGGCGTGTCCGAATGATTGCCTAAATGCAGCGTGAACCTGTGATTAGGATCCAGTCTGGTATAACCGCCCCCATCATGGTAATAATACACAGGCTTGTTCAAATCAGTCGTTTCGCAGAGGTAGTGGTGTGTCGTGGTGCAATCTGTGTCTGCTTTCGAGTAAACGTACTGAGTGTAGTGTCTGTGGTTCACTTCCCCCGGGGTCTTGTGCCTGACCTTGCCCGGGACGAAAGGATGTGGCCCCTGATACCGAATCACTGACTTCCGCCCTCTTCCTCTCCAGATCTTTCTTTCTGGCGCAGGTGAACGCGCTACAGCGAATATTCCGCATGGTGCGACAGTTGCAATATTGTGGCAATAGTCTGGCTTGCTGGGAGGGGAAAGCACGCTACAATCATCAGGTGCTATGCCGTCAATTGGGTCCAGAAATGGGTTTGCCACTGGGCCATCTTTGATATCGCTACCACCGTCTGTCCGAGACCCTAGTGATTGGCGATGGCGTCGAGAGCTTGTGTAACTGGCTTCCGAGAACTGCACCTTGCGTCTAGCAGCTCGTTCGTTCCGTATCACTTCGAGATCCCAAGGCTTCGGCCCCGAAGAATCCTGTACAAGTGCCCCTTTTCCCCATGTTTCCGGAATGGCAATCGTGGGGCGCTTTGGGTGTGGGGACTCTCGTATCAGTTGGGGTTGTACTTCCACTTGCTCTATCCTGTTGCTAGCCATTGCAAGGCCTGCGCAAGAATCAGACTTGGTATCCCTTCATTTGAGGTGTAACAGTCCTTGTCTTTCGGGCGTTAACTAATGTGAATGTAGCAGATATAATGTTCGGGAAGTATAGTAATTAGGACGAAATCTGGAATAGGGAACGGACGAATCTTTGATCCACGATTGATTGGACCTGCGAACAAGACAGCGATCAGATGGCAGGAGCGACTTCTTCCCGCCATCTTGGCCCGTAACCTCAAGGAAAGTAAGAACGATAAGCTGAGAATGCTGGGAGTAGAGACACTTTGCTGAGGCTCCAAACTTTGGTACTGCACAACAGGAGATACTGTTTGATAATAACAACTTTCGCTGATTCAATATGGGCCATCCAAGGCCAGCGCCTAATGCCCTAAGTTATACAAGTATCCAACTGGTACCAATGGTTTGTACTCCCCGCTAAAATGCATGTCAAACAACCCCATATATGCCCGGGTTTTCTCAAATAATTACTTTACGCCGTCGAAGTCTCGAACACTGCAATCACTTTCTCAACATGTACGACAAGTCGGGTAACCCTTTCACGACACTTTTTACAATCCGATCCTGCTCCATCTCGTCCCGGGGTTTCTGGTCTCTCCGAGAGGCGACCGGAAGCGGATTGTTGAACTTGACACTCTTTGATGGTTCTGTCACTCTTGGCGTAGGCATTGGCACAGGTTCTGGTGCAGAAGGAGGTGTGGTGTAGAAGAAGGAGAAGTCTGCTGACGCCCAAGGATCCGATGTAGAAGCTGCCATATCTGGCTGCACAGTCGCAGAGATACTGGCGCTGTCACTTGGAGCACAATTCAGACCAGTGTCAGATGTGATCGGCATATTCTTGGTGGCAGACACTAGTGGTTCTGGCCTCAATATTTCATCGAAACTAGCCGTCGACCGCTGATCTGTCTGTGGCTGCCCATTCATCCAACCTATTGAAAAGCTTCCTTGCGTAGTGTTGGCAGTCATCCCCCCCAAGCTTTGTGATTTCTTGTGGCGCAATCCCTTTGATGATGGAAGGACAGGCAGAGTTGGGGAGAGTGGTGTCGACACCATTTCGCCCCAATCATCGTCGTCCTTAACCCCATTTGACGCCGAAAGATTCGCAATCATAACGCTCTTCTGAACGGGTGAAATCGGTGTAGTGCTAAGTGTGGCCGGAACAGATGGCTCCAAGGCAGCGTTGGCATTCACGGGGAAATGGGCTGAATCGGAATTGCTGGTTATTGCTGACTCTTGCGGAGGCGTGGGATGGATTCGCGGTACCAAACCAGAACCAGAATCCCTCTCTCCAGAGGGTGGTGGATAATCTTTCGGCTCCTGCACAGCTCCAGGGGCCGAATTCCACCCGAAATTTGCGACTGGTGCAAGCGGAACACTTTTGATGTCCGAGGAAACAGGTGCAGTCACAGCCTTGACCGAGCTTTTCCTCCTTGGTTTACTAGATGGGGACCTTGTTTTAGATGTTGAACGGTCTCGAACCAAACCCTTTGGCCATTCTCGGGGGACCTCTGGAGCTGCTTCTATGGCAGGATTTGAACTTGTCATCTTTTTACCATGCTTCGCAAAGACATCTGAAAGAGGAACTGCCGGTGCTTTCGGATCATTCCAGCCAAAGACGGTACTCCCTCTGCTCCCACCTCCAAGAATCACGCGGCCACTGATGCGATCCTCTTCAATCCACCTAGAAACAACCTTCAAAGTATCATCCCGGACCGTAGAAGGCTTCCATCCCACACGAATATAATTCTCATCATTACCGCTGTTATGTTTTCGCATGGTCCCATATCTGGAGATCCTGTACCAAGTTTTCCTCTGCTCGGTACAAGAGAAGGAGTCAAAAGGAATTGAGTCGGATATGAAAATGGTCTCCGCAGTAGGATCCGGAGTATCAGTGGGGAATAATCCATCCAACTTCGAGGTATCAAACTCAAATCTGACAACATCGTAGTCTTTCGTCAAAGCGCTCTCCAAAGATGGATTCCGCTGGTGCTGGGACGTCTCATTGATAGGATTTTGGCTCGGGATCTCCTCTGATCTTCGAGAATCTTCCGCTTCTGGTACATCATCGTCTGATTGCCCTTCCTCGAAATCTCCAAAGTCATCGTCCTCACCTTCGGAATCTTCATGAGGGTTTGTACCTTGGGCGCTTGCTGTCCGGATTGGGACCGCCTCTGGGTCCTCCTTTTTCGCAAGTGTATCAAAATGCTGTACTAGTTCTTGGACCTTTGTTGACACTTTCCTTGCCACTTGAGGGCGATTTTGCTTCGGCTCTTCGTCAAAAGACGTCCTCGGTGACTCTTGTGGGAGCTCCTCGTGATGACTGCGCTCTGAAGGTGAGGAAGATGGCCTCGAAATCGGGTCGCTCTCTTGACTTTCTGAACTTGTTTTGCCCTCTGATACCTTCTCCAGATCTTCCCCAGTCCTCAGATCCTGATCTGCATTGCCTCGAACGTTCTCTCCAATTGTGGAAGTTGCTTCGCTCTCCGAATCAGATTCAGGCACCAACGTTTCGTTTGAAGACTGTAGAATCTGCGGCTTTGGGCTACCGGCCTGCCCGGTTTCTAACTTTACGCCACTGTGAACTTGACTTGTCTCCTTTGCTGTTATCTCCAGAGCTTCCGTGAGCTCTGCTGTCGGCTCTTCGTCTTTAATCTTTATCGCCCAGGGGTCCGGCGACGGCTGTCGCACAGTATTTGGAACACTTGGGAACGGACTCGGGGCTAGGTTGGAAAAATCCCCATTGCCCATGACATGCTGAGCGTTCCAGTCCGTAGATAGCGCATCAATGTGACCATCCTTCAAATCCCCAGCATCCGCAGCTTGATTGCCCCAGCCATCACTGCTTCCGTCTAGTCCCAAAGTCTGTACTGGACCCTCCGGAAGAGTCGCCCAGTCTCCAAACCCATCGTTATCATTATTATCTCCCCATGGCGAAGTTATCCTTTCGTCGAGTCCCAACTTAGGCGCTCGGACGGGGGTTATAGGTCGAGGAGCATCTGCCTTCGACTTAATGGTATCCGGTAATTGTACTTCGTCTGCCCATGGTGAAGAGCCCCAGGGATCGTCCATAGCTATTGGAACGAGCAGAAGCTCTCATATTGATGTGTACTGTAAAGAAGAATAAAGCGTCGCCATGTTCGCGGCCGGTTGACGCCAATGTGTTTGGGTCTGATGTTCAACCAGGTTGCTGCTGCAGGGGTCCGGAACGGGTTTTTGTTTTACCGGTCAGGACAGCGGAACAATTCCCATGTTTTCTTTGGTTTGGATTGATAATCGATAAGAAATCTTGAAAAGCGACTTGCGACATCGCAATACTTTTTGCAATGAAACAACTACATCTACACCATAGACCAGACTGAAAGACTTCAAAATACTGGCAGGATGTCTCTCAGCAAAGTGAAGCATATTGTACTGGTAGGAGATTACACCTTAATTAGCTGAATTGTGCTAATTATGCAGGTCCTCTCTGGCAAAGGTGGCGTAGGAAAATCCTCAATTACAACTCAACTTGCCCTGTCTCTCTCGCTCGCAGGCCACTCTGTTGGTATTCTGGATATAGACCTCACTGGTCCATCAATCCCCCGCCTCTTCGGTATCGAATCTGCCAAAGTTACCCAAGCACCAGGAGGATGGATACCAGTTCCAGTACACCCGGCCAACCCCGCAGCAGGCATAGGGTCACTCTCTTGCATGAGCTTGGGCTTCCTACTTCGAGAACGAGGAGACGCAGTAGTATGGCGCGGACCCAAGAAGACAGCTATGGTACGACAATTTCTGTCAGATGTGCTTTGGGGCGAACTTGACTATCTTCTGATTGACACCCCGCCTGGAACATCGGACGAACACATCTCACTTGCAGAAACACTTATGAAGAACGCACTCCCCGGACAGGTTGCAGGGGCAGTGGTTGTCACAACTCCCCAGGCTGTGGCTACTGCAGATGTCAAGAAGGAATTGAACTTTTGTACAAAAACGGGAATAAATGTCATTGGGGTTGTGGAAAACATGAGTGGTTTCGTTTGTCCCAACTGTTCGGAATGCACAAATGTCTTCAGCTCTGGAGGAGGCAAAGTTATGGCACAAGAATTTGGCGTCAAATTCCTGGCAAGTGTTCCTATCGATCCCCAATTTGTTATGTTGGTCGAGACTGGACGGAAACCAGTATATCCCGTGGGCACCGAAGTCAACGGACAGATTATTGGCAGCATCGAGAACGGGAACGATACATCGTATGTCAAGGAACCTGGAATGCTGGTTGAGAAGTACAAAAGCTGCTCATTATGTCCGATTTTTGAGACAGTCACGAAGGATGTTATCGCAGCCGTGGAGCAGAGAGCCATTGATACTGCTTCTGCCTGAGCCTTGGTTCTGGGACAAGCATTTCTACCAGAGCTCGCGACCCTTGATCTGCCAGATCATCTACAGGTCGCTTGGCCCCTCGCCTCCGAGCAAGGAACAGCAACCTGCGTCACGCTGGGTACCTTATCCATGTCCAATGATAGGGATAGGCAATCCAATAACCTCCCAGATGAAGGACCTTTGGCAGTCAACAAATGGTGAGGATAGTGCATGGCGGCTCCGCATCATTCCCGCTCGATGTGGCGAACGAAAGCAGTCACTCGGATCGGCTTCGCTCAGCAGCGGAAGTCTGCTCGGTAAACCATTTTGTACTGTTTCAAGAGCTTGAAGATTCATCAACATCTATGGCCGAAACATTCAGGCAAAATATTATTCAAACTGCATGCACTCTACGATTATCGTCTATAGTACCATGTTCGAGAGCTTGGACAGCAACGATTGTCTTTCTCGTAAGGCTGTTAGTGCCCCCGCTACTTCTGCTAATCATTTGTGAAAGTCCCTCCGCGTCCTGGCTAGTCCGCTTCAATTTTGCTACTACATAAAGCTGGCTAAAAAAAAGTCGAACTTGTCAAAAGCCTAGACCTTCGCCATCTGGCCACTAACCCGTTTCGGGACCATTACTATCCTCTTGTCAAATCACCTGTTCTCTTTCTATCAAGGCACCACTACGTCTCTCCTTCTCACGGACAACCTTCATATTGAGTGCCATGATTGAATGACTCTGGTTCGAAAATTGGGCCTGGCCTTCAGCTATCCAATCGTGTTCTGCTCTACCTATTCTTATCTTTTGTCACCCCTTCAATTCTTCGGTACCCCAAAGTTTAGAAGCTGTGTTGGACCGACATTGAAGACCTACGTCAGCCAGGCTCTTATCTGGCAACCCGATTGTGCGAACGAGTATGAAGCTAAATCCCAGACACGTCTATATCTCAGCGTCTCCCCCTTATTTCTTTGTTCGTTGCCTCAATTATTTTTGTTTTCCTAACAGATTCATACCCCCAAGCCTCAACCACCATCATGGCAAACAGGTCATCAGATGCGGAGAAGAATGGCGTCGCTCGCGCCGAGACACCTCCTGACTTCAAGCAGGGTGTGAATGCAGTTCAACAGGAAAACCTGTCCTTTTGGACGCGCATGGGCTGCACTCCCGAATCCTTCAAGAAGCGCACCTCAGTACCAGGCCAGAATGCCCTCAATCAGACCATGAAGCCTCGGCATTTGCACATGATTGCTATTGGAGGTTCTATTGGTGCTGGATTCTTTGTCGGATCAGGCTCTGCCTTGTACCGAGGAGTATGTTGATCCGCCAACACTAAGTGATTGGACAATTACATTGCAGTGGTCGCTCAGCTGACACGCATTCAGGGTCCTGGAACGCTTCTTGTTGATTTCTTGATCATGGGATTCATGATTTTCAATGTTGGTGAGTCTCTATCTGCAAGAAGGAATGACGCAAGCATCACCACTAATCGAATCCACAGTCTACGCTCTTGGGGAACTTGCCGTTATGTATCCAGTCTCGGGTGGATTCTACACATACTCAACTCGCTTCATTGACCCATCGTGGGGCTTTGCAATGGGATGGAATTATGTTTTTCAATGGGCGGTTGTGCTGCCACTTGAACTGGTTGTCGCTTCGGTCACGACCCAATACTGGAACAAGGACATTGATCCAGCTGTATGGATCGCCATCTTTCTGGCCGCCATCATCGCCATCAATGTTTTTGGTGTGCTCGGATATGCTGAGGAGGAGTTTTGGTCCAGCATTCTGAAACTTGGGGCAATTATTGCCTTCATGATCATCGGCCTTGTTCTCGGTAAGTCAGAAATGGTCATGTAATGCGCCGGACTTCATCTAACAAGTTGAAAAGTACTCGGTGGAGGACCTTCGGGATACAAGTATGATGCATACTGGGGAGCTAGACTTTGGCACGATCCAGGGGCGTTCAAGAACGGCTTCAAAGGTGTCTGCTCTGTCTTCGTCACTGCCGCTTTTGCGTTCTCGGGCACGGAACTCGTTGGTTTAGCAGCTGCTGAGGCTAGAAATCCAGCTACTGCTCTTCCGGGAGCCATCAAACAGGTGTTTTGGCGTATCACTTGCTTCTACATCATTGGATTGCTCTTCATCGGTCTGCTCGTCAGGTAAGAATCCTTACTCGGACGTTCGGTTCTGTAGCTAACGGGGTTCAGCTCTAACGACCCACGACTTCTCGGATCTGGGGCCGTTATTGATGTCAACGCAAGCCCGTTCGTCATTGTTGGTGAAGATGCAGGTCTTCATGGCTACAACCACTTCATGAACGCTATCATCCTCATCTCAGTCATCTCCATCGGCAACTCTGGTGTTTACGGCGGCTCGCGTACCCTCTGCGCTCTGTCCGAACAAGGCTACGCTCCTAAGTGCTTCTCCTACATCGACAAGTCTGGTCGTCCTCTGTTCGCCACCATGCTCATCTTGGCCTGTGGTGCCATCGGGTTTGTCAATGCTGCAGCAAGCGGCCGGGTCATTTTCGAATGGCTGCTTGCGCTGTCCGGTCTTGCTGCCCTTTTCACTTGGGGCTCTATTTGTGTAGCACACATCAGATTCAGAGCTGCATGGAAGCATCATGGCCACACGCTGGATGAGATACCGTTCAAGGCAGCTGGTGGTGTCTATGGTTCGTGGTGCGGCCTGATTCTCATCATTCTCGTGCTTGCAGCTCAAGTAAGTCTCCCTCTCTTCTACCGACGTTCCCGGGAACGTACTGACGACAATCAGTTCTACACCGCACTTTACCCTCTCGGCAACAACGGAAAGCTAGGGTCCGCCGAGGATTGGTTCAAAGCCATGCTTGCGCTCCCAGTCGTCATCTTCTTTTGGATTGTTGGCTATCTTTGGAAGCGAACTGGCTGGTTGACATTAGATAAGATTGATGTTGATACTGGACGAAGAGAAGTCAATTGGGAGGTTATCAACGAGACGAAGCAAAAGATTGCCGGCTACCCTGCGTGGAAGAGAATCTTGCACGCTTTATTTTAAGCTCCAAGCCACAATGATCACGATCATGATCTTGAATTTGGTATGGACTTGGGAGAGGAGCAAGCAGAAAGTCATCTGAATGAATGGAAAGTAGAATCGTTGGATTGTTTTGTATCAATTGAGTGGCTGGATCACATCGTAGAGTTGAAGTCATGTGTTACTGTCAGCCCGGATGGAGACTTGGTGATTTCGAGACATTCTCTCATACAAAACACAGACCAGAATAATCTGTACTTCGAAAGCTATACCTAGATAGCAACACTTAATAATTAATATCACTTCAGAATCACTTTTTTTCTTCTGTGAATCACACCATTACGTTTCGACCCACCAGGGCAACAATCCCGGCCGCCATCCTGCACTCCACTCGCCCACCTACCTTGCAAAGTTTTCTCTGCTACACGTACCCAAATAGGCGAAAGTCAGCACCCAATCTTATGATAGGTGGTGTGGTGGTACGTTTCCTCCTCAACTCCGACTCATAAAATCAAATCAACTAACAGTCCTTCCAGTAATGGTAGCACGTGACGTTGTGGTTTTCCTCTCGCAGGAATTTCATGCTGACCCGTTTCAATCTGGGTTCGATTCCCAGCACCGCCAGATATGCAAACATGTGATGTGTTAGTCTGGATTGAAAGTTAAGATGGTTTAA
This sequence comes from Cadophora luteo-olivacea, assembly GCA_026120085.1. Taxonomy (NCBI): domain Eukaryota; kingdom Fungi; phylum Ascomycota; class Leotiomycetes; order Helotiales; family Ploettnerulaceae; genus Cadophora; species Cadophora luteo-olivacea. Next base: position 81,143 of record JALRMC010000086.1, read on the forward strand.
TTCCATCGAGCTTGTCACTCTCTTTTTGCATTTTTAAGCGTTGACGTTTTGGCACTGAAGCTTGGGAGTGGGTTTGTGGGAGTTGAGTTTTCTCGCTTAGGAAGGGGGTGCATATTCATGACTTGTAGGGCCGGCTCTTCGCAGTCACTACGTTTTGTCTGTAGTAACAGAGGTATTCGTAAAACATGGAATACCCGTGACATCTCTACCCTTCACACGAACAGAAGAGGCAAAGGTTTGTTTGGCTCATGACCCGTCTTCCGTCAGAAGGCTTACTCTTTTGCGCACACATGACTTCTTTGAGAGCGAAGTCGGTTTGTAACAAAGAGTTACAGGAAGACATAACTGTTTGCCCTTTACAAAGAACTTTGTTCCATACTGAACAATAAGCTGGTCGATGCAAACAATGAAATTGTATTTCTATGTCAGCAGAATATTTCGGCAGCATGCCACTCTCATCGAACAACAGTTTCCAACTTTACAGTCTCAAAATCATTCAAGTCTACCAACATGTCACCATCAACAAGAAGCTCAAATAACCGTGCAGCGGAAGCTGAAAGCCAGTCCAGGCCTTCCTCGTCTGCCACAGACTGGAAGGATTGCGAGTCGTCCACCGACGAGTGGTGGTGGGACGAGAAGCTTGAAGAACCACAATCACATAGGAGTAAGGCGAGAAAGAAAGGTCCACCCTCTGAAGATCCGGAGTTTTCCAAACCCGGCACAAGAGCTAAATCGAAACATAGGAGTGAGTCCAAGGAGGATCATACGTCTGACAAGCCACGCAAGAAACGTCCAGGCCCAAATTGCACTCCTGAGCCACTCAAAGAGACTCCCAATCCCGCCAAACAGTTCTTGAAAGACAGCTACCAAGCTCAACCAAACAAAGTTGACCGTGACGCCAGATCCGAGGAGAGAAGGGAAAGACAGAAAAGGAAAGAAGCAAGACATGCAGCCAGACGTCCACGTAAAGCGAGACAGGCTGAGGAAGCACGCCAAAGACGACAAGCAAGAGCAGCACAGCAGAGTCGACAGCCGGGAGACTACCAGGCTTACACCTATGCTCAATTCATTAACTTCATTGGTACAGAGCAAGAACGTCAAGCTCTTGGCAGAGCACTCTACGGCGCAGAGTATGATGCTCTTCATCGCGCACGACGAGCCTTCCACGCACATCCAGAGAGTAGCCCTTTCCCCAAGCCAAAGATGTCTGCAGTGTGCACTCAGAAACATTGTATGAAGGCTGATTCGCTACGGTGTTGTCACCATGATCTGGAGAGAACACTGCATGGCAGTGGGAAGTTCTCGCCAGCTTGGCTGAGGAAGGAGAGGTTGCTTTGGCATCCAGATAAGTTTGCGGGCAAGGGAAACGCTGCAGTCTACGCTGCTGATATGTTCAAGATGATTCAGAGAATGATCGACGGGCCTTCAAGGTCAAGATGAGGCTCAGGGTGAATATGTGTTCACTAGAATATTGGAGAGTTTCGAATTGGCACAGTCAAATGCTCTAATAAACCCAAGCTGAATTGCCGGCTATATCTTTAGATGAATAAACAAATGAATAAAAGGACTTCAATTTTGATATAAGATTTACTTGCGTGTCTAGTATAGAAAGGATTTTACTTATGAAATTGATTCTGTTTTGCGATAATGTGAATATGAATACGAAGGAATCGAGCAACTACGTCCAAGACATTCACATTCTTGTTGTAATCAATGGCAAACTCATACAAGGGAGCAAGAGTCGCGCTAAAAAGCCGAGTCCAGACTTCCCTGCTCGAGTCATAAATATGCGTCCCTGCACCTAACTGTTGTTTTCCTAACATCAGAAACATCGACAACTTCAAGCTTCGAGATCAAATCCATTTCTACCACCCGCTAAGCGCACTTTCTCAAGTCTCCTGGATCTCCTGGACCTTTCCCATTACGGGCACACTTTTGGAAGAACTTGAACCCTCTTCCACTTTTCAACCTCCAGGCAGCTTCACAACACAATTCGAAGCTCAGTTGTTTCATCTTCAAAGCAACGACTCGAGCATATCGGATCCTCTTCCTACTACACATAACATAACGACATGTCTGAGCCAGGTCTTCCTCTCGATCTCTCGGCGATGACTATATCTCAAGCAACTGTTCCGGACCCAGTTGGTGGAACGTCCCCCGCCGTTTGTGTCACTGAACCTGAAGTCGATTACGAAATGCAGAGTGCCGCTGCTCAGGGCCCTCAAAAGCATTCACTGGAGACCAGCTCGCCACCAAGCAACATGGGACCGGAAGCAGAAACTCGAACGCCGTTTACAAGTGTCACCCTATACTCCGCCGAAGATGTCTTGCAAAGCGAAGATATAGAGACCTAATTGCGGGAAAGTGAGGGAAAAGATATCGTCGTCTTCTTCGTTGGCGAAAGCTACCGCAGTGTTGAACGTTTGCTCTACAAACTAGCGAGAGTCAATCCTGGACCCCGAACACCCTCGCTTCCGAGAATCGCCATTCAGGCCACTTCAAGATGGTGCTTTCTGGAATACCTCTTCAGTAATCAATATCCAACTCCGTTCTTACAAATGGCGGAGACCTTTAAGGTAGAAGACGTCATTTTTGTGATTGGACCGGACGAAGTATGTCGATCATCAGATGTCGCTTTCGTTAGGCCAAACGAAGGTCCAAACGATCTACTAGCACCAGATGTTCTTGAACCTGCTTTGGGTGAATGCTGGGCTTTAGACGACAAATACAAAGACCTCACCTGGCAAAAGATTGAGGAGGTTGATGGTTAGATGCTCCAGAGCCTGCGAACCGAGTTCACTGAGCTGAGACTACAAAAGATACAAGGTATGTACAACAAACCGGTACTCACCGACAAGCTCTGAGGGACTTTCTGCTGACTTCTCAAGACGGTGTGAATGTTGATGAGCTAGACTACCACCAAGATTGGTCCGGCAATCCTTCGCAGTGGACTATCAGGAAAATCACCTACATGCAGGCAGTCAGTGCCTCTACAGCAAAAGTAGCCGGAGGAGTGTGAAGGCCAAAAGATCCTACACGAAGGATGGGTGGTCTGAAAGACTGCGAGACTTCTCTCTAAATTGGCCTCGATGTTCTCTACAAGGACAGAGAGCTTAAGGAGTCACCACATATCCTAGTCCTTCGGAAAGGTATTTTCGGAGGTGAGTTGGAGGCATCTTTCTTAGTGTCTTTCTAGGCATGGATGTTTGCAAATCGGCAAACTATTTCGGGTTTCGGAGGGACAAAAGTCAAAAGTCCTACGCGATGTGTCATTAATGAGCAAACAATACACTGTTTTCACTTTAAATTGCAAAGGAGACAAGCTGCACAGCCATTTCACAGGCTGATTGTCTCTCAAAAGTGAGTTCTCTGCTTGGCAAGGCTCTCCTCTGGCAGAAGTACGTTCCCTTTGTGCTAGTGATGCGAAAAGATTCTGGGGCCGAGCGCCGTCTGAGATATGGAGATTGGAGATGCAGTGCTCATGGTGAGTCCGAATGTGTCACGAAGAGTTCACGAAAGTTGCTTCTCAAGTTTTCTCCATTTTGCTTTAACCACTAGTGAACTCAGGATTAACCTGGTGGCTACTTAAGTGCGACTCAGAATGCATCCACTCTAGCATCCATCTTCGTGTCTAGGAGAGAAAAACACACCCGTTATTTACTAAGTAGTGATTGCATCCTTTTGTGTACCCCAGTACCCCTAGAACCCAGATGGAAGACCTGAACGATCGCGTTTCGCCCTAGCTGCCAGATGATAAGTTTTCAACGTGCCTAGCTATAGCATTCCATGTCGTCAGTCAGCAGGTGCATCCTAGCAAGAGGGCAATCACACACCATTGAACCTCGCTGCCAGAGCTGTGGAGGTACACTCCAAATGCAGTACTGGTGCAGTCGACAAAAAGGCGAAGGGCTTTCAGCTGTGATTGTGCTTTTCGTAATCTACAATTGAAGCTCTTAACAGGCCTCGGCTGTACGAAATCTCCTCGTAATGATGGCGAGTCGAGATAAAAAAAGATACTCGGGATCGGCCTCAGGTTTTTGCAGACTTGGGGCAGCAATTGGAGAATTGTCTGCTAAGGCGATCCTGAGTACTCAATTCGAAGATCAGAATCCCAAAGAACGTGCAGCACTATCTACGCCCTGACGTTGGTCACTGATTGATGGGCTGTGTTGCCACCATATTCGGAGGTTGTGAAGTGATAGATACTGTTGAAGCAGCTGTCGAGGATCCCGAAGAGATTGTTGTTGCTCTATGATGGCCAGTCCCAGTCCGCTGACGTTTCGAGGTCTTCTCTGTGGAACTTTCGCGAGGGTGTTTCGATGTTCTAGCAATGTTCGTTTCCGTTCCTGCTCGACTTTCAAAATTGCTAGGAGGCATCATTGTACCGTTCGAAATCCCGCTTGTGACAGTTTGATTCTCAAACTGGTCCACAAAAAGTGATTCGCCCTCATCTTGAACATCGGCTGCTGCTGTCAATAACAGTCGGGTGTACTCTTCGCGCAACCTGTTTCCTAGACCAGGATTGAAGTCTGCCACCGGCGTTATATGATGAGCTATGTGCAGAAGGTTCGCGCAGACTAACACTCCACAGTCATTGCTTCCTTTGTTTTGCTGTCCGATCTTCAAAACTTCTACGTGACCAGTCAGGTCAAGAACTGGCAGATCTCCAATCCTATTGGACGCTTTTGGATGCCGTTGTCGAGTCCAGTCACGAACAACTTGCGTAGCTTCTTCCACATGCCCAATTCCTGTCGCTGAGTCCAGAAAGTAGAAGTTGACATTCTTGATGAATTCTTGTTGGGGTACCACAGCCACCACGCCAACCCAGTGACTGGAATGTTCAATGTGAATAGGGCAGATCAACCTGGTTATATTAGACTCGTTCAGACAGATATCACCAAGGGAATGTCTTACATTAAGGCCCGAGCGTCAATATCTTGCTGTAGTTCATGTACTTCGTGGGATCCATAGAACCTCCCATACTCACTTGGCACTCCAATTTGGACGTTATTCGGCACGCCTGAGATGTTGAGAATAGCTAGTATTAACTCTTCTGATATCTCACGATTTCTAGCGAGCTCAGAAATGGTATTTCGGACAGATAATTGTCTCTCCCAGGCTCCACGTCTCACAGTAATATGATCTGTGCCTTCGAGTGAATATAAGTGTCGGAATATTGGATCTTCTTGTGCCGGTTCGACATCTACCCCAACCTCAACCAAATGCGGTATGCCTTTTAGGTAGTTAGAGTGGCATACTGGGAATATGATGCCGTGTTTGAGTCGAAATTCTTCAAGTCGAGAAAGAATAGTATTTGGTAACATTCCGCGTTGCAAGAAATTTTCGATCCATGCTTCGCATTCTTTGCTCAACTCGCAACTCTGTTCGAAGTCTGGCTTGAGACGAAGAACATTGTAAAGCGCTTCGACCTTGCCGTTGGTAAAACTCTCTAGTGATGCTTTCTTTCCCTTTGCTTTGGAGATCTCGAATGGCCAGAGCATCATACCAGCTGAACGTCGAAACGTGCTTGCAAATTTCTCGATTTTCTGACCAAGTGCCTTGAGCTCCTGGTATTTTCTGAGATGGTCTTCCTACTCAGCGTTAAAGGAGCGCTTTAGTAACTTGTGAAGAACTCACTATCTCTTTGTCTCCGTTCTTCTCTCGCTCTAGTAGCGCGGTAACCTTGATCCCAAGCTCTGAAGCCACAAACATGAGATATGCTTCACGTTTGTTTTGTGGAGTGGGGTCGTCTGTCTGCTCGACAATTGGGGCATTTCGATGTTTGGGAGCAAGACTGCGGATCTGGTAATAGATATTCGAGCTCGAACTCCAGCGGCCAACAGTTTTCCAGATGGTGTTTTTCTCAGTAGCCATGACTGCAGAATATACCGCGCTGCGAGCAATTTTGCCCGAGGCATCCTTTCGCGACCTCATATTCTCTTTATCGAGATTCGCCTGCCGCTTCTGCAAGTTCGTAATGATGCTCAAAAGGATGTATGGGGGATTGATAAAGCGCTGGATTGTGTAGATATCGTAAATGTCGTTGGGAGAAAGTTTGGGGCTCGTCCTCCGAATATGGTTCTCGACTTGTTCGAGAGAAAGGTCGGTGGCATTGTGATTGAAGGGTAGGAAAGGTGCAATAGATTTCTCGATCTTTGCTCGTCTCTGACTTGTGGCATGACTGCTGATGAGTTCATCTGCGACATTCTCGTACAAATCGACACCCTATTTAGCGTCAGAAGTGAGGAGCTGAGTCAAGAATCAAGACGTACATCTGGGCCGCAGCGAAATTCGGCATCGTAGAATGCTGCTATCTCCTCTTGGTTCCAGGTCCTTAATATGGCTCGAATATGATCCTTTTGTTGCTCTCGAGAATAGTCCTGCAGAACCACCTCGGAGGCTGTCCGAGTGGATGTTGGCTGACTCGACAAGGTTATCAGCGTGGCCTGTTGATGGACTGTCTCCTCATCAGCTTCAGTGGTGAGTCTAGATGGGTCAGACATCGTCAGATCTGGTTGATATCGGCAATTCAGATCTGGAGGTAAAGGTCTAGAAGACTTTGACGGGAGCTCCCTAGCTAAGAGAAAAGATAAAAAGGAAGGGGGTTTCACAAGAGTTTATAGATCAATCGAGGTAAGGTCCAGTTTCTAAACAGATTGATTTCCTCCCTATTGGTGCTGGTGAATGAGCGCTGATGATATTGCTTGAAAAATTGATGGGGTGCAAATCCGGGGTCATGGGTTAACATCAACGTTTTATCTTCAGAACGTGAAGTCTTGCTTATGGTCACGAAATTGAATCCATGTTATTTTGGATAGGAATTAGTGAAACGATAAGCTGCCTTTAGTAAGAGTATTTGCCACGTAAGATCAAGCTACTCAGAGTGACCGTAATGGTTTAAAAATGTAGTGAGGGAATTTGTTGTGTGACCATAAACTTGAGTCTAAGATAGAAACTATTGACTTGTTGCCATCGCATAGTCGACTCAGTAAAGGACCAAAGAGAGGTAATTAGAACAAATAGAACAACAAGAAGCCATAGAGCTTGAGGACCCCAACTTGAGGCGAGGAGAAGTTCACTTTTTTAAAGCACTGGCAAGTCAAGCATTTATTGTACACCAAGGTTGAAAAGAGGTAGACTACGGGCGAGACTAGCGTGGTTATAGAACCGTACTTGATCATAATAAAGATTGTCATCAGGTCATTGAATATTTCTGAAGCTACGGCGATTATCAGAGCCTACCTTCGGCGAGTCAGGTATGTATACCTGGATAGTCGCTTTCTGCGCACGCCGAAACCCCACCCGGCTAATACTTGATACACTATTGAACTTGTTCTCCTTTCTCATCGAGTATTCTGCGTATAGTGCTTGTTATCGACTCGTCCAAGTTCCCCCTCCCCCTACTTGCTTCATTTGCCTTTGTATTCATCTACTGATGATAAGCCGCAAGAGTGCCTGGCGTAGAGCCTACGAAATGAGGGATCTTCTCTCTTTCAATCCAAATTATAGTGTCTTAATTTGTACAAGCTGCTAATACTCAATCCACTCTACAGCTGTTGCACGTCACTTATACAGCCGCCATAAGGCTGCTATCCCACATGGCAAGGTCCAGGAATACGCCCGTCTGTTTGCTCCAGATTCTCTTTTACCTCCTCGGGAAGTGAGGCAGCTGTATGTCACTACCAATGCACCCCCTATCCCGCATTTGCAAATCCATAGCAATGGCTATTGCTGCAAGCTCTGTCCTACCAATCAGCCATATGTGATCTGCACCGAGGACATTCTGCTCCATCATTTAAAGAATGTTCATCATTGGAGTAAAAGCAAAGGTTTTACAGACCAACCATTAAGTCACGCCTGCCACTCAGCAGTGCCGCCTACTTCCCTGTCATCTGCCAGACATTCTATACTAAGGAGTACACCTGGGACTTCCTCGTCAATAATGGCAGGCCTGGCTCAGATCTAGCACCGACCCAACTCGCAGACGCACTTGAGAAACCACTCCTCAGCCTCCGAGAACAGGTCGAGCAGACCCTTGCTCAGAAGCTCCAAGCACCTAGGCCCATCACCTCGCGCCACAAGACTGAGGTCTTCTCATGGCTCGACTCAACGCAATGGGAACGGTACTTCCGGGGTCATAACTTGGAGTCGCGTCGCACGCCTCCTCGACCTCCCGTCGCCGCACCCCCAATTTGACCCCGATCAGCCAGATGATCACCTCGTCCTCGTACTTGACTCCTTTGACCCTCTTATAGAGCAAGCCCGGGAATCGCTGATTGGGCCAGAAAACCTATCTTGGTCAACTAAGTCGAAATACTAGAGGTAGCCAAAGAATTACAAGACGAGCCACGCCATACGTCACCGCCCAAGTGCCAACAGAAGAAAAGAGGCTGGTAAACGAAACACGCGCATTACAAACTCTCAATCGTTGCACTGATAGTCCTCCTGCCCCTCCTACGACATCCTCATATGACTGATCCTGAAGCCGGCCGGGTATATATATAAGTATATACAGCCCGACCGTACATTTAATCTTTGGGATTAAGGGGGAAAGTAAAACATAATGTAAGAGAATATGAAGGCGACAAATAAGCATCCGCCAATCGAAGCAAGAGCAACAATCTTATCGTGACTTGCTGTATCCATCTCGAGCCATGTTTGGAAGGCAAATAGCATGCTCAGACCGAAGAGAAGATACATGATAGATACTTCGGAATCGGTTGTTAGTATATGTTTTGAGAGATGGCTCCTGAGAGAAACTCTGTCATGCCCTGTGATGTGCCATGGTGCTTCTTGAGGCTTGAAAAATAAACCAGAGAAGAGGAGAGGTAGGGGAAGGGAAAGAAGAGATAAACACTAGAAGAATACGTGATGGAGGAAGAAGAAGCGGAATGTAGAAGCTTACAGCCAGGAGTCAGACCAAATATATCCTTCTTGTTTTTGTGCATCACCTTTCCGCCTACTCTTGCACCAACTCGGGTGCTTGAAATGGCCCCCGATGTCCTTCCCAACTCCTTCCTCGCATACCCAAACAGCAGCATCCCAGCCTCAGCACCAAAGATGGAGCGAAACGTATCGATGTCATAATACACCAGCAGCTCCGATCCTCGCCCATACAGCCATTTTGCCGCTACGGCCTCGGCTTCTTCCTTTGAGACGTCGTGATGCTTCTGGAGTACCTGGCCGATGTAGATGCGGACTGTGGCTGGCGTCGCGTCAAGTGGCGGTAGCGGCAGCAAGTAGTCTGAAACATACCCGTCCAACATCTTTGGAGACTGTAGGAAGATTTGGACTGCGGCGAGGAGGCAACTCGAAAACGATTCGGGGTGTCACTACCTATAGGTGCTACGGGCTGTATTGCTCGTGGGTGGTGTTGTTCAACCTCAACCAGGCAAAGCATGCGGGATAAGGGGCCGAAGTTCTGAAAAATGGTTGGGTTGGTCACTTCCGTCTTCGCTTGCAAGGCTCTGTAATGTTCCGGGGTACATTGCCGAGGCACGAATAGATAGCAACTTTGGACTTTGTTTCCAGGTTGTCCCTGCGTGGCATACCTACCTACGTGCCTACATATATCACATCAACTCGCTTACATTTACTGCAAGAAGCAAAGTCGGGCTACAATTTGCTTAAGCGCCAAGATTGGCTAGATTGTACCTATCCTCATGTTGTCCTTCCTAACAAGCCCAAGAATGGTGCTTGGAACCTGCTTCGTCCATTAGACCTGGAGTCGGAGCCTCTCATTTGCGGCCTTACTGCTTACCTCGGGAAAGGGGTGTCATCACCGGCGATTTAGGGCAGTCAGTCAATCAGTACGATATCGCACCACCGGCATCATCTTGGAATTCGCATTCAGCAATATGCATCACAATCACACACTGCCATCGCTGCCTAGTTTGCCGATCTAATCAGCCTATATTACCAGGGGAACGTAGAACGCTTCATTACTGAAAGATGGGATGGTCCGTTTCGTGGCCGTATAAGTGGAACATCTCAGCGTAAATCTGACGTGCTGTACGATGTACCCGATGTGGAAGGTAGCTTTCCATGATTGGTGTAAATCAGGGATGTAAAGAAAAAAGGCTGCATATAACACTCCACCCAGATCCATCTTAAAGATTAGAAGGAGATATATTCGGGTGTAGGATAAGCTTTTTCAAGCTTTGTCAAGCTTTGTCAAGCCTTTGCGGAGCCATGTGGCCGTTTGGCCCGTTCAGGGTGCCGAATAAGGAAGGTAATTTACCAAGACCCCTGAGATTTTGGGGGCCACTGGCCCGCCAACTCCGAGATGAACACACTGGATGCTGCCCAACTGGTGAGAAATGACGACAGATGGCGCAAAAAAGCTCTTGCTGTGACGCTCGCTGGCGCAAAGCTGGTATAATTGTGAGATTGGAGACCACTACCCTCCGGCAAAGCTGCGCCTTCAGGTAAGGGATACCGAAAAGCAAAACCACACCGAAAAGCAAGGATTTAATATAAATATTATATAACATATTACATACCTTCAAAGCGCCCTAAATGCTCTATTTTTTGAATTGTGATTTCATTTAATATGCTTCTATTTGATTATATTTAAGAATTACGAGTTGAAAAAGCCTTTTGATAATATAATAACGTTGTAACATTAAAAACTATTACTAGTTAAGCTTGCTTATAAACGTTTTATTAAGTATAATAAATATACGTCACTGCACTTACCTGTTATCTTCGTAACATTAAAAATATCGATTGGAAGTGGTGGATAGACACGAAGATTGTCAACTTGGATTTTGTAGAGGTCAAGCCTTTCAAAGCGGAAATGCTGGAACGTTCTGCCCTTGAACATCATCAACAAAGATATGCAACATTGGTTCCTATATACGAGGGAACGCCCTGCCCCACCGAATTGAAGAACTTCATAATCAAACTATTGACAGGGTTAGTCCTCCGAGTCGGGTCGAAAGAGGCTACCTGTCAACGAATGATGATGGCAACTATAGAGCGGAACGCCCGGTTTGGGGGATAACAATGAAGGATGCTTACTTTGTGGACAGATATGTGTGAACATGATTTGGACGATCGACCTTCTCAAATCAGTTAGTGAGCACATGTGTCCCCATCACAAGCTTAGTCTCACGGGATTATTTGCCTCTTTGGCAATCACCTCATTGCTAGCGTTTATGTTCAACGCCCTTGACTACAACACAGGCATTGATGCTTAGAATTCACGAAGACAAGAACAAATAAACTACCTACGTTTGAATTGAACGTGCTAACCACCTGCTCGATGTCATTATCTTTCATTTTTGGTTAGATTATGGATGTGGATAGTATACTTTGTCCTCCCGAACCATTTGCCCGTCTTTGCCCCGCCCTCTGCTCACCAGCAATCCAGTACTTGGCACAAGTGTCTTGCCGTACTCGCTCTGCGAAGTGATGTGATGTGAGAATCAGGTGGAGGCGTCTCGACAGAGGGTATGGTCTGCGTTGAGGTGCTTCCTAGGGTAGCCGCGGTTTCGGCTTGAAAGCTGCAACCAAGTCCCCTGTGTGAGGTAGGCAAGGTTTCCCTTCGTCCGCTGAGACATATCCCCCCCCCTCCTCCTTTCCCAACCATTAGGGCCTAAGCGAAAAGAGAGCCAAATAATTCACATATCACGCGAGCCTCATCATCTGGTGATTAACAAATTGCCATTCAGGTAGGTACTTATCATAGTGGGAGATGTCTTCGCAGGCGAGGGAATAGTCCTATGTTAACTGCAAGTAAGAGTACCAGTAGAATAGGGGCCCACAGGGCAAGGTTTACGAAGTATAGGGTTCGCCCAAGACACCATGGGAACAGGCTACAGGGAAGAATTAAAAGACTGAGCCGAGCAGGCTGGTCGTCGGACGGCGCGTACGACCTTTCTCACAGCAAGATTCGTGTAAAAAGTGTTTAAAAATGAATTCCACAACACTCTGTGCATGTTCGATCACTACTCGAGACCCAAACTAGCTTGAATGAAACCAACGGCTCTGATGACCTTCTCACATTCCCACTTCTTACCGACCAATTGCAGATTGATCGGTGCTCCCTCATACTCAATTGGCTCGTAGTTACGCCAGTTGTAGGCGTCCATATCGTTCCTCGGGGTATATGATCCATCCTTTGGGTGCAATTCAGGGGAGCACTTCAAACCGGTTGGAAATGCGTATCCTGGATAATCTAGGCAATTGAACACGCAAGTATACCCCCAGTAGCGGGCAGTATCATGTCGAGAAGCAGCACAAGGACCAACTGGACACAGTAGAAAGTCCACATCTGTATGTTGGTTCCAGTCGTCGAGGTAGTCCACTGCAAGTGAATAGTTAGGTATCAGAAGGTGGCACACCTGATTGAGGGAGTTCTTACTGCGATACTCCTCCCGCTCCACATTCAAGGCCCAACTCTCTCGAATAGTTCGTACTTTAACGTGGGGGCCAATAATTGAGTGTGCCGCCAGCGGCAAGATTGGTTCTCCAGAGGCTTCTATCGCTTCAAGGTTATCTGCACCTCCATCATGGAAGAACAACTCGCTGATGATACGGTAGCCTCTGGAATGTTGATATGGTTTCCATTCCCGAAGTTCGAACATTGGGTTTTCCCGTAACTTTTCCACAGTAGCTTTCAGCGCTGCTGTGATTGGCGGATGTGGCCTGACATGTCCATCATCCTCGAAATACCCTATAATGATTTTTTGGGGGGTATCAGGATCTCTCCAAGGCAAAGGAACGATGTCTGGTTGGTTACGCCAAGGTTGAGTATCAAGGACATTTCGCATGAAATATTCCGTGTCACGCGTAGTTTTTGAAATGATGCCAACAACTTCTGGGAAAGACTCACAGCCCTTCATGGGAAAATTTGAACCTACCAAGGGTATCCGACAGGAGGTTGCCTTCATTCCATGGAGCCCAACATTGGCAGCTGGCGCACGAATACTACCACAGCCATCAGCAGCCAGTCCAATGGGTGACCCATAAAATGCGACAAGGGCAGCTTCTCCACCACTGGAGCCTCCAGGGCTTAGGTTACGGCTATGTGGGTTGACCGTCCGACCAAATACTAAGCCTAGTTAGTTAGACCTCTGGGGGGACGGATAAATCGTGCCTACCATTTGATACCGTCTCAAGCTGCATCAAGGTCTGTGGATTGTTCGTCTTGCAGTAGAAGACTGCTCCACCATCTCTCAGAATTTTAACAATTGGAGCGTCCTCTTTGGCAATTGTCCCCACCCACGCAACATACCCTGAAGACGAGTCTTTGTCTTTGATGTTGAAATGATCCTTGATAGAAAATGGTAACCCGTGCCAAGGTCCCACGACTTTGCCAGTCTGACGGTATATCTTGTCCAGCTCCTTCGCTCGTTGAAGTCCTTCTTCGAAGAAAATGTGCGTCAGGCAATTGAGCTGTGTAAATAGTAAGAAATAGCCCGTTGTGCATGTATGGATGTGAAATGCTGAGATCCTCTGGTACGTACCACCTGCTGTGCAATAGCTGCGCGTTTACAAAAGGCTAACGTTAGGTCGTAGCTTTTGAGTTTTCCATCCGACATTAGTCTCAGAAGCTCGGTAGCATCCCTTTCCGTTAATGCCAACTCCTCCGGGGTCATGATCCCACTTTCGTACGGCACCTGCATGACATTCCTCACTTCGGGACCAGGAGGATTTTGGAGGCGCCATGCAGATGGTATTGTTGCATCTCTTCTGATTTTTTCGTCTTGGGCAATGTCTTGCCACGATCTTCGCTCTTGGGATAGGGCCATATTGACGACTTGTGTCCGCGGGGAGCTTAATGCAGAACAGAGGAAGGAATAAATCAGGCCTTATATAGAACACTCCAAAACGCTGATATACTTCTATGACACACCACTACCTCGATTCCCGAGCAATTTGCCTGCCATCTGCCTTCCAGCACAGCTGTAGGAGTGGTGAGGCTGTATTCGTTCCGAGCCGAGCTGGGCTGCAAGGTCTTCGCTTTAATCCAGCACTACCAGGATGTGGCAATGCATGAGATAAGAGCGGCTAAATACGCTTCTCCACTTGAGCGTTATCGATAAGCGCGGCAAGTAAATACATGGGAAGTCCAAAGCCAAGGCCAGAACGTGCGAGGCAGATAATTTGAATGGAAAGTTGAAGAAGAAGGTAACTTGAAACTAAGAGCGAGACAGTGCCTGTCTTATCGTGTCGTACAAGGTGAGTAAATTTTACTTCTTGTTCGAAGTTTCTAAACAATCTGTCACGTTGACCCTCAAAGTTACGTTATGATGGAGAGGAGAGTGCCGACTAGGTGCGAGTCAGTTGTCCGTCAACTGGAGAGCCATTACCAGGTGGCACTCGCACACTACTTTTCATGAGTCATGAAGAGCCGTTGGCCAAATTGAATGTAAGTCGAGTCCAATGCAACACCTTCTGAAGATCCCAATGATCCTCTGGTAAAGGTTCTAACCTCGTTATACCACAGCATGCGCTAAACGATCGAACTAGAACTGGTCGAGTTTTCGGAAGACGGCCAACTTCTCTCTCGTTTTGCTCTACACGCTCCTCGGATTTGCAGTGTGAGTCTCCAGACAAGCAGGTGATGATAGTTTTGCTTGCTAATTGATCGATGATAGCATCACCGTCCAAACGCCTCTATGGGCTCCTATCAATGAGGAGCTTGGGTTCTCGTACACCGATCTGAACAATTCATACGCTACAAATGTAGCTGCCTTGGCTGTCGGTTGCGTAATTTTCATCCAGGTGGCTCTTAAATATGGTCGTCGGCCTGTTTATCTGACCGCCACTCTCCTTATGTTGTTGTCATGCATATGGCAGGCAGAGATGACCAACTTAGCCGACTTCTACCTGTCCGTTTTCCTGTCGGGCCTCGCTAGCGCCGTCAACGAGGCTCTGATTCAAATCACAGTACGGGGTTCTTCTAAATCATGTCATGGTAAATCTAACAGGTTGAATAGATTGCGGATTTGTTTTTCGTACACCAGCGAGGTACGATGAACGGAATCTATATTGGTATCGTGGGAATAGGGGTAAATATCACACATCTATTTCAAATTACGGAGGCTGACCATTCATTAGAATTACCTTGGACCAGTGGCATCTGGTTACATAGCAGACACCCAAGGCTGGGCATGGTCGTTCTGGTGGACTGGTATTTTTTTTTTTTGGCATAACGAACGTGATGATGCTTTTCTTTTATGAAGAAACGAAATTCGTAGGGCGAATTACCATGAATGGCCTCCGCCAAGCGAATGTTTCAGAGTCGAGTCACCACACCATGCCCAACAATCATAAGCCAGTCAAGGAAAAAGAAGCTCTAGTTGTTGACACTGGACCAACAGTGTCATATCCAGCGGAGTCGTTCATCCTCGCTGATCGGAACATACCCCTGAAATCTTACCGTGAGCGACTACCGTGGTTCGTGAACACTCCAGGGTCGTTCGCAAGCTTCATCCGCCATATCTATCAGCCTTTCCAAGTCATGGCCTTGTTTCCTATTGTAGCATTTGCATGCTTCCAATACGGCACTGCAATTGCATGGCTCTCCATTCTTGCCACAACCGAAGCCAATCTTTTTGCTTCCCCTCCATACAACTTCGGGACCATTGCCATTGGAAATTTGAACATTGCGACTTTCATCGGCTTTCTCTTTGGAGCTGTGTTCGGTGGTCCAGTCAATGATCGGTTGGTAGTTCGTCTGGCCAGGCGGAACAGAGGCGTCTATGAGCCAGAAATGCGCCTCCATTTCTATATATTTATGGTACTAGCAGTGACAGCAGGCCTGCTTATGTATGGCCTCACCCTTGCCAAGGTAATCAGCACTAAATATGCAAAGATCTTGGGCTAACCGGTCTTTAGGGAATGCACTGGATCCTCCCAGCCGTAGGCTCAGGGGTAATGTCTTTTGGTGTCGCCGCCATGATGGACGTTAACCTCAGCTATTTAATAGATGCGCACAGAGAGGTTAGTGTCCGCCAACGTTCCGCATACGTAAAATCTCATTAATTGAACACAGATCCTCGGAGATGGTATGGTCGCAGTTACCTTTGTCCGCAATTGCATGGCGACAGTTATTGTGTTCGTACTCCCTTCCTGGATGAAAGGCATGGGCATTTACAACATGTTCGTCCTCTTGGGCGTATTGTCTCTTGCAAGTGGTGTAATGTTCGTACCCATGGTGATGTATGGCAAGAGGGTGCGCATTGCTTGCGCTAGTAGATATGCCACATACGCTCAAAAGCAGTTCAATCCCGGGTTCATACAATCCGACTAAGCGTCAAGACGCTGATATATAGCTCAAGCTTAGAAACCCCCCTGGGAGAGAAGAATGCTGGCAAAGAAGCCTTAGCTGCTCACTCTGATTCGAATAGACGCGCTGTTAGAAGATCTCCTAAATCATGCAGGTTTACTCCGTGTCCATTGAATTGGCGAGTTGCTTATGGTGGAGGTGATCTCTGTGCGTTTTCCCACATTGCGCACATATTCCGCTTCCTCAGCTTTGCGAATTATCATTGAAAATGTTGCGGTAGGCAAGATGTACTACCTTCTTATTAAGGTCTGAATCTGACATAGTGGCGTCCGAGCCTATAATGAAGCATCTAGACGAAATCACCGTTAGCAAGAGTTGCTATTCGGTGGGGTTCCTTATGCTCGCAACTCCGGTAACGCCTGCGTGCACGGACCTCGATCTGAAGCTTGATATAAGCGTTTTGCATAACGTGTTTTAATAAGCGAATTAAGCGACACCACTTAAAATCGAGTCCCCTCGTCCTCAGCCTCCCCTCTTAATAATAACTACTTTTAATAACTTAACAATTACTTATTAAAACCTCTTAAAACTTAGAATAATTATAAATAACAAGTGAAACCTTAAGATTTTCGCGGTGTTTATAAGGCTTATTAGTAAAAGGCTCTTAAAATATAAAACGGCGGCTTAAGTTAAATACTAATTCACTTGAGGCCTTCGACAAATTATATAGTACTTAAACGACGAAAATAACTTCTTCTAAGCGTCGTAGAGCTGAGACTAATCCTAAGGCAATAGTAAATGAGGTTCTTGATTTAAAAACAACTTCTCCGAAAGCCTAGTGTTAAAAAACTAATATAAGGCTCGACCTAGAATTACCGGTAGATATACTAGATATTACCTCTTCCCTCTAGGTTATAGCAGTTACTTTAAAAAAGAAAGACTAGCTGTTCGACTCTTTTATTAAAGCTAATAAGCCTTTATATTTTATGTAATTTGTTATATAACTAATAATCGATAAAAGAAGTCTTAATTTTATTATAAGATTATAAAATATTAATAACTACCGCGATAACGTCTAATATAAGAAGATTTACGATTTAATTAAAAAAGCGGCTATAATCCTATAGGCTAATACTTGTATTCTTAAAGGCTTTAAGATACTTAAAAAGGCAGAATTTACTTTCTTGTTTAAGACGAATTATAAAAAGCTTTATATAAAAGTTATAGTTCGTAATAAAAAAAACCTTTTAAAACGCTATAGTTGTGTTACGTAACTATAAGAGACGTAATCTTATTATAGTTAATTAAGTTACGATTAATATATATTACTAGACCTTCGATTAAGAATAGTTTTTATTTCATGATAATAAAACATAAAGAAAGGCTAAAAATAAAGGTAAAGACAAAAGGAAAAGTAAGGCCTAGAAAACTTAGGATACTATTAGACGTATTCTTTTAATGAAAGAATTTAGTTAAAATATAAATTTAAATAATAAAGATGTCTTTAGTTAAGTTAAAGATAAGAAAACAAGTGTTTTAATACTACGAGATTTTATAACTTTAAAGAGGTTAGATATTAAGTTAACGAAGGATATTGCTCTCCTAATAGAAGAAGTTAACTGTGTAAAGGTTTTTATATATAACACCTATATAAAACGTAATTATAACAACTTTAATAAGTGCTGTTTTATTATGTCATTGTTAAAGATATATTATAAAATCTCCTTTAATAAGTAATATGAATAAGTAAAAGCTATTAATAAGAGGTTATATAAAGTGACGTTTACCTGCCCTTTTGTTGAATAAATCGTAGCTTTTACTAAAGATGACTATATTATAAGCTTTAAACTAAAGCTTACTAGAAAGAAATCTATGAATTAAACTATAGTAGTAGTTATAACTAATTCTAAATCTAATTTATTAGAAAAGATAACGAATTTATTACTACTTCAGATAGTGGATTAAATAGCCTCCTGAGTTATAATACTTGTCTCTAGCCTTATGTAACTTACCTCTTCTAGGCTACTTATAGACGTAAGATCGAGTCATATACCTGGACTATTAATATAAGTTAATTCCCTACTAAATACGGTGTTAAATCCGGTTTTTGAATTATCTAGATATATTTAAATGTCCTTATTATTGTTTTTACTTAGACCTACTAAAGAGGACGAGAATTAGGTGTAGTTAATAGGCGAATAAATGTTTAAAAAAGAGACTATACTTATAAAATTACTATAATTATAGTGTTCTTTTAAAATCTTAGATAAAGCCTTTGTTATAGAACTAGGCTAGTTATGTGATGTCTTTTTTATTACTTCTTTAGAGATTAAGGCTGGTATTGTTTATTATATATCTCTTTAGGTTTCTACTTTTAAAAAAGCTTATAAAACATATAAAACTACGGAAGACCTACTTAACTTTAGTAATAATACTGTAGGCTCTTATAAGAGATAGCGAATAGCTAAAGAAGGGGTAGATGTAGGGTTAAGTGAAGATATAAAATTAAAAGATTATTTTATTAAATATCGTACTAAGCCTCTAAAGATGTCATCCTAAAACTTGCCGGGGAGCTTTCTGTCAAAGGTGCCACTGGCGCGATTATCGAGTATTTTGGCGAAGGTGTGAAGACTCTGTCCTGCACAGGAATGGCAACTATCACCAACATGGGAGCAGAGACTGGTGCAACAACTTCATGTTTTCCTTATACTGAAGCAATGGGCGTTTACCTCGACGCTACAGCTCGGTCCTATCTTCGTGATGCCGCATCGGGTTGGAGACACAATTTCGAGGCAGACCAAGGCGCGGAATATGACCGTGTCATAAACATAAACCTCTCCGACATCGAACCATTCATCAACGGTCCAGCTACACCTGATCTTGCAACACCTCTGCCGACATTCAAAGGCGAGGTTGCCAAGAACTCCTGGCCGAATGAGGTCAGTGCCGGTTTAACTGGGTCATGTACGAATTCATCTTTTGAGGATATGAACAGAGCTGCAAGCTTAGTAAGACAGGCACTGGATGCTGGGTTGAAACCCAAAGCTCCGCTCATTATATCACCAGGAAGTGAGCAGACTCGCGTGACGTTGGAGGAAGCAGGCGTACTCGGTACCTTCGAAGAGGCTAACGCAACGATGCTTGCAAACGCATGTGGACCGTGTTGTGGTTCTTGGAGCCGGGATGATGTTAAAGTGGTAGACAAATTCGAACCTCCGATGTTCCGTCGACTAATTCGCATGACAGGGCGTTGAAAATTCAATCGTCACATCATATAATCGCAATTTCACCGCAAGATTGGACAGTAACCCAGCAACGAAGATCTTTCTCGCATCTCCAGAGACGGTAGTAGTCAAAGCTTTCTCTGGAAGACTAGACTTTGATCCCATCACTGACACCATTGGAAATTACAGATTCGAGCCGCCCACTTCTATAACACTGCCAAAGCATGGCTATCAGGAAGCGGATCATGCTTATACCGCGCCACCTACCGAACGGCTATCTCTGCATGTGAACATTGCTCCCGACTCCGAGCGCATCCAAGAACTCGCTCCTTTTGCAGAGTGGGATGGAAATGATTTCCTTAACCTCCCAATTCTGATAAAGGTGGAAGGAAAGTGTACTACTGATCACATTACGCCTGCAGGACCCTGGTTCCGTTACCGTGGTCACCTTGAGAACATTTCCAATAATACGCTCATAGGAGCCGTCAATGCAGAGAACAAGAAGGTCAACAGTGTGCGCAATGCATTCACAGGGAAATACCATGGTGTCCCCGATACAGCAAAAGGCTACAAGGATCGCCAACAGCAGTGGGTCGTGGTTGCAGATCACAATTATGGTGAAGGCTCATCGCGGGAACATGCTGCTTTGCAGCCTAGATTTCTGAACGGCGTCGCGGTCATTGCGAAATCTTTCGCTCGAATCCATGAAAGCAACCTCAAAAAGCAAGGCATGCTACCTTTAACATTTGCTAATGCGACAGACTATGATTCTGTCGATCCAAGCGATCGAGTCAGTATCATTGGGTTGAAAGATTTCAAGCCTGGGCTACTTTTGAAAATGGTTGTTAAAGGAGCAGGTGGTAAGCGGGAGATGATCTTAGAGCATACCTTCAACGAGGAGCAAATCCTGTACTTCAGAGCTGGTAGCGCCCTGGACTTGATGGCTAAGACTGCTGCTGAGACGGCAGCCACAGCGGCATAGACCAAGCTTTGGGTCATGGGCATTGTAAAATTCGGAGTTGTTGTATAAAAACTTAGCGTCATTTGCAGCTGAGGGCTTTCTTGTTCGCAGACAATGATTTTGTCTCAACTGTTCCACAGCCTGGTTGATAAATCCAAGTATCCCGCCATCGGAAGCAGCATACCACATATTACATGCACTGTGGTCACCAAGAACTCCCATTCTTGAGATTCACTTATTGATATCTTCATACAATATTGCGTGCCACCTATGCTTATATTTTTGTGGCTGTTGACAGGCTACCCATCTTCTTGCTTGAAGAGTAACAATTCTCTTTGCAGTGACGACCCATGGCTGTTCGAGCGTCGGAAAGCCTTCCTGCTCCTCAGAAGCAAAGTATAACCTTGAGCCCGGATGAGAACAGTCGTCAATGCGAGACCGCATATTCGATATTGTGCTACTTGTGGTGAATGCCTGCGCTTCCCCGCACCCAAGACCATCTACCATTGCGCTATGCTTGATATGGTTGAGGCTTCCTGGGGCCCCACCTGTGGAGGCGGGGATATGCAATGAACCGGATGTATCCGGAGCCTGATGAATCAAACCAAAAGGCATGGAAACACAATTCTATACCGCAAGCGCGTTGGAAGTCATGGAGATTGCCCACGCCGAATAGCTATGATGTATAAAGCAGGATCATCTCCCCTTGTCGAGTTGAGCATACGCATCTACATTTCTTGTGTCCGAAGCATCCTTCATCATGTCTACTCTCATCTCGAACTCGCCATTTGCCAAATATCTTCGGGCTATCAAGACCTCACCCTCCGGTCTATACAATAGGAAACTTATCCTAACCGTTACCATGTATGCTCTTGCAGGCATGCCGAAAGGTGATTTGACTAGAGCCTACCATTATTCATTCGTGAACGATCGTGAGTTAATTAGGAACTTAGGATGGGACGAGGGCACAACTGCTTCAGTGACGCAACTGAAGTCCTTCCAACGAGAATTTGGCATCACACCAAAGGGGAACCCCGGGGAAATTTCGAATATTGTATCCTTTGTCAACCTGACAGCAGGCATATTCGCTTTTCTTTCGTTCCTCCTGAACGATCGACTCGGACGTTTGTGGTCATACCGGCTTTATATGACCATCTATATGGTTGGGAATCTGATCGAAACCTTCTCTTATGGCAGTCTACCAGCTCTTTACGTTGGACGTCTGACGGCAGGTGTCGGCATCGGTGCACTCACGGTCGTTGGCCCGATGTCTATCGTTGAAATTGCTCCCGCGACAACTCGAGGCTTGATGACACTTTGGTTCAACATTTGTATGCTTTTGTCTCAAATGCTGGGAATCTTCGTTGTATTCGGCTGCAACATTCACGTCCCAGCATCGAAAAATCTACAATACCAGATCCCGTTTTTTGTGCAATGCTTCGTACCTGCAATTGGTATTGCCATGTCTTTCTTCCTATACGAATCACCACGATGGCTTTGTCTCCGCGGAAGAAACGAAGAAGCCTTGCAGACTCTCACAGCCATTAGGGGTCTGGGGGAGGAACACATCTATGTCCAGGAGGAATGGACGGCGATGAGCACCCAGATTGCCTACGAGCAATCAGAATTTGGCGATCAGACGTACTACTCTGTCATGAAAGAGATATTTACAGTCCGATCCAACATGCGCCGCGTTCAGCTCACAGTGATAGCTTATATTCTCGCTCAATTCTCCGGTGCAAAAGCCGTCACTGTCAGGGCCTCAGGCCCTAGGGCAAGACAGGACTATGTAGTAGTGCTAGGTCAGGAGACTTTAGGTATAAAGTAAGGGCTTTCCCTTAAGGACCCTCTTCTCTCTTTAGTTTTAGTAAATAATACCTTTCTAAGCCTTATCCCCTTTACTCTTATATCTTGAACCTTAAGTCTATAATATACTAAAGCTTCTTTTTAGTAGAGCTAGTAAGGCTTCTTGCTTAAATTCGACAACAGTTCTACTAAGATATAACTTATAACACTACCTAAGCAATCTAATATTACCCGAAAAACATTTATCAACGCTATTATCTCGAGCTTAAAAACAAGTAAACCATATATCCTAAAACTAAAGATTAAAGAAGATTCTAATTAAGACAAAGAGAACAAAAAGAAAGAACAAATTTTCGACTTAAGTCAACTTTAATCGTAACTTTAACTCGAAGAAACAACAAACTCTTACGACACTAATATTTAATATTTAAATCTACTACTATTATCCTTAAATATATCGCTAAAAGCAATACTTAAACATCATCGAATACTAGGACCTTCGTTATTAAACCTAATAATATCTCTATCCTTAAGTAACCTTATAATCTTAGTTAATATTCTAGCAACAGTTCAAGTAGCTAGACTCTAAGCAATTATCATATAGTTATTAATAAACGAATTATAAGCTATATTACTGCCCCTGCTTTTAAGAGCCCTAGTAATAGTTAAAGTAATAACTCGGGAGCTAAAGCTTAAAAACCCGGATACGTTTAATAGTAACGTAGATAAGCTCGATTATTTCCTAATTAATATTGAAACTGGCTAGTAATTATAACCTCGAACATATAACACGGACGAGATCAAAGTCCTCGTAACAATATTATAAACTACCGGAACAGTAAAGTCTAATACAAGCTTATTCTTAAAAGTAGTAAGTTAAAATTAATATTAAACTAAAACGTATTTCGAGAGGCCTTAAAAGCTTAATTCGAAGATCCTAACTAGATTTAGACGTAAATAGCTAAACTCCGTATACTTACGCAGCTTAATCTTATCTTTAGCTTTATTAATTTGTTCGAAGCTTTTATATTAAAAGTCGACTACCCGAAATCGATATAAGCAATAATACTATATAACGCCTTAAAGCCGAATATCAAAGATACTTTAGTAACCTAAACTTATAATTAATCAGACTATAAGATAGTCAAACGCCTTGCTATTAATATCGACTAAAGATTAGTCGTCCGTCGCTAAAAACAAGCCAAAGAGCTAGCTCGATTAGAATTATCGCGAATAGCAACTTCTACTAACACGCCTATCAGCTAACTAATAGCTAAACTACTTATAATAAACCCTATTACTATTGTTCACTTATAAGGACAAGCTATATTAGATGCTTTTTAATATTAAGCCCTATTAACTTAAGAGTAAAAGAATAAACGTTATTATTTAGGTCTTTACTTATATTATAATAATCTTAAACACATAACCTTTAAATGCCTTAATAAGCTACCCCCTTATACACCGGCACTTAATAGAGCATTTGTTAACTAAGCACCTAAGGATACTTAGTAATAATAACAATAAAAACCAGAAAACGACTTTATAAGCGAACCTTAACCTTTTATACTTAAAAATCTACTTTTAATTTTCTTTAATAATAACTTAATTATAACTTATTATTATGTGGTATTATAAGGGAAAGTTAAAAAGTAAGATATTAAAGTATTCGTAAATAATAAAGCTTAAGTAGATTTTATAAATAAAAACTTATTATTTAAAATCATAGTTATTACCTTAACTCTAATAAACAAACCTATTAAGAAAATTAATAATACTATCCTCGTAATAATAAAAGATTGTTTCATATATAAATTCGTACTCGAACTTTCGGGATTTTAACTATGATAATTCGAGGCAATCGCTTGTGATATTAATAATTATAATATTGTGCTCGGAATATTATAATTGAAAAATAACAACTTAAAAATTAATTAAATTAAAGAGAAGATTAAATCACGTAAAGAACTAGAATATAATTAATAATAAACACTTCCGATTAATTATAAAACAAATTATTACAAAGTATACTTAAACGTAGTAATAAATCAAATCTGAGCTAAAAAAAAACACGTCTAAAGATCGAGTTATTTAAGGAATATAAGGAGTTTAAAGATGTTTTTAATATTAACTACGACAATACAGTTACCTTGCTATTATATAAAGAAGGCATTAACTATACAATAAACCTGGAACCTAAAACAAGTCCATTAAATAAGCAGCTTTATTCGACTTTGTTAAGAGAACAAGAGGCTTTAAAGAGTTATATCAATCGATATAATAAACAAAGATAGCTCAGACTAAGTAAAAACGTAATAGCGTCTCCTGTTTTATTA
This sequence comes from Cadophora luteo-olivacea, assembly GCA_026120085.1. Classification (NCBI taxonomy): domain Eukaryota; kingdom Fungi; phylum Ascomycota; class Leotiomycetes; order Helotiales; family Ploettnerulaceae; genus Cadophora; species Cadophora luteo-olivacea. Next base: position 105,710 of record JALRMC010000086.1, read on the forward strand.
ATTAAGAAAAAAAACACAAACGAGTTAAGAGTAGTAATGAACTATAAGATCTTAAACAAGAAGATACTTAAGAACACATATCCTATGCTTTTAATAAAGACATTAATAGGAAAATTAGCAAAAGCTAAATAATTTTACAAATTAAATACTAAAAAACTATTTCATAATATCCGAATAAAAGGAAAAGACAAGTAAAAGACAGTAATTAAAACAGTTTTCGGTTTATTTAAGTATTACGTTATATTAATAAGACTTTATAATTTAGGAGCTATATTTTAACAGTCTATTAATAAACTTATTAGTAAGTTGTTAAAAGAAGAACTTTACATATATTTTAATAATATTTTAATATAAAGAGAAACTAAGCTAAAAATTAAAGAACGGACGAAGAGACTATTAGCAATATTAAGAAAAGAAGGACTTAAGATTAACCTATAAAAGTGTATATTCGAGGTGCAAAAAGTCTCGATACTAGGATTTTTAATAAGTAACAACGGAGTTAAAATAAACCTATCTAAGGTATTAACAATTACTGAGTAGTCGGAACTAGAGAATATCAAAAACGTTTAAGCTTTCCTAAGATTTGTAAGATTTTATAGGCAATTTATTAAGAGATTTTCTAAAATATCTAAAAAATTATCCGATTTAACGAAAAAGACAACAACGAAATTTAAATTAATAAAAAACGTAAAGAATAGTTTTTAAATACTAAAAAAAGCATTTACGTCAGTACTTATACTAAGGAATTACGACTTAGAACTCCTAAATATAATTAAGACAAATATATTAAGATATATAATATTAAGAATTCACTTATAAAAAGACGAAAACAGCTAAGAATATCTTATAATATTTTAAAGTCGAAAGATAATAAATAAAGAGACCTAATACACTACATTGAATTAAGAGCTTTTAGTTATAGTTATAGCTATAAAACATTAATAATACTACTTAAAAAATAGTAGGTATAAGGTTACTATATATTTAAATTACGTAAATTTAAAATACTTTTTAATAATAGCTTCACTTAATAAAAGACAAGTAAATTAGTTAACAATATTATTAAAATACGATTTCGTTATATTATATATATTAAAAATTAAAAACCTAGTAAATGCGCTATTAAGACGTGTAAACTATTACCTATTATAAAAGGAAAAAGAGCGTATAGATTTAGAAGTACTAAAAATAGTATTAAAATTCGAAGCTATAGTATTAGAAGAAGGATATAATTGCGAACTTTATATAGCAGTAACAGTAGTACCTATTATACTAGAAGTAGACTTGTAAAACGTACTAGATAATAACAAATTTATATAAAAGCTTATGAACTAAGAATCGGACGAAATATAAGAACTATGAATAATCGAGAATAATATTATATACTTTAAAAACAAAATCTACATATTAAAATTATTACAATTAAAAATTTTTAAAAAAAAAATCACAATTCGCTGCTAGCTAATCACTTTAAGAGAAAGTGTATTAGAGACTTAATTACTTAAAACTATTATTAACTAATAATAATAAATAATATAATAGATTAAATACGAGTATATATAATTTATTAAAAGTTAAAGCTAAATAGACACAAACTATATAAATTACTTCAGCTAATAGACATACTAAAAGGACTATTAAATAGAATTAGTTTAGATTTTATTACGGAACTCCCTAAGACAAAAAACAATAATAATAATATATATATTATATTTATTTACTAAACAAAAGGGATTCACTTAAAAGCAGTGTCAATAACAAGATTAACAAACCTGAAAATTGTAAAAATAATAAAAAGAAATATAATCAAATTACACGAGATTCCGGGATAATTAATTACAAATCGAGACGTATATATAATAACAACGGAATTTAATTAAGAAATAGGAGAAATAAAGACAAAGCACTAAATAACCTTAATATCTCACCTATAAGTAAATAAACAAACTAAAAGAGTAAATAAACCTTTAGCAGTATATTTACGAGCGTTTACGTTAGAAATAAACAAATAGGACAAGTAATTAAATACAGCAGAATTTACTTATAATAACTCTAAGTATACAGCTACAAGTATAATACTATTCTTTATATAAACAAGACGATACCCTTAAATAATAATAGCAGTTACGTAGTATAAAGAACTAATAAAGGATTTAATAAATAATTACGCTAAGTAAATAAAAGAAAACGACTCGTTACTTATAAAGAAACTAGCACATATGAAAAAGATTATAAAAAGATATTACAATAAAAAGCATATTAATAAAATATTCGAAAAAAGTGACTTAGTTTAAGTAAAAGTAATTTCAATAAACCTAAGTAAAACTAGTAAAGTACTTAAAAAGCTTATATAAAGAAAAGTTAGACTATATAAGATCTTTAAAGTCCTAGGACTAATAAACTATAAAGTGTAACTTTTATACATAAAATATAGTAAGATATTATAATATAACACTTTCTACATCTTTAAATTAAAAAAAATATAACCTAATTTTAAGATAAATAATCGTAACAATATTAATAAAAAAATCAATAACGTTAAAAAGCGACAATTCCAAGCCGATAAAGACGTAAAAGACCAAGGCTAAAGTTATAATAAAGATATAAAAGACTAAGGCCCGCTAAAGGAGAATAATAAGCCGGAAGACTAACAACTACCGATTTCTCGTCGTAAGAGTAAGGGAAAAGCTCTTAATAACTAACTTAATACTAATAAAGTAATCGTTAAAATCATAAAGTAATCTTTTTTAAATAAAGAAATAAGCGGCGAACACACTTACTTAATTAAATAAGAAGATAAGGTATATCTAAGATAAATTATTCTAGTAAATCTTAAGTCTTATATCTCGGAAATCTAGCAATAATATAAGGATAATTTAAATAAGCTCGAAATACTATCGAACGTTTTACGTAAGGCGAGTATCAATCGCAATCTTATATAAGTTACTAATAGTTAAATAATAGAAAACCCGAGACTAAGAAGAAAGGAAAAAGTAATAGGAAAGACAGAGGTTCACTCTTCGCTAGTTACGAAAAACCTAAGACTAACCGTAAAATTCCTATACTAATTTAACTAAGGATAGCCTTAAGAATAATAAAAAATCAAGAACTTAAAAAACAACTATTTAAAGACTAAAGTTATAAAATTTATACGCGTATATCCGAATAAGCTAAAGCTATTAACGTTAACAATCGCGGGAAAGCAAATTAACAGAGTTATTAAGATATAATTAAGATCTTATCTCACAAAAAGAGAACCGAATAAAAAAAAATCGTTATTAAGGAGAAGAATTAAGATATCGATATTAAAAACGACGATTAAGACGAAGGAAGCGCTATAGTTTAAGTTAAAGAAGAAAGCGATATTAATAAAGAGAAAAAAAAAGAAGTAGTAGTTCCAAGGTAATAGTCTATTCGATAAATAGTAATAAACATTAAAATCAAGATAGATCCTAATGATATAAGAGCAAGGTCAGATTTAGATTCAAATAACAAGTACGTAGATCTAGAGGCTATAAGGACACAGCAGTATAAGAGAGGGGTTATATTAAGGCCTTAAGCCCTAAAGCAAGACAGGACTATATAATAATATTAAGTTAAGAAATTCTAAATATAAAGCAAGGGCTTTCCCTTAAGGATTTTCTTCTCTCTTTAACTTTAGTAAATAATACCTTCTTAAGCTTTATCCTCTCTGCCCTTGTACTTTGAACCTTGAGTCCATGACAGTCACGAATTATCTCCCCGAAATTTTCGGCATTATCGGTGTTCAGTCCACCAGTGTGAAGGTCTACGCTTCCGGTCTATATGCTCTAGCCAAGCTCGTGTGCTGTATACTGGCTTCGCTAATCTTCGTCGATGTTGTCGGCCGTCGCAAATCTCTTTTTATCGGCATCACGGTGCAAATGCTTTGCCACTCTTACCTGGCGGGGTACCTCAGCTTCTTCACGCGCGATCCAGATAAAGTACCCAAAGTTGCATCAGATGCAGCGATTGGTGCCATCTACATCCATGCATTTAGCTGGGCAGTGGGCCTTTACACTTTACCTTATTTCTTTGGTGCTGAACTTTGGCCAAACAGAATTCGCTCCTTCGGTGGTGCACTCTCGCAAGGGTTTCATTGGCTCTTCTACTTTGGAATCACTAAAGCCGCTCCCTCCATTCTTTCTTCAATGGATCAATGGGGAGCTTTCCTCTTCTTCGTTGCCTGGTGCGCTATTGCTCTCGTCTATGTCTTCATCATGGTTCCAGAGACTGCAGGCTGGGCTCTTGAAAACATCGATTCACTGTTCGAACACCCGTGGTATCTGATCCGCAAGTATGCATATGCAAATGATCCGGAGTCGGAAAAGGCCGCTGCTCTGCAAGGTTCCTCGTGAGTATTGACCATAGTTCTACTAAATACTGCGAAGCTGACTGATTATGAAGTAGCCATGTCGAGAAACTGCAAACTAACGAGCATAATCATCGAATTGAAGATGCAGTGGATTCTGTAGCACGTCGGTAACGATGAGCGATGACTGTGCATATCGACGAAGAGCCAGTATCTTGATATGTGGCTCTCTGGAATATCTGTCCACAGGTTATTTCTACTGTTGTTCACTGCCTTAAGTTTTTCTTGGCAGGACTTTAGGATATTAGGTTGTTTGGGCTGATGTGCCTGGTTGTCTCCGTAGTGCTTCATGGCGGATAGCGTAATCAAGTGCAGATCTTCTGTAATAGCCAGCTGGATTGTACACGATATAATTCACATCTGCATTTGGTCATTTTAGTGCTCTTTGTGTTACACCTTGCTTGACGCAAGACCCTTCGCCTCTAGAGTGACTCTTTCACTTGCAACATAGTTGAAAGAGACCGGCTAATGGCTGACGAAGGCATCTTCAGAAGCTCACGAGAGTAAGTCCTGCACGGATCGCGACCGATAGTGAGTACATGCTGCTCTAGCTTCAAGTTTACACCATGGACCTGCTTTGCCACATACTCTCTTACTGACATGAGTCCTCTAACTTGTCATATGGCTGGTACAGGAATGATGGTCTGATCTAAACAGGATATACATCCGAAAAGATGGAGAGCTATGTCTGCAGTAGCCTTGCCGGATCTCCTTCTTCGGGGCTCTTTATGCCATTTTTACCCCGCAATTGCCAGTCCAAAATGTATGAGGCAGAACCACAGCGAGTCATATTTTCCCTTTCCACAACCCTCCATTCCGTAGATCCCCAAATTGATGCCTGATATATCGTGTCAGGTCGAGGCCCCGTACACCGGATGTATCCGCTAGTGCAGTATCTGCAACCGCAATAGTGTTCCTACGATACTTTGGCTGACTGTAAGGATCCGAAGGAGAGCCAAAGTACCTCGTACACTGTCCATGCCACTTCCGATTGAATATGGCCTTGCACGTCGATTCGTTATTTCGAAATTGACCATATCACATTGTGCGGTTTGTAGATCCAGCTCCATCATTGGAAACTCCAGCACGATGTCTATGAAAGGCGCAGCACCTCACACCCTTTCAGAGGGAAGTGACAAGAGCAATGCAGTCATTCAAGAACAGCATCTGACGGCACCTACTGCAATTTCCAGCTTCATCAATACGTCGAGGGGGCAACCCGACTGTGGACCGTAAGTCTGAAACATTCATTGCAACCCTGGTATTCCGGCGACTCTCGTACTGATGTGAGGCAGGGTTTCTTCTGACCCATTCCATGCGGAAAATATCGATTGGCATCTACCACGCAATGCTTGGGACTCTCATGTCCATGTATTTGATCCTGCGAAGTTTCCGCTGAGTTCAACACATACGTACACGCCATTCCCTGCCCCTCTCACAGAACTGCTAGAGTTCGAAGGAAACTTGTCGGCGAACTCTCTCCCTCCGAATATTGTCTTAGTGCAACCTTCGCCTTACGGAAATGATAATTCCTTGCTGTTGAATTTACTGGCAAATCGATCAACCAGCTCCGAGTCTCATATGCGAGCGATCTCCGTGATCAATCCTGAGACTGTGACAGATGAGGAAACTGGATCGAATGCAGCATCTTGGCGTCAGAGGTATCCGTGTTAACACCGAGGCTTCCGGCGAAGAGACCTACTATGAGAAGGTCGCTGCACAGATAATTTCAGCTGCAACCAGAGTGTCCAAGTACAAGTCTTGGAACTGTCAGCTTTTCGTCTCAGGTGATAATTGGGAATGTAAGCGACCCTCCAACTCTCATTCGTACGTGCCAAGCCTTATGGCATGTTCTAGATATTGCAGATACAGTGAAGAATCTTCCCATCAGAGTCATCGCCGACCACCAAGGGGGAATGAAAGGACTTTCCGCACTTCCGAAAAATGTCACAGATGTGACGAAACAGACCGGCTATAAAGACTTACTGAGCTTAGCAAGGTCTGGAAAAGTGTTTATCAAGATTTCGGGTTTCTACCGTTCATCAACTCTCACAATAGGAGGATGCGATGACCTTGAACCTTTGATCAAAGCATTTGCGAAAACAGTGCCACAGCAACTGATCTGGGGCTCTGATTGGCCTCATACGGGATCTGGTTCGAATAGGAGCGAAGCCGCAAAGGACATTCCAGAGCCATTCCGAGACGTGGATGATGTGGCAATTTTGAAGACTATTAGAGAATGGGTCGGGCCACAAGTATGGTACAGTATGACAGTCACGACACCTCATCACCTGTACCATTAGAGTTGCTATCCTGTGTTCAAAATGCTTTTAGGCAGTGAAAGTGGATAGACCTGGCCGTTGTTAGAATAAATTTTCCTTCTGATTGTCGTGCCTGATCAAGAGGAATAATATATCAGTGTCTTTATCAGCGTTGCGCAATTGTTACCGCGCTCAAATGCGAGCCGAGTTCTCGTGGGTGCGGGTCATCGGATACATCCGCCACCACGCTATGAGCGTCCAGGATTTGGAGTGACAATCTTAAATACGAGACTATCCCCCACGATGTCTGTAGACGTGTTTGCCAATTGAGCGGAGTCTTATCAGATCTCATTCATTATGTTGTTTAGACATTCACTTCGCCAATCTTTGAAAGACATTCAAGTCAGGACTTCTCCATATGGCTACCGGCGTCACCACACTGGTTTGGGAAGGCGCAGAACAGCGCACCAGCTGCATATTATCGAGGTGGAACATCTCGAGCTGTCATGTTTCGAAAAGAAGATCTTCCTCCGGATGAAGGCAGATGGCCAACAATTTTCCGATCGGTAATTGGCTCACCAGATCCCAATGGACGGCAGCTCGACGGAATGGGTGGTGGTGTGTCATCACTCTCCAAGATCTGTATTGTCGGGCCATCAGAAAGTAAAGACACAGACGTGGACTACACGTTTGTGGCTTTAGGGGTCAAGGACGACGAGGTGGATTTCAGTAGTAATTGTGGAAATATGATCAGTGCGGTTGGCCCCTTCGCTGTTGACGCTGGTATTGTCGGCACACCTTCTGACGGCGAAACAACTGTCTGTATTAAAAACACGAATACTGGAAAGACAATCGAGGCAACCTTTCCTGTTGAGAACGGGGAAGCGGTTGCAGGTGGCTCCTTCGCCATTGATGGCGTTGCAGGGACTGCTTCGAAGGTCAAACTTGCATTTGTAGATCCTGCGGGCTCTAAGACAGGCAGAACTCTACCCACGACAAATGTTACAAACGTGTTTGATGGCATCACGGCAACATGTATCGATGTTAGTAATCCATGTGTGTTCGTACCTGCGTCAGAACTAGGAGTCGCCGGTTCCCTTCTAGCAGATGAGATCGAGGCTCACCCGACACTCCTCGCCCAATTGGAATCCGTTCGATGCCAAGCAGCTGTTGCAATGGGAATTTCTACCTCTATTAGCAATGTGCCGGGATCGATTCCGAAGATTGCTATGGTTTCTTCGCCACATGCACACGTGCTTCTCGGTGGCGGGACGCTCGATGAAAGTTCGTGCGATGTGGTAGTGAGAGCCATCAGTGTAGGACAGCCCCACCGAGCTTGTCCGATAACCGTAGCCATGGCGTTAGCTGTTGCCTCGAGACTCGATGGATCTACTGTGAAAAAGTGTACAAGCAAGTGTCCTGTAGATATAGATGGGGTCACAATCGGTCACAACAGCGGGAAGCTGTTATTGAGTGCCAAATTCAATGAAAATGGTACAGTGGCAAGTGCAACAGTTTTCAGGACGGCCAGGAGACTGATGGATGGAAAGATTTATTGGAAATGATCTCGTCGCTACTTTCGCACAAAAATATTCTACTTGTATTTCGAATTATTCAAACTCTATGTCATTACGATCGTCAGAGTGGTTCACAGCACCACGCCACCTCAAGTTGAGAATAGGCAAGAGAATTGTAGTAAATAGTTCGGTGACAAAAGTTCCGCCTCAATAACAGGCAAGCAAAGAGATGCTGTACCTAAAGATTCGTATTACTTGAAGAACATTCACGGCCATATGTAAACTACCGCTTCCTCGCCTGCCTATAGCCGCTGAGAAATCTACCCTGATAGGTGGAGGCTCTCGCCAGCTACATAATGCATGTTCAGATGCGTGTTCTCGCTATTCTAGGGCTCTCAATCCTCGCAGCATCCTGTTTCGCCCATTCCCGTACGACCTTTCTCTGAATCTTACCACTGCCCAGCCTTGGCACCTGGTCGACGAAGGCAACACCTCCACTGAGCCACTTATGTTTTGAAACTCTTGTTTTGATCCAGTCCTCTACGTCCTCGGGCTTGATTTTAACTTTAGACTGCTCTCGTACCACGCAATACGCGCGTGGTAACTCTCCCCTATCTCTGTCTCGTGACTTGATTAACATGTCTACGCTTCTGGTTTGGCTAAAATAGACCAAAGGAAAAAAAAAACAAGACTGTTAAACAGGAAATGGAGCTTTATAAAACATACGAGACAATTCCCACAACTGCGGCATCTGTAATTTCCTTATGCTCCAAGAGAACAGTCTCGAGCTCGGCTGGCGCGACTTGGAAGCCATTGACTTTGATAAGTTCCTGTATCATTAACCCAGCTCCGTGAGGTGGACAGGCAATTAGTGTAGTTCTCTTACCTTTTTCCTGTCTACGACCTTGAGGAATCCCCGCTGGTCACGAATCATTATATCACCTGTCTTTAACCAGCCGTCCTGGTCTATGATCTCCCTGGTTGCATGTTCATTATTCAAGTATCCGAGACACACCTGAGGTCCCCGTATGTATACCTCTCCCGGCCTACCAGGCTCCAGGACCTCGCTCCCATTGTCGTCTAGGAGCTTGCATTCAGTGCTCGGAAAAAGTGCGCCTACGCTACCCGTGTCATCCTTGGCTCCGCGAGGCACCATCGTCGCTCCACAAGTTGCTTCCGTCATTCCCCACGCTTGAATGACATCTACCTTGAATCTGTCCCGACACTCATTTTGCAGCTGTCTCGACAGTGGCGCTGCACTCGAGAGTATTGTCTCCAAGCTTGATAAGTCATAGCGGTCCGTTTCAGGTCGTTTGGACATCATCGTTAAGATCGGGGGCGAAATATGCAACGTTGTGATACGAAACTTCTGAATCGTCTCTAGAAAAGCGTCGTATTGGAATGCCTTCATGATGTAAACTGGAACAAGAAGCTTCAGCGCCATGGATAGGATGCAGGTCTGGCCAAAGGCGTGGTACAGCGGCAGTACACCGATGAAGCGCTCTGGTAGCTCAGATTTGGTGGCCCACAAGGCGATTGACTGCTCCACGTTTGCAATCAGGTTGAAATGAGAGATGCATACTCCCTTGGGTAGGCCTGTTCCGGTCAGCCACGTCCAAATAAGGTATGGGGAGCACTCAGTAGGCAATGATCTGCCCTCGACATCACTTACCAGTCGTACCAGAGCTGAAATTGATAGCGGCGGTAGTCTTCTTGGCCTGCTCGGGTGTGAATCTGTGCCAACGATAAGATCTGCCTTGGGCTGAAGTCCCTAGCCTCGTACGGCAGTCGAGGATGCCCTCATTTGTCAGGACCTCCTCATCGGAAAACTGTAGTAGGCGCGAGTCGGGAATTCCTGCTTTTAAAGCCGCTTCTAATGCCCGCTTGAGGAGGTCTGGGTGCACCAGTACAGCCTTGGGCTCCAGAATTTTCATTTGATGAGCCAGCTCAGCGACTGTGTACGCAGGGTTGGCCGCGCTGAATATGAAGCCAGCCCCGATAATCCCATAGTAAGCTGGAGGAATGAAGATGTGATTGGGCGTGTAGAACATAACCACGTCTCCCAGCTTGAGACCCCAATTCTTGAGACCGAAGGACCACCTCTTGATCCAGATTAGAGCTTGCTTTGGCGAAAGAGACTTCGTAGTATCCTGGCTATCGATCCATATTGGTTCATCAGAGGGCGTGCTATCTTCAGGAAATGCATAGTCCAGCAGGTTGGTGGCCTTGCAGGCTAGTGGAGGATAAGCTGAAGCAAAAGGCATTCTGTAATTATGTTCTTGTGGCGGTAGAAAGCTGGGAGGATGTCAAATGAAGGAGTGAAAGACGAGAGACCAAGACTCGGCTGTCTGGAAATACTCAGCAATTAAGAATGAGTATTGATTATGTCGGCATGAGCTCCTCTATAGCCGACAAGGAGTCTATCTTCGCCGTGGCACTTGGCATCTTAGAGCTTGTGGAGCATGTTCTCCGAGGTTTCTATCTAGGTCTAGTTCCGCGGAAATATACCCCCAAGAGCCAGTGGCTGGCACTTTTCTTGTCCACTGTTTTCAACAGATATATTGTGGAGACAGTACCAAGGTCCGACTGTTCCGTTCAGTACCTATCGCAGCCGCTGAAATGGTTCAGGCCATATCGAATATACTGGCTCGAGTTGCAGTAGGCTAGCAAACTAGTCTTGACAACTCCTCTCCGAAACAATAGTTGTCAAGGTTCCGGGATACTTGGCAATACTGCTTTATGTAATTGACTCAGCTTAACGTCCAACTTCCATACCCTAGTACCAGCTTTCACCAAGTAAGAAGTATTGAATGATCCCTAGTGGGTTTCGATCCAAGGAAGCATTCCCTGTTTCCCCGCTTGACCAAGGGCAAGGCTACTTTTCCCTTCGGGCAACCGAGACTAACTAGCAGATATGCTCACTGCCGTGTTGAATAATGGGAATGCCGGAGTTGTAGCTATGTGTCCTTCAACATGTAGCCGCAGGTATCGCCGAGGCTCGGTCCGAGGTAGTGTACCCGGAGCTTAGATAGCCTAAGGCCAGGAGACATCAATCAATCAAAGTTCTCTTGTAGACACAGAATCTCGCCTATATTCGTCCTGATATTCCCCGAGGCTCCTTCCCGAGGCTCGCTTCCGAAGTCATGTGTCCGGAGGTCAGATATCCCATAACCAGGAGATATCAATCCAGCCAAGGCTTGCGTGGACTTGACACGAAGGCCTTCTCTTGTATTGATCCCGATGTGCAAATGGTCACACTTCTTATCTCATAACATATCTCAAAATGGGCGCGAACAATCCCATAACTACACCTCTTACGCAGCTTCTGGGTATCCAGCACCCAATCATGCTCGCCGGTATGGCGCGAGCGTCTGGGGGATTACTCGCTGCAGCGGTTTCGAACGCGGGTGGCCTGGGTGTCATCGGCGGCTTCCAGTACCAACCACAGCAGCTACGGGATATCATCGACGAGATGAAGCGTAACTTCATTACACCCGGCCTCCCTTTCGGCATAGACCTTGCCCTGCCTCAAGTGGGTGGCAGTGCGCGTAAAACCAACCACGACTATACAGGGGGCAAACTTGATGAGCTGATTGATATCACAATTGAAAGCGGAGCTGTACTTTTTGTTTGTGCGGTGGGCGTGCCCCCTAAGCATATCATCGATAGGCTTCACAAAGCAAAGATACTCGTTATGAATATGGTGGGACATCCGAAACATGCAGTCAAGGCCCTTGATCAGGGGGTCGATCTTGTGTGCGCACAAGGTGGAGAGGGTGGAGGGCACACGGGAGGGATTGCGAACAGCGTCTTGATCCCAGCTGTTGTAGACGTGGCCAAGAGGTATAAGCCGCCATTCCTCCAAGGCTCTACGGCCTTCGTCGTTGCCGCAGGGGGTATCTCGGATGGAAGAGGCTTGGCAAGTAGTTTGATGCAGGGTGCTGTAGGAGTTTGGGTAGGTACAAGGTTTGTGGCAAGTGTTGAGGCGTCGTGCAGCCAAGCGCACAAAGAGGAAGTCATCAGCTGCGACTACGAAGGGACCGAGCGAACACTGGTTCTTACTGGGCGACCTTTGAGAGCAAAGACGAACGACTATATTAGGAGCTGGCATGCTCGGGCAGACAAGATCAAGGAGCTCTGTGACAGTGGCGTGGTTCCTGCCGATTATGACTTTGATGAAGGGAACGACGTCGATATTCCTTATTTGATGGGTCAGGTAGCTGCCACGATCAGCGACATTCAGCCTGCAGGGAAAATCGTTGAAGGAATGGTTACACAGGCGGTTGAACAGCTTACAGTTGGCGTTCGGTACTTGAAGGGCGACCAAAGCAGACTGTGAAGAAGAGAGATAGTTACTAAATCGTTCTTGTGTCTATACTTCGCATTAAATACCGACACTTGCAATTGATCCTAGTATTACAACTAGTCAGCTTTCGTAAGCTAATAACTAAAGCAAAAGAGTTGCGTAACCTTATACTAAGTCCTCGCTCTTCTTCTTATTCTGGCTGTCAACTCCATAGATCACAAACTGCTGAGTAAAGTACGTAATTTACACACTTTCTTCTGAATAGCGCGGGAAAGACTAAGAACTATTATGTAGACAGTGAAAGTAACCTGGACTACAGCTAGGGCATGTACCAAGCTTTCGGTGTTCAAAGCACTATTATCATCAATGGAATTGAGATGAGAGTATATGTGGCCTTCAGAATCCTATGAACGTTTTGTAGACTTTAAGTAAGATAGTGTAATTTCAGTGCCTTGAGATTTCTCAGTTTGAAGTCAAGAATCTGAGCTTGGAAAAATGACTACGGGAAGCATCGCACACTATAGGAGAATCATATATTGTGGGAAAGAACTTAGTTGACGACCACCTCACTCTGACCTTTTTTCCTGTTTGTTCTAGGGACGGCCACTAGATTAGCTAGTTGCGCTTTATATACAAACGTTAGCTTGCTCACCTAACTTTCTACGCGAGTGAGCGGTTTTCTTTGCTCCGCGTCCACAACGTCCCGGATGCTGTGTAAGTCAATAGGTCTATAATGAAAAGAACTGTTGATCTGGGGAAGTCATTTTGACGAAATCAAGAAAACAATATTTGTCTAGAACTTGCGAAGAAATGTAGTAGAGATAGGCGCTCTCAGAACAAGCAAGTCTATACCTAGGATATGATCTTTACGACATTGTCCGTTGGAGACATACCGGGAGAACAAGCGGTATACAGGCCCAGCTCTCAGGCAGAAGCCACTGCCAGCTATTTCAACCTTGCTGGAAATTCCATAGTTCCATTCACTTCCTTTTAGAGAGGATTTTCTTGCTCACTAACACCCCATCCTGTCACACATTCACCCTTGAATACGCCTTTGACGATGGACTAGCCCTCAAACAGGGTATTCCCTGTGGTTGGGCTCTCATGGTTTGTCATCTCTCCTGCCAAGACCGGGAGTTCGATCAAGAAAGAAGCGTCGATCCCAATGACATTGATCTCATGACTGCCGTAATAGGTGATACCTGTCTGGTTTGACATGAATGGGGTGGATGGATGGATGTCATCTGCTATTGGATAGACCTCGTGATGGCCATCCGGAAACAAGAACGTCGCAAGTCTCAAAGCAGGGCCTTCTCCAACAGCGCTGCTGTGCCAGATACAGGACTTCACACCATTCTCTAGGTAGAAAATAAAAAGGTTCCAGCCACTGGAGTCGAAACCTGGTCCAAATTGTCGGTCATACCAGGCCATGGACTTTCCGGGGATGACGTCTATTGTCTGGCCTTGGGAGGTAATATTGCCTGTGACGTAGCATTCCGGACTTGCGTACTCAAAAGTCATGTCATTTCCCCAGAAGAAATGCCCACTGCCAGCATCATAGATATTTGGACCTCGAGGTTGGCTGACCAGGGAAAAAGTAGCATTCTCAGCCGAGCTGATCGAAACCATAGTCGATAACTGACCTGCCGTTGTTGCATAAGACTGGAACTACTTGGATTGGAAGGAGAACGTATCTGTCGAAAGTGTCGCATTCCCTTCCAGCAAAGTCGTTCCGTAATTTAGCTTGTCATGTATATCTAGCAGAGATACCCGGGCGAAACGGGCAGTTTCGTTATTGTGAGTTGATTCTCCAATGTGCCCAACAACAAAATAGTCATGCCCATTTGTCGCAGATAGAAAGTAGATGGTCCAGTAACTGTTGAGCAGCTGACCAGGAGTAATTTGGGCTTATGTCAAGTTCGACACTCCTGTTAGCTGTTGAATCAAGTATTAGAACTATGTAACTTGTATTTATATTTCGGTAAGTGTCTTACTATATATATAGAAGACAATAGACTTATGTTTCATAATATCCGTTGAAATATTAAGTAGTAGTAAAATAAATATTAAAAGGTTCCAACGACTAGCTAGATAAAGGCACGAAACTAAATATAATTCCTAAGGCGAATTATATTTAAGCGTCACTATCGAGAAAGAAAACTAATCGAAATTAATTAGCGACTTATCTTTATGAGTAATCGTCTCTTAAGATTTTAAAAACTATACTAGACGAATATATATATACTTGAAGTTATTAAAAGAAAGATTTATATCTTACAATTAACGACTTAAAGCCCGTTAGTTAATAATCTAAAGGGCGGAACTCACCCTTATATAGTAAATAGATAAGATTATAGATACTTACTATATAGTAGATATCAATTAAATAGCCTAAGGACACTCGGTCGTATGTAACAGTAACCGGGTAAATACCTCAGTGTAACGTACGGTCGGGCTGGTGTTGCTCGAGAGTGCGAAGGTAGGTTAGTTAGTAGGTAAGGACGTTATTACTAATTAAGACTAATAACTGTTGTAAGTTATTAAGTATAATATGAAGATATTATATTTAAGTCAAGTATAAAGCTTTTATTTAAATAAGGAGATATCTAGAATTATATAAAACTTTCGTTTTCTTAAATTATTTGAATTATTTGAATTATTACTTAAACTTTATAAGTTTAAATAATTTATCTCGTGACTTAATCACGTGACTTATAGCTTCTTTATGTAGGGTAGAGGCCTAGTGGTCCTAACTAGCTACTAAGCTTCAAGGCTATATCACTTATTTTAGCGCTAGTTTATAATACTACCCCCCTTTTATCCTAACGTATTCCCATGCTTTAGATATATAATTAAGAAATATCGATTCCTAATAACAATTATTTTTCTTATTTATTATACTACCCAGCTATTACGAACGTCTTAAAGAAAATTAACAAAACTTTTTCTTTCGTGTCCTTTACTATAGCTTTAAAATACCTTCTTATTCTTGTTACGCGAAAGATCCTCGTAAGGTTTATGTTATTTTATCCAACTCTAATTAGTATACTAATACATTTGTACTAGTGGAAATACGAAGTATAATATTTAAAGTCCTTTAAAAAGTAAATAGCGTAAGCTAGAGCAAATTGAAATAGACTTGTCTTTAGCTTAAAAGAAGGCGTAGCGCGAATAGTAGGCGCTAATTAAGTAGCTATCTACTTAGCAAGCTAAGATTTCCCGAATAAATAAATAAAGGGAATTATTTCATACGAAGGTAGTAAAAATATTACATTATAGTTTCCGGTCTTTAGATAAGTTAAAGGCTATTAAGGAAAAGAAGCGTCTAGCGAGTAAGCAAGCTGATACTATCTCCGCGCTTATCGATATTACTAAGCTTTTAAACCTTGCCTTAGTAAACTAACTAGCTAACTTCGACTCTTTAAACCCTATATAATCTGCTTTAGGTTTTTATTGCGACAGTTCTTAAGGCTCGCCTAGTTTCTTAACTAGAATTATCGAAGCAGCCGCGAGTAGCTTAGGTCTTTTGTAAGTACTTATGAGTTTTCCCCATTCTTATAACCTTTCTATTTAACTAAGTATTCTTACTAACTTATAACTATAATCCAAGTGTCAAGTAACTTCTTTACCTTATAAACGTCTAGGTCGTTTTTTAATTAAGGTTTCTTGTTTACTACTAGTAGTGTTAATTCCGCTGCAAGTTCTAGTAAGGAAATATGAAACACGGGATGTAATCGAAACCCTTCGGGTAGTTGTAGTCTGAAATTAATAAGCTTTATTTTTTTTAATATTTTATATAATCTTAACTTCTTAAAGTTTAATTTAATACTTAGTTACTTCGTTTTAATGTATTTATATAATAAGTACACTTTATTCCTTCTCTTTAATAGAGGTCTTATACTTCGCTTTTTATTACTATATTTTATTATTTTAAGTTTCGAAAACTTAATATCTTTAGCAAGTTATAACTAAAGTTATTGCAGTCCCTTAGCTAGTATTATAGCTTGATATGCTTTAATATTATCTTTTCTTAGTTACTTATAAGCTTCTAATTCGTAGCCGTAATTAGTAAAGAAAAGTGATATTTCTATAGTTTTATTCCTCGCGCTATTATATACGAACTATATAAGTAGAAGGAATTTAACTTAATTATCTTATTTATAATTAATATAGTTGCGTAGGTATTACTCGAGTGATTAGTTTAGTTTTTTAGTTTATTTATTTATTTATAAGTGAAAAGCTATTAACATTTTGTAATTCAGCCTTATTTAGTTCATAAGAGAGGTTTAAAACTAAAACGTAAATAGCTTATTTTTATTAGATATGATTTCTTTAAGTAACTTATATTAGCTAACTACGTTTTTTTGGAATACATACGTTAGCTCTTATATGTTACTTCCCTCCTTATAAGGTACGAAATACCCGAACTTAATACAAAGGTTTATAACTACTTATATTAAGTTAAACTTAATCTTTGTTATTAGTTCTTTTAAAAGTAATAATTTAATTATAAAATCGAACGTTATCGACTTTTATACTTTATTTACTATTAGTAGTAACTGTAAGAGTTTATAAGGTATATACTTATTCTCTTTGCTTTTTATATAAAAGTCGTATTCTCCTATTATTTTTTCGATATACTTTCTTATTCCCGGGAAGTAGTAATCCTTAGCGATTCTCTTAAAAGTCCTTACTATCCTTTAATGTTTATATATTAATAACAAGTACTATTCTTTAATAAAGTATTACTTAATCTTACTAAAAATATAAATAAGTTCTTTAAAGCGTAAGATATTTACTTTGTCTTAAACGAAGTCTTTTATTAGTAATTATAATACTTTTATAACGTATTTATTTGTTTAATATACGTGTTTAATTAATTTTACGAGTTTGTTATTTTCTATTACTACAAGAGTTATAAGAAGCTTATAATTATATTCCAACTCGTTGGTTCCTTCCTTAAGTATAGCTTTAGGCCTTTTCGTTAGTTTGCCCGAGTAGTCTTTTCGTTAACTAAACGCGTTAGCTCTTACGTTTTCCGATTCTTTTCGATACGCGATATTAAGTTTGAAAGTGAATAACTCTTTTAACTACTTAACTTATTATTTATTTAGTATCTTAATTATAATAAAGAATATAAGATTCTTATAATTTATTTATACTTAGATTATATGTTTTATCTCTTTAAAATAATTTTACTATTACTTACAAGCGGCTATTATAACTAATAATCTTTTATCGTATATATTATAGTTAAGCTTTATAGGTAAGAACATCCGGGAGTAATATATAATAAGCTATAATTTTCCGTTATATTTCTAGCTTAAGTAAGCCTTTAAAGCGAAGTCCGATATATTAGTTTTTATAACTATCTCTAATTCCGGATCGTAAGTAATTAAGACTAAAGCTTATATAAAGCGTTCTTTCAAAGTTCGAAAAGCGTCTCATACCTTTTCAACTTATTTAAACTCCTTATTTTTCTTTATTAGATTTATAAGTGCTTTAGCTATTACAAAGTAGTTATATATAAATCTCTTATAAAAGTTAGCGAATCTTAAAAAAGATTGTATTTCCGTAACCGTTATTAGTTCAAGTTACGTAAGTATAACTTTTACTTTAATTAAGTTTATACAAATTCCGTATTTTCTTATAATAAATCTTAAAAAGTGAGTTTCTTCTTAATGAAATTCGCACTTTTCTAGTTTAAGAAGAAGTTTTACTATGCATAATTTAGCTATTACTTTCTTTATATATTAAATATACTCGTTTTTATTATTAAAATAAATAAGTATATCATTTAAGTAAGCGACTACGAAAACGTCAAAATACTTATATAATTAATCGTTAATTATCCGTTAGTAAAACGCAAGTGCGTTTATAAACCCAAATAGTATAACTCAATATTCATATAAGCTATAGCGTATTTTAAACGTTATTTTCTATTCCTTACTTTTTTTTATTTTAATAAATTATAAGCGCCTCTTATATCTAAAGTAATAAATACTATTACTTCTTATAATCAGTCGTATAACTTATTAATTAAAAGTAACAAATATTAATCTTTAATAGTTATACTATTAAGTATATAATAATCAATACACAAGTGAAGTTTCTCGTCTTTCTTTAAAACGAATAATATTAAGCTAATAACAAATAAAGTAAATGGTTATATAAAACCCTTTATTAAGTTCTCGTTTATATATTCTTTCAGATGTTGTAACTTTATTACGAATTATTAATATATTAATCCGAAGCTAAGCGTCTTTCCTAGTTTTAAAAGTATCTCGTAATCCTATAGTTAGTGCTCTAAAAAGGCCTTATTCTTAAGTCCTTTAAGGAATAATAACTCGTATTCTTTATACGTTATTAGTATTCGCTTTAGCATAGAAGTTTAAGTGGAATCCTTAATAATTAAGAAAGTTATATATAGCTTTTCTTATTTCAAGATATTCGTATCTTAATCAAATGCCTTACGATCGCTTTCATACTAGTAACAATCTAAAATAATTCGTTTCTTTTACTAATCTATAGTAGAGTTATAAAGCGATAACTATAATATACCTAATACTAACTTATAAGTTCTAAGGTTAGTAATATTAAACTCGATATCTTTAGTATATCCTCGTAATGTTTTTATAATCAGCTTATCGATTTGAAAGGTTACTTATCCATTCAGCGATCCGATAGCGTTCTTATCTAGTGCGAATAGATGATATAAGCGTTTTTTTCTAATTAGTCTGAACTCGTTATCTAGAGTTGTTTAATAATTTATAAAATTACTCGTTACTTTAGAGTCTACTATTGCTTTAAGTGTTTTCTCGTTAATATAAACAATTAAGAAGAATTACTGCTCTCTTCTTATTATATATAATTCTTTGTTATATAAGGTTCTAAGTTCTTTATAAACACTCGTTAATAGCCTATCGTTAGCGAGATTTCCTAATTTTTTAAAGATTCGGGTACTATTAGTAATTCCCCGAGAGAGATAACTAACTTATTATTATTAAAGAACATTAATCTTTTTCATTTCAGTTAGTAATCTTTATTAATCTTGCTAAAGTAATAAATTATATATACGTGATTTTAATAAAACAATTATACGAGTTCCGTATACTAAGGGTAATTAATTATTATAATGTTTTTTACTTTGTTAAGTTTGCGTATCTTTCCTTCATATTCGATTCTTACTTATTTATAAATTATAAGCTTATTTCTTAATTCTCGTATATATTCCATATTCTATATAAACGCTTTTATATATTATTAACTTCGTTTAACTATAGCGTTAGTTTCGTTACAGCTATTATTATATTCACGTATAATAATATGAATTCGTATTATATACTTTATATATA
>JALRMC010000087.1:0-114315 GCA_026120085.1 Cadophora luteo-olivacea
GGGAGGGAACAAAAGACTCAGCCAATACATCGTTCAATGTAGAATGAGTCAAAACCCCCAAAATTTGTCTCACACTCCAGACTTCAGAATCACAAGAAATAGAATCTCTCCCCTCCCAGGCCTCTCTCTCCACGGTTTTTACTATGACTTCTACTCTGTCTATCTAATTGGTAATTCGTAACTAGGTACCGCCGAGCTCGCCTATGTAACCTACCTATACGTCAACATGGACAAAACGAAGCCGAAAGGGGAAACACGACAGCCGAGACTTCGCCGCACGTCTTGCTTCTCAAGCCAAGTCAAGTCAGGCCCTGGTCGGATCAGATCAGATCAGCGTACCATTCATTGTGCCTCGCCAAACCGGCACTCGGTGAAACATAATTTTCTTTCGGAAAGGAAGGAGGGAAGGTGGATACACGAAGAGGTGGTGGCAAGTGGATGGGTTAGCCAGTTACGCCTTATATTGTGCGAGGTTAGTTGTCGATGTTAGGTCTTGCCGAGATCAAAGATATTTAGGAAGTCTGGAAAGGAAGGTATCCGACTCGTTGCTTGAACTTTTCTCTTTGCATTTGCGAGGGAGGGATGGGATTGGTTAAAAGGCGGAGAATTTCCCCAGCTGTGGTCTCGCTTCAGTTCCTGTGCCTTAATGATCTCCCTGGTAAACAAGTCTAGGGGACAAAGTAAGCACGTCCAGTGAGGTCTCTGCTTTCGTAAGTACCATACATTCGAGCTCTTGTAATTGCCCCTCTTGCTCCTTCAGGAAGGAGAGGAATGAGACTTGGAGAACGAGTACTCTGAGAGCAAGAGCTGTTATGGAAGCAGGGAAAGTGAAGTAGATGTATATAAATACCTTCCTCTCATCCCTCAAGACCATTTCCTGGATTCATCTGCTCACTCCTACTCCATTGACTGTGACTACCAATTTTGATACTTCAATCTTCGACTTCCAATCTCAGTCCAAGCTTCATCTTCAAAGAAGAGGATGTATTTCCCAACCACCTTCAGCGCTCTCGCGCTCGTGTTCTCCTCCCTTGTAGCAGCGCAAGAAATGCACTATTCCTGCTCGAGACAACTCACTGCGCAGTGCTGCGTTTCGGCTGGTGCTGGATGTATGTTTTTCACATCCCCCCTCCCCTCCCCTCCTTCTCTTCTCGAGCTTTTCTAGCTGCCGATTGCTCTGAGATGGGACCTTCTTATCCTTTTTTGGCGCTAGGTACATGTGAATGGAAGGCATGCTGATAGCATGAAATAGGTGGGCCCATAACCGGTCCTTCCACAGATTTTACCTGCGCCGCTCCAACGACGGGGTATTGCTGTTTGGTTAGTGGTGGCGTCGTAAGTGTTTTCCCTGCTTCTCCTTATCCTCCTCCTCCTTTTGTCTCCACCCTAATACAATACCTTGGTTTCTCTTGATACTCGTTGGAAGATTCTTCGGTGGAAAAGAACTGATGCGAGTTCGTACCAGACACGCCTTTGTACTCTTGCAGCGCCGGCTGGCGTCACGACTACGATTTCGCAGACTATTGCGTTGCCGACTGTTACTATTGGGGGAGAGGCTTAGCATGCATGGAGAGGCTAGATATGAGACAGAGGAGATATGGCATTTGGGAGTTGGGATTTGGGTTGGGGAAGATAAGATGGTCTAGTGGGATGGAAGGGGAATGTAGGGCTTTCTTTTGGAACGAGATGAGTAGAATAGATGAAATGAAGGGGAAAAGGAGGCATTTCTTTCTTATTTGGGTCCATTCTAGCATGATCAGAAACGGTTGGCACGGGTTGTGTGTTGTAAGAGATGCTAAGTCGTATAGATGCGTTGTGACTTTGAGTGCCGCGAGGATCGTATTGACATATAAATGATCTGAGGCCCATAGCATATCCTCCCTTCTCTACCTAGAAACTTATTGGGCTCGTTGCATTCTCTTTTGCTGTCGAGCTTGTCGAGTGATTGTTGAAGAGCTAGGTATACCATTCTCTTATGAGACTGTTAGATGTTTATCTATCGTGGGGTCTCGCTAAGCGATGGGGAAAGGGATTTCGTGCCAAAAGTAACGATGGACAGGTGCGAAGTGGTATCCGTTGTTGGAAAGGCAACTTATAGCTATTTCTAAGACAATAGAACTAAGTATTGGAACGATATACAGGTATATCATCATCAAAAGAGCTTGCGCTGACAACATAATAACCTGTGGATAAGATATGTGGAGGCAACAATGCTCTGATGAGAGTCCATGTCATGTAACTCAGCTCCTTTATTAGAAGAACATGACGGTGAAGATGCAGAGAAGCCAGCAAAACAAGATTCAGGAGTACAAAATAGTCATGATGTACAATTGAGCCCATAGACACGATATTGATTTGTCGGGTCGTTGGCGCGGGCGGGGTGAAGTGCTCCTACTCTACAGAAGAGAATGAAATTTTGCCGCTTCAGTTCCGTCCAAAGGACCAGGGATCGAGCATTCATTGACAGGTGTCACTCGAACTGAAAATGCAAGACTTCAAGAAGGAAATATGATTCAGTCCGAACTTTCTTCTTGGCCTGATTACACTACCCCAGCTCAATATTACACCCCTCGGTGATGGACATCACCAAGGTAATTCTCTGCTTTTCCACACCGGTAAGCTCGACTTTCTCTCCCTTCGGAAGCTTGATTGTGGGGAATCTCTGGACGATTCGAACAATCGTGTATGCTGCTTCAACGAGTGCAAAATCCACTAGTGTTTGTAAGTCACACGTATTTCAGATAAAGAATTATTGGTCTCCGTTGGAGGAAGGACTTACTACCAAGACAGATTCTCGGTCCGCCATTGAATGGCAGGTAGCCCCATTTTGCGTTCGTTTCGTCGTGGTTCAGCGGCATATCTTCGTCCCAACGTTCTGGTCGGAACAGCTCCGCGTCCATACCGTAGAGATCGGGACGGCGGTGCATAGTGTAGACGCTGTAGGCTACTGCAGTGCCCTTTGGGATAAGGACTGGTGATGTCCTGTCTGGTCCGCCGCCAGTTGGGAGGACGGTCGTTCGGACGGTTGTGCGGGTGTTGACTGGTACTGAAGGATACAGACGGAGTGCTGACGACTTGTCAGGCAAAATGTTTAGTTGAGCATTTGTTTGACTCACTCTCTTTGAGTATGTTCTGAAGATACTTCATGTTCCGAAGGCCGCTCCGAGTCCATTCGATATTACCTTGCGCGGCAATTTCTGATCTTAATTTCTCTAAGACATGCGGATGTCTGACGAGAAGAAAGCTAGATATAACGTCGTCAGTAAGGCGGCTCGAGTCTACGCAAGGGGAAGTTTACAAAGCCCATGAAAGGAGGCAAGCCGTTGTATCGCGTCCCGCAGTCAGAATATTGATAATCTGACTTCTCAGCACCGTCCTATCTGGTGTCTTCTCGCTCATTGCTCGCAGGAAAACGTATTTCCCTTGACCTTCGAGCGAATCTTCAGCGAGATTGCGGTCGATGATCTTGTCTGCAAAGTAGTGGACTTTCTTGCACGCATCTCGGAATTTCTTTCCATCAATGAGCCAGTACAGGTCAAGCAGACGAAACCGCTTTGCGACGTATTCTTGTGCGATATTGAAAGCTTCCGCGAAGGTGTCTTCGCCTGTTGACTCGGGCACTTTCAAGCTCTCGATTGATTCGCCGAACAAGAATTCAGTGGTTACATCGAGGGTCAAGCGGAAAAAGAGAGGCTGGAGATCAATCACGCCACCTTCTCTCGGTATTGCATTAAGAAGATTATCAGTGGCATCTTTGAACATGTTCAAGTCCGAGTATTCTTTCACGTGGAATTGTGGTCTCAGTAGTTCTCGTGATTGTTTCCAGGCGTCCCCGTCCTGGTTGAAAATACCGTCCCCAAACATGGGAAATGTTATTTCTCTCCGAGGACCCATTGCAAAATCTATAACAAGAGTGAGAAAATTTGTTCTGAGGGAGCTTGAGTAGACTGACCCTTGAAATGGCTTGAAAGAATGGCTTCCATGTTAGCGGGGTCAACAGTCCCGAAGGCTGGTGAACCAAGGAAAACTTGTTCCAAGGTGTTGCCTGTCTGTCTGAAATGGAAAAGAAACAGCTCCATGAGGCGCGATTCTGTGTTTGCCCTGAAAATCTGCTCGAGGCGATCGACTCCGAACGGCCTCTGATTTTGGAGCCGTGGTCATCAGAGGCCGTTCGGAGTCGTGGTGGTGGGAGACATCCGTGTTGCCGTGCGAGGATTCTGTCACCCTGAAATGATCGTATCAGTGAGAGTATCATGTTGCCCAGAATACTTTGACTTACCTGGCGTTCTTTCCGTTTGCTGTGTACATGATATACAATTGGTGCTACCAAGCACAGTAATAGCAGCAGTCGAGGATAGGAGAGCTCCATTCTTATACCGATGCTGGCAATATAGTTTGACCGAATTATTACCTGTAGCAATACCGGTGGCTTTCTTGTATTCAGCGACGACTCGAAGTTTGGGATGAAAAGTTTCAGCCATGATAGAAAGAAGATCGGGATTAAACCATAAGTGATCGCTGTGGAGTGAGTGGTATTCAAGGGCAGTCTATCCCAGCTCACCTTGGCGTTGGTTTGAATTGCTCAGGGGTCTTTTGTGTGGGCGGCAAGATGCGGATGCAAGACAGAGGGGGGGATTGACCTGACACGGCTAATCGGAACGCGCCCTGTTGCGCCCATGTTTTAACTTCGTAAGCTTGACTGTATTGGCCTAGAGTCTCCGAAGATGCTTTGTACGCTCCGTACATACTGTATGCTGCAGACTTGAGTTTGCTCTAGGGACGCGTCGTCCCGGCACCAGTCAGTGCCTGCCCACACCCCACGCACCAGGCGGGGTGTTCACCTGTTCTGATACTTGCAGAAAGCAGGGGGCTGCAGGTCTCCTCCTTCTCCCTCGATGTATGTAATGTCGTACCGATCTCCGATCTATGACTTGCACCAAATACCACCTTGGTTCAATTGCTTCTAACTCAATCGAAAATCATGAGTTGAACTTCATGTCTGACCTGAGGAGATGAGTCTTATTGTCCTAAGCGATGGCGATTCCCCGGATCACTCTGCGAATGTCCCGACTGTAGAGTATGTATCCATTTCCCTCTTCTGATGTTTGCCACCGAGCCTGCGATGCCTCGTATTCTAATGTAATGCGTGCAAATAGTCTCGTAGCAATTCATGGACTCTACGAAGGCAAACTCGACACGTGGACCGATCCGCAGACTAAGCTTCTATGGTTGCGAGATCTCTTTCCACACAATGAATTGAATGTCAGGGTTCTAGCATATGATTACAGTACCTCGGACTTGCTCGAGCCAGGCGGAACTGCGGACGGAATTTTACCCTCAGCGACCAGCTTCATCGCAGCACTTTGTGCGGTGCGTGAGCTATCGAATACATCACAGCGGCCTATAATATTTGTCTGCCATGGGTTTGGAGGCATTCTTCTCAAACGGGCCCTAGTCTTCTCCAGTGCGAGTCAAGGAGATCATGTTAAGCACCGGAGATCTATCTTTGTATCGACGCACGCCATCCTTTTCATGGGAACGCCACACAATGGAATGAGTAAAGAAGCTATCCTGGGCTTGTCGAAGCATAGAATTCGTGGCCCAAGCCAATTCTCGCTCAGCTTGCAAAAATCTTCGGAAGTGTTGGCGAATATCACGGATTTATTCTCGCCGCTGATGAAACACTTCAAAATATCTTATTTCTGGGAGCAGCGGGACACAACAGTTCGAAGCTTCAAAGGACGCATTGTGGAAGAGATCTCTGCTGCTCCTGCATGGCAAGATGTTGACCGTTGTGGTCTCCCAGCAAATCATTCGGATATGGTTAAATTTAGAAATGCCCAGGATCGCGGCTATCCAGTTATTTTCGCTACACTCCGTCGTTATATCAAGACTGCCCCGGAGGCCGTATCATCAAAGTGGAGGCAGGAGAAGCCTTTGGTGGAGGACGTTCGGAGTACTGCACAATCTCAATGTCAAGACGTCCCGAAAGCAGCGACAGAAACCAGGCAAGTTGGCATTACGACAGATTCGGACGATATCAACGAAATTTATGCCGTTCTGCGCAGCTCGAGCAATTACTTTACAGGACGAAAACTGTATGCTGCAGATATGAAAGAAGCTTTCAGTGCGCCACGAAGCCAATCAATGAGCCATCGTCCAAAGATTTTCGTGGTATTCGGTCTCGGAGGCTCTGGCAAAACCCAGTTCTGTCTGAAGTACATTGAAGATAATAAATCCAGGTAATATGCCCATTTCTGTTGTCTGCATCACTGAATATTACTAATCGTATGTACCAGGTACTGGGGCGTATTCTGGATCGATGCCAGTAGCGAAGAAAATGCCGAGTCGGGGTTCGCCTCCATAGCCTTACAAGCAGGCAAAGGTGCCAATTTTGCTGCTGGAATTCACTGGCTCTCTTCGCAGTCCAAACCATGGATGCTGGTCATTGATAATGCCGATGACCTGGAATTGGACATCACGAAATATTTCCCGTCTGGCAGTAACGGGCACATTCTAGTAACAACTAGAAATCCAGAAGTGGCCGAATCACAAGCGACAATCGGTAGTTTTTGCTTTCGGGGAATGGACCCTGAGGAAGCAACTGCACTGCTCTTACGGTCCGCCCATATGTTCTCAGCAGAGGCTTCGAACGATCAGTCGAAAGCACTTGCTCGGGGGATTGCGTCGGAACTTGGGTACTTGGCCCTGGCACTCACCCATGCAGGTGCTACGATCCGGAGACATATTTACACTTTGGACAGATACCTTCACTACTATCTTGGCTGGCGGAGAGATATGATGAGTCAGTCGATTATCGACGACGCGGACGATGCCAATATCATCACCACCTGGGAGATACCGTTCCGAAAAATTGAGGCACGTCGATCAGTCGACTATAGAGACGCTGTTGACATTATGCATATTTTTGCATTTATGCACTTCGAGTCAATTCCGGAGAATGTATTCCAAGCCTTCTGGAACTCAGCGAATGGAGCCGACACGTCCTTGGCTGGTCAACCGGACATTCTCCAGAATCTATCTATGTTGAACGAGGAGGCCCACACTCGAATGAGGAAAGCCTTTCGAGTCTTGTGCGATTACTCAATCATAGACTATGATCCTGTACAGAAGTCATGTTCGTTACATCCGGTGGTACATACGTGGGCGAGAAGAAGACTCGCTCCCAAAGAGTATGATCGGTGGCTGACCTGTGCAACATCCATGATCGCTCAATGTATCTCGTCAAATCTCGAGGCTTCCGGCCGTGAATTCAGAAGGCAGCTTATTCCTCATATCGATGCAGTGTTGCGAATTCTGCAGCTTCGTTTTCCATTGCTTCCAGAGACGGCCAAACAGGCAAATGAGCTTGAGACATTTGCGTCTGTATATGCCGAGAATGGATTGTGGAAACAAGCTCGGAGTCATTTAAAAGAGGTCATAGATTGGAGAGCAAAATCATTAGGGAAACGACACATGGAGACCTTGCGAGCCCAGAAAAGAATGGCTGACCTACACTGGAATCTGTTCGAGGTTAAAAAATGCGTTGACATTCAATCCAGCCTTCTCTGGTCTCACTGGTTATTTCGTCCTTCGATATCGGATTGGATCATCTGGCCGCCCTGGTTTCCTGGTCACGTTTCATATTGTACGGCTTTATCTGACCTAACCCAAAGTCTATGGCTGGCCGGAAAACTCGACCTCTCGAAGTACGTGGGAGAGCGTGCCGTGAAAGGGCTTACGGAGCACCTAGGCCCCGATGACCCGATAACTTTGAATGCTATGTTCAATCTTGGCCGCACGTATCACCATCTCAGGGAGTACAAGAAGAGTTACCAGCTCCTTGTCTGCGTGGTGAAAAAGAGAAAGCACTTCTTTGGACTTGATCACCCTGACACGCTCATGGCAAGGACAGAGCTTGGTACCAGCTATCACGCCTTTGGCCGCATCAGCCTGGCCGAAAAGATGATTGGAAATGTTCTCGAAGCTCGCAGAAGAACTCTTGGTGAGGAACATGCATATACTCTCTGGTCAGTCATCGAGTATTCCAAAGTCTTGTGCGATCTTGGCCGTTGTGAGCAGGCTGTAACAATGCTGGAAGATATCGTACCGATTGTAAGGCGGACGCTCGGTGAAAACCATGTTGGGATGTCCTTCACTCAATCTAACCTGGCGCGGGCGTATGCGATTTCAAAGCGTTGGACCGATGCTGCTAATATCTTGAAGAAGCTCACTGCAGCCGACAAGATAGCTGACCACCCTGATCGGGTCAACATCATGTGCGGATATATTCATGTTCGAGTCAAGATGGGGCAAGCTGAAGAGACAGAAGAAGACTGCAAGGAGTTACTCGAGGCAATAGTGAAGCAGAAAGTCATCCCTCTTCGCGATCCACTCACATACGGGATCGCGGAAACTTTGATAATTATATATCAGCAGACTGGGCGTGAGGAAGAAATTGCAACCCTCCAAAAGAGACTACCAGGTCTAGAAGCAAGATTGGAGGAGAGAAGCACAAGCGGTAACTCGATCTTCTCGCAACTATATGCTTCAAAGTCTGAGCTGAAGGGCCACCGAGGGCCTGGTAGTCGTACATCAAGTTGAATACATAAGATTGCATGAAAATCCGAAACAAACATAGTTCTGACAGCAACAAACCCCGGCAGAAACAGATACATAGAAAGTGCTACCTATAATAGCTTAGCCTAGATCCATCCGAATATCATCTATAAAATGTTTCCAGAGGCGGAGACCCTTGCAGCGGGCGCAGCACGGCAACCCGCAGCACCTGGTTTCAAGCATCGCCGGCCAAGATTGAGTCAGCCACCTCCTCAGATATGCCTACGTCCAGATTCAAGAAATCAGACCCCTCATACTTACTCATATTTACAGACTGTGGGTATCCCACTGGGTATAGTCTTCATTAAGAAATTGACACGAGTGTCGTGCGCAATGTCTTCGTCCGTAAATCCTCAACTTTTTGGAATTCGCGAGATATACAGGCCATCAAACTCGGCTCCTGAAGTAGAGTAAGCCTTTCCACCTACTTTGTTCGAAGTTCTTGGACTTGCTTACCGGTTTTAATAGCGTTGTTGCTGTACATGGTCTCAACGGTGACAGACTTCGGACCTGGACGACTCAGTCCGGGCCGTCTCCAGTCTGTTGGTTAAGTCATCCAGACTTTCTTCCAAGATACCTACCCCAGGCCCGCGTCTTGACATACGGATACAATGCGAACATATCATCTCTTGGGTCGAAGATTGCAGGTTCCGAAAGATTGCTGCAACATGCGCAAACACTTGTTGCGCAACTGACCGCTGACAGGGAAGTGAGTACCCCCCAATAACAACGATTAGCATCAGCTCTGACAATAGCATAGCTCGATGATGCTTCCCAAAGACCCATAATCTTTCTATGCCATTCCTTAGGGGGTATTGTTGTGAAAAAGGTAGCTAGTTACATGCTCACCATGCTCTTTCATGCTCTAACATCAGAAGGCCCTTGTATACTCAGCAAGCCGAGCCTCGCCTCTAGTTGCCCATCTACAATCAATTTATACCTGTACCTACGCAATACTCTTCCTCGGCACTCCCCACCACGGATCGTCTAAAGCTCGCATCTTGAACACCATGACGAGTCTCGCCTCCCTCGCTCTTCCTAGTGCAGCAATCTCACTTTCTACGACCCTCACCCGCACTCTTGAGTCCGAATCCGAAGCTCTCCAGGAAGTCACAGCTGCCTTCGTTCCGCTCCTGTCACGCTTCTGCATTTTTTTCTTCTGGGAACAGCACAAGACTGATCTGAAATACAAGCGCGATTACATCGTGGACGAACCTAGTGCCGCCCCTATGCTTGACAATACCGAGCGTTGTGGTATAGCAGCGGATCATAGGGAGATGTGTCGATTTGTCAGCAGTGAGGATCAAGGATTTCGGACTGTGGTTGAAGCTTTGAGGAGATATGCTCGTAGGGCACCTGAAGTTGTTGCAGAACGGTGTAGGAGAGCTCGTGAGCTGCTGGCTGATGAGACGGAATGGCACATGGCTGAGATGAGAAATCAGTCGGTGTCTGGTGGTCAGCTGAAGGTCCCTCTACTGGAGCAGGTGCCTAGCATGTCGCAACAGCAGGAGATCATTTCTGAAGATATTGTGGTGGAAGCCGAAAGACGGCCAAGAAGTCTTGTGATCAAGCCGCAATGGCAAGGAGAGTAAACTTACTGGACAGCTGGACATTTGGGGTAGAAGCCTGCGGATTCTTTTGTGTCGATATGTTGTTGCACTTGGTATTTTCGTCGGGCAAGGGACATACACGAGCATGTCTTACCACTACTCGTGTTATAAAGTAAATGAAGACTTCTTCAAGAGTACTTCGTAACCTTGCATAAGTACATCTCCTGTTTGAGTAAGCATGTGGCCAGAAAGAGGTTCAGGGACAACATCGACGACACTCTCTTTGCTTTTTGGACCAACGAGAGCCGCTCGATAGCATGTACTTACTTTATACAAGTTCACCAATTACATCGAACTTCCATTGGTCGGTGTTATTGTATGGCCAAGCCGCAATTAACTTGAGCCGGGGTTGTCAAGTGTTGATATCCAGCACGCCCCTTCTTCGTTTCGCTTAATGAAGTCTCCACTCGCAACAAAATCACATAAATGCAGCAGTATAGGCACGTATGATTGTTCGCAGCACTTTTATGTCTTTCAAAGACTCAGATACTGAGCCGCGCTCGGTACATAAGAGTCAGCCTCACTGAAAAGGGCATCCAGCTCGTCCTTCACACAGCAGGGCCATACACATATTGACCGTATGAGTCACTTGACCGGAAAAAGTGTTTTCTCTGGAGATTGAAATCCACTTGGGCCATACATAAGTTCAGGACGGAAACCAATGCCAAATCGATTGCGAATTAACAATTCGCTGAATGACGTCTCAGCAAATGATCATGTGGTCGGCCGACAACACACAAGAAAGCACAAACGCTCCTCCTGATCCCATCCAACAACTCACTACGCTCACCAAGTTCAAAGACCGCTCTCACCAAACATGTCATGAAACACACCTACCCATTCTCAAGAACAACAAATCCCTCTCCGTAGTCCTCCTCGGCGACTCCATGATCGAGCGTTTCCTCACGACTGGTTCAACCACACACGTCGCCAAGCTGCCCTCGTCCTTCAACGCCGGCTGCGGCGGTGATAAGATCTCTAATGTAGTCTATCGACTACTCATGATGCTCCCATACCTGCCTTCTGATGTAAAGTTATGGGTTCTGATGATGGGGACGAATGATCTGGCAAAGAAGAGAGCAGTGAAGGATGCTGATGCGGAGGCATATATAGTGCTTGTAAAAGCATTGTTAAAGGTTGCACCACGAAGTATAGTGCTTGTTTGTGGAGTCTTTGAGAGGAAGGATGTCTTGGATGAGTGCGTGGAAGTGACGAATGGGAAATTGAGGGGCATGATTGGGGCACTGAATGGGGAAGAAGTGGGAAACAGGGTGAGTTGGTTGGAGCCGCCGAACATAGTGAAGGAGAAGCATTTGGATGACCATGTGCATCTGAACCAGGAGGGCTATGCGGTCTGGGATGAGGTGTTGGTTGGTAGAATCAGGGATATTTTAAGGAAGGAATGAAAGGTGGAATAGGGTGTCTGGGAAAGAGAAAGGTCGAAGGTACCCTACTTTTGTCATGTACGAAAAATTATCCAGCACTTTCACTTCCATTAGAAAGATGGAAAATGAAAGATAACATGCTCACTAGAGCTGCTCCTGTCAAAGAGGTAAATTTGCTCTGGTATTTATCAGCGAGAAGACGCAGTAAATTAAATGTAGTGGGAAAAGGCAATAAAAGCAACGCAGAAGGTCCACAAAGACTGCAGAGAGAATGCAGATCTGAAGTAATAGAAAATCTAAAACCACAACTGTAACAAGGAAGAAGGAAGAAAGGAACTTCAGAGGCAGGTTCTCCCCATGTCTTTGAGATAGAGGCTCTCTATAGCCGCGTTGTATTCTCTGTTTGCAATAGAGTTAGAGATGATCTAAAATAGTACATAGTTGAACTACAGGACTAACCAAAGAGACAATGCCAGACGAAAACTCAGAAGGCATCATGATGTGATATCGGTAGGAAAATAGTGATTAAAAAGTGGTTCGAGGTTTTGTACTACGAATCATTTACTGAGATTGTAATTTCCGGGGACTTCCAGGATACTGACAAATGCGCACATCCCTTCCAGTAATTACTCAGGACCAGGACATCATCATTCCCTCAGCTTTTGTTCGTTGGGCGATTCCAGGACGACGTGAAGTGCCTAGCGCGGCGGCATTGATGCCAAGGATTTGCCTACAGACATCAAATCCCAAGGCTGAAGCTGGAAATCCCATCGACCTTCCGCCTCGTCAACAACACCACAAAAATGGCAACTCAACTCCCAGGCGGTGGCCCACCACCAAACGCAACGTACGTGTCATTGCACTCCGACACGTACACCCTATTCCCTTAGTCCAGGCACTAACGAAGCACAGCGTGTACGTTCGCAACCTCGAAGAGCGCATCAAGCCCGGCGAGCTCATCGATGCCCTCAAAGAGCTGTTCTCCGAATACGGCGAGATCATTGATGTAGTCGCAAAGACAAACTTGAAGGCGAAGGGCCAGGCGTTCGTTGTGTTCGATAATGTGGAGAGCGCGCAGAAGTGTATTGAGGATGTGCAGGGTTTCGACCTCTTTGGCAAGCCCATGCAATTGGCTTTTGCGAAGACAAGGAGTGATGCATTCGTGAAGCGGACTGCGGGCGATGAGGAGCTGGAGAGTCATAAGAGGAGGAGACTTGCGGAGAAGGGTATGTGGTTTCTATACTTGGAGGAGCTGGGTGTTGGATGATAGCTAACGCGTGGATAGACAAGAAGAAGGCTGCCGAGCAAGCAGAGGAGCAAAAGAGACTCAAGCATACTGCTCCCGTGGGCATGGCACCAGATGGCGGCGCAAGGCCTATCAAAGCTACCCGTGGTGCTGGTCTCAAATCTACGAATGCTGGTGCCGCGGCTGTTATCCCCGACGAGTACTTGCCCCCCAACAAGATTCTCTTCTTGCAGAACCTACCAGAAGATTACGATATCGATGCTTTGACCGCTATCTTTGGTCGCTTTGAGGGCTTTAGAGAAGTCAGACTGGTACCAGGTCGCCGAGGTATTGCGTTCGTAGAGTACGATGGTGAGGCAGGTGCTATTAGTGCAAAGGAGAACACAGCAGGCATGGCATTGGGTGACGGACAGGTTATGAAGGTCACATACCAAAGACAGTAGATCTAGGATATGTACAATATCTTCGGTCCTTCCCATGGCGTTGGTGGGAAAACAAGCAATGAATCTCTACCTACAATCTGCCGTGCGCTAATGCTACATAATAACGGTGAAACTACATATGGGGAAACAAAAAAACATATGTCCCGATCAGAAGATAACATCAGCATCCTCTGATTCGCCCAATATGTCTCCACTGCCTTCATTCTCCTTGTCGCTGCCTTTGTCTTTGCCAGCAGCTGCTGCCTCTTTGGCCTCTCGTCTGATCCTCATTTCTTCATCTTGGGCTGCAGTATCTCTCTGCTTCTTGCCTTGAACCTTCTTCAATCGGAAGAACTCCTCTCTGTCAAGTTCGTCGAGCTCGGAGTTGATGTCTGATCTCGTTAGAGTGTTCGATAGATAGTGGTGTGTAGACTTACATTTGATGGTATTTTCAGTTCTTGGGATAATAACATGCTCGCTGTTGTCCATTAGTAAGTGACAAGATTGTCTCGCCAGACAAACTTACATTGCGTTGACTATGGAAGTTAGCAATAGTCCCAGAATAGTCCAGAAAGCCCGAACTTACCTCTGCGGTTGACGACTTTGATGACCTCGTCCAAAATTACGAATGCAGTCTGCCCAGTCAGCCTCCAAGACTTAAGTCCTGCCATAGCTTCAACATACCTGCAGACTTGCGAGTTCTACCAGGGTCTCTACAGCTCTAGCATATGTCTCCCTGCATCTCTGTACCTGCTGTCCACCCTTTCCAAGACCAGTCAAACCAAAGTCATTGTTGCCCTCGGTTGTATAGCTCTCGAATGCTGGTAAGAATACACCGGAAACGTTCTCCTGCTTCGTTCGTACTCTGAATCGTGCTGACTTCGCTGATTCTTGGACCTGGTAGCCAATGTCTCCACCAACTGCGTACGTCACTTCTGCCAACGAGAATGCTGCAATCTGCATTACCCTGCCCATCTTACGCTTGGCTTCATCGATTCGTCTTGTGATTTCTGTTCAGAATTAGATCTTGGTCTCCTAGCTGCAGAGCTGGTAAATACCTCGGAAACGTCTAAACCAATCTGTTAGCATGGCTTAGCAGTGATTGATCTTGGGACGTACTTTGTCAACGCTTCACTCTTTCTCTTCAGTAAGTCATGGCCTGTTTGAGCTCCCTTGAGCTTCGCCTTCATCAATCCCAAGGATTGACGGGTTGGGAAGACAGCCTCTCGATTCTACGGAGCTATTAGCTGGAAGCTGGACCAGGACATCTGCTATTCTTACGGCTGCTCCAGACATCTTGACGGATTTATCGTATCCAGTGAAACTGCGAAATTACGGAGGAATCTGAATGACGGCGCACCAGGGCGTAATCGGAGGAAGAAGAAAGCAGGCTGTGAATTGAGGGACGATGGCAGCTGCCGATAAGCTGCAGTTGCTGGTTGAAGCTCCCACTTGATAGACCCACTTGGACATCTGCACCTGCACTGACAAGACATTGCGGCCTTGCGGCGAGATGAGGCTGCCAGGCCAATACACGCTAACTTTGATTTCTCTTGAGACTCGTTCACGACTTGGAGCGCGACAGTGCTACTTCTCTCTTCACTCGCCCATCTTCTCTTCTATTTTATTCGCAGATTGTCGCAGCATCTCATAGCAGGCAGAGAATGCCTGGTGAGCTTCTGCCAATCATGGCTGCTCCCAGCATCTCGAAGTCGAAGCTGTCTCGAGCCAAAGCAGACTTATATCTTATTGTAAGCAAGACAAACAGCTGCGGAGCAGACGGTATCACTGACAGTCTGGTAGTCCGAAGAAGATACGATCTACGAGCAAGACAGCCTCCGAGACCCTGGAAGCACCAAACCGTGGCTGGCATACATCGAGTTCAAGTTTCAACATGGCACCCTTCTCGAGCAGGCCTTCGTTTTGGAGCGAGCTTGTCGACAGCTCCCACGATCCTTCAAGCTGTGGAAGATGGTACGCGTGATACCTTCCATAGAATTGGAGCCATGGCTAACATAACATAGTATTTAACCCTCCGAATGAAACACCTGGGGAAGCTAAATCCCGCCATCTACAAATCCGAGTATGCGAAAGTTAATGCCCTGTACGAGCGAGCTCTCATCCTTCTCAACAAAATGCCGCGGATATGGGAGATGTACCTATCATTCTTATTACTACAGCCGATTGTTACTCTCACTCGCCGAACGTTCGATCGCGCGCTCCGAGCTCTTCCCATGACGCAGCATAATCGCATATGGGCGCTTTACCGGCCTTTTGCAAACTCGGCCTCTGGTCAAACGGCAGTGAAGATCTGGCGAAGGTACATGCAGATCCATCCCGAAGATGTGGAAGACTTCATCGAGCTACTTGTTGAGATGGGCCACTATACGGAGGCTGTGAAGAAATACATGGACATCCTGAACAATCCGAAGTTTCGGAGCAAGAACAGCAAAGGACACTACCAGCTATGGATTGAAATGGTGGACTTGATTGTTGGGCATGCGAAAACTGTTGAGACTGGGGATGAGGTGGGTATCGATGTGGACAAGATCATTCGAAGTGGAATCGACCGATTTGCGGACCAGAGGGGTCAATTATGGTCCGCTTTGGCAACATACTGGATCAAACGAGGAAATTTTGAAAAGGCACGCGATATCTTCGAGGAGGGAATCACTACAGTCATGACTGTACGTGACTTTACCCTCGTCTTTGACGCATACGTCGAGTTTGAGGAGGCCATCACTGGCCAGCTGATGGACGATGCTGCGGCTCGGTCTGACAAGGGAATTGTGGATGAAAACCTGGACTTCGACCTGGATATTCGCATGATGCGATTTGAGCAGCTGATGGACCGGCGACCATTCTTAATCAACGACGTGCTACTTCGGCAAAATCCCAACAATGTCTCAGAATGGAACGTCCGGATAGGGTTGTGGGGTGACAACAAGGTCGAAGTGGTGCAAGCATACACAGATGCGATTGCTGCTGTGCAACCCAAAAAAGCAGTGGGCCGATTCCACGAACTATGGGCCAATTATGCCAAATTCTATGAGAAGGGCGGAGACATCCGCAATGCAAGGATCATCATGGAGAAAGCTGTGAAAGTCCCTTTCAAGTCTGTGGCAGAGCTCGCCGATATGTGGATTGAATGGGCAGAGATGGAGTTGAGAAATGACAATTTTGACGAAGCCGTAAAGATCATGGCAAAGGCAGTTCAGGCGCCCAAACGATCGACTGTCGACTACTTTGATGAGACCCTTTCGCCTCAGCAGAGAGTCCACAAAAGCTGGAAGCTCTGGAGTTTCTACGTCGATCTTGTTGAGAGTGTCAGTACTTTGGAGGAGACCAAGAAAGTCTACGAAAGGATATTCGAGCTTCGAATCGCTACGCCACAGACCGTAGTCAACTACGCCAACCTCATGGAAGAGAACAAGTACTTTGAGGACTCTTTCAAAATCTACGAGAGAGGTCTGGACTTGTTCAGCTATCCAGTCGCCTTCGAGCTCTGGAATCTGTACTTGACAAAAGCAGTGGACAGGAAGATCGGCATTGAGCGGTTGAGAGACCTATTCGAGCAAGCCGTAGAAGGCTGCCCACCAAAATTCGCCAAAGTACTGTATTTGATGTACGGGAACCTGGAAGAGGAGAGGGGCCTCGCGAGACATGCTATGCGAATATACGAACGTGCGACAAGAGCAGTCTCAGATGAAGATCGGGCAGACATGTTCAACTTCTATATCACAAAATCTGCTTCCAACTTTGGTCTGCCATCGACAAGACCAATCTACGAACGGGCCATCGCAGCATTGCCAGACAAAGATGCTCGGGACATGTGCTTGAAATTTGCAGATATGGAGAAACGACTCGGGGAAATCGACCGCGCAAGAGCTATCTACGGCCATGCATCGCAGTTCTGCGATCCACGCACCAGCCCCGACTTCTGGCAGAAGTGGGAGTCCTTCGAGGTTCAGCACGGAAACGAAGATACTTTCAAGGAGATGCTGCGCATTAAGAGAAGTGTACAAGCGCAATACAATACCGATGTCAACTTTATCGCTTCGCAAGCGTTAGCTCGTAGCCAAGCCAAGCCAGAAGGCGAAACGGACGAGGAGCGGGCCGATGCAATGGCTGCCTTAGAGCGAGAGGCTAGAGCCCCGGTGGGCTTCGTTGCAGCAAGCACTGGGCCTCAAGGGGGGAACATCAAGGAAGCAGCAGTAGTCGTGGCCTCAAACCCGGATGCAATCGATGTAGATGGTATGGACGACGATTAGGCTTCGGGGAATCACGAGAGCATCATGGAGTTTGGACATATTTTGAAGGGCTGGATTCAGCCTGTGCATAGGATGGCGTTCTAAGGCGGGACTTTCTGCTTTCATGGGCAGCTGATGATTGCGCCTGTGATTGGAGCTTGAGATTATGAGCGAGCGAGGGCTCTTTGTATGTACGGTATGGGAATTGGTGGAACAGTGGTGAGAACGTCATGCCAGGCGTATCAAAAAGAAGAAAAAGGCAATTCAAAAACAACTCCTTGCATTTTCCGTCCAGCTCCATGACGCCTTTGCTAGATCCCCTGTATCCATGCTCTGTTCGCGAATGTTTGCTGTTAATATATGTATGTAGTGTATTCTTCTCATCTGCCTGCTAGTCGCATCTTAATCTTTCTCCCCTTTACTACCCCTTCCAGTCATCCTCGCCCATCCCTTCTCAACCAGTCCAGAATGTCGTTTACTATCTCGATTCGGACTCTTCTCAGTATGATTACTTGGACTGCTCGGTGTAGTCAATGCACTTTCTTTCCGGCGTTGTGTGCGACTCGACGTCGACGAGCTTATCGAATTACCTACAAAATCCAGCATTAGCCTCAAGTCCTTCCTTCTTCGGGCATTCGGCTCGAAAAGAAATACACACCGTTTGCATCACTTCCCCTCCCCTCCATCTTCCCACACGCTCTCTCTGGCCTCGGTCCCTCATCTTCATCCTCACTTCTATCCTCGTCCTCCGCCCTATTTCTCGCTTCAAATCGAAATGGATTGCCTTCTGTGCCATCCCCACCTCGTTGCGATGCAAATGGATCTTCACTCCTCCTCGGACTCGTACTTGCGCTTGGACTTGGACTCCGATTTGAATTTGATTTTGATTTCGGTTTTGGAGTTGAATTTGGGTATGGATACGCAGCAACGTTGAACTCGGAATCGTCGTCTGATGTTTCGGTGATGTACCCTGCGTTTATACGCGGGAAGCCCGAAATGACTTCTACGGAGGGAGAGGGGAAGGGGAGTTCGGGCTCGGGGTCGACTTTGTGAGGCTTCGTGGTCTGGGATGTCCTAGATGTGGATGGTGACGGCTCTGGCTCTGTTGGTGATAGTGATGGTGATGGTAGAGGTGCGAGGGTTGTGCCTGCTGTAGGTGGTGCTGTAGTTAATGTCATGTTTGTAAGTGCTTTATTCTGGAGTGTATTTTGAGTCCTGATGAGAAACTATAGAAGGTAAAAGAGAGAAGCAATAGTAAAGTAAGACCCATTCTACATGACGAGCTCAACAGCTCACTTCACATGGTAATTAACAATGCCACTCCTCAAATACGCCTCATTGACGTAACCGCAACCCCTTCTGTGAACCCATGCAGTAGGGGCACGGCATTCGAGTACAAGTGGATCAAATACAATATAAGCATACGACAAGCAAGCCCAGTAATGACGAAGGGGTCCAACGCTAGAACACGCCTTCATAGACAAACCTAGAACACTCGATGCAGGGAGAATGCGCTGGGTGTTGCGGGCAGGGCTCTCATTGGGAGTCAGGATGACGTAGCGAGTAGGGTGGTGAAGCGAGACATGCTGGCAAGAAAGAGGGGATGTTTTGATAGTCAGCTGACTGAGAAGATGTGGATTGGAGTAGTAGTTCTGCCATGGTCTAACGCGTTCACTGTTGCCCATCATGGATAGTCAAGCAAATAGGCCTGAATGAAGAAATGGCCAATCTTCAATATCAACAATCATTTGAGGTTTAAGGTGGCCAGTCTTGGCGTATGTTTACTTTGCCACTCGGTAAGCTGTTTTGCACCTACTTGCAACAAATTCCCTATTTCCGGCTCCTGTATCGAATCCTGATTTCAGGAAATTGGGCTTGATATTTCATATTTTTATTAATAGCGATTTGTTACTTTCCTTTTGCAAGTTACGTAAGGAGTCCGTGATCTACCCACCTCAGTTGTGCGAGGTGGATATCAGAGAGGAGATTTTGTGAACATAAGGACAGGCCAAAATGGCCAGAGGTATCAATGTATCTTCTATGTCAAATCAAAGTCATCTGCGTCAATCATCGCAAGATGCCTTCTCATCATGGACGAGTGCATACGGCCTCTGCTTTCCAAGATTCGACCTTCTTCAGCCATTCCTTCTCTGCATCAGAGATGGAAGTGGCAAGATTGCCGCTGCCACTGGTACTTCTGGTATCTTTTCTAAATTCTTGAGAAGCCGTGATTCCTGTAAGAGACTTCACAACACGACGATCTTCCTCCTGATCCCGGCCCTTAGACAACCGTCGAGGACCGAGGCCAGCGGTCCATTCAGTGGTGCGGAGAGGTATGGTTGTGGACCGTGCTTAGCGAAGCTCTGGGATGTGTCAATATCGGAGTTTCCACAGGACATCGTCTCGCCGAATGACAAACTGGGTGTTTTACCTGCTGAAGATCTGTTTCCTGGTTCTTTTGGGTGGAGGAGGAGCTCGTCGACGCTGTCCCAGCCCTTGTAGACGCGGCTTGCCCACTTCGGCTCTCGGAACCAGTACTCTTCGGTGAACTGGATGGTATACTCCTGGCGATCTTGCTCGATGCGCTTACGGAATTCGAGCGTTGCATTGCGATCTTCGTCGAGCTTTCTGAACTTCTTTGGTGCTGCGGTAGAGGCGGTCTCTGTTGGCTCAGGGGCCTTTGATGATGCGCTATGACCGGCGGCTTTTGTCGGGACGGAGGATGAGGTATTGATGGAAGTTGCTGACCTGGTCTGCTCGTTGGCGAGCGATGATGATGATGGGACGGTGGATGACTGCTCCGCAACCGAACCCAACTCGAGTCGATGAGCGCACTTTGGTTGAATCAGCGACTACAAGCTGATGAATCAGGTGAATTAGCTTACCCTGATCTTTCTCTTACGACAAGTCGCACAAGCTGGTCCTTTCTTTGGCTTTGCCACTTTCGCAGTCTTCAACGTGGTGGTGTGAACCTTCTTCGAAGCCAGCTGGGAGGCGGAGATGTCGGCGTCAGAGTCGGAGGGAGCTGATCTCTTTTTGCTTGAGCTATCGATGGTTCTCTTGCCTTTGGCGGTAGAATTTGAGGCCTTCATCGTGAATGAAGGACGAGGAGTAGGTTGTGTTTAGTTGGTTGCTGTGGTTGGATGCAGGAAGTGGTTGTATCGAAATGACGTTGAGGCAGAAAGGAAACGACGAGTATGAGCGAGAAGACTTACACAAGCCTGGCTTGGCTACTGATAAACACAATAGTATAGACCGACAATAGGTAGGCTTTTTGTTGTTTAGAGTGAATTAAGCGAGGACTTCAAGGGGGGTCACATTCACCGCAGCAGTCGAGGCGAGCCCTTTCAGCTTTGCGCGCATTGCGACATAATACTAGAAGTTTGCCACAGGAACCGAAATTTGAATTAAACGGATTGTTTCAAGGAATTATCGAATTCCCTTTTTCGATCATGCATCGAGTACAGTTACTGTAAGAATCCAATTATTTTACTGAGAATTGGAACGCTCGGAAGTTCATAGATCAATCCATCTATCTTGATCCCTGACATTAGACATACGCGACTATGAAAAACTAGAGATCATTAGAACCAGGCAAACGCCGTCATAAATCGTTAGCATTGCAAGATAAAATGAGACGTCGGCGAAATAAAGCAGTACGCCAAAGAGACCACTAAACACATGGAAGCTACCCCTTCAGAAATCACAGATGCAGAAAACTTCTGGTGCAACCTCCAAAATCCGACAATCAAGTCTCATTAAAGCCATGACCGGTTTCGCCGGCGTCCTCCTCAATCTCCTTTGCAACAGCATTATTGTGCGACGGTATCGCTTCTTCAATCCTGCGTCCTCTTTGTTTAATAGCACCATTCACCAAATTCTCCATGACCCTGCGAGCAGGATCTTGGTCAGAAGCGCCTTCGATGCTCAAGTTACTGGAAAGTCTCTGTGCACTTTCGTGGTCCTGGGGAGCTATGTTGATCCCGTGAGAGACACCTTGAAGATAGCCATGACCATAGGCTTCAGCCATCCG
This sequence comes from Cadophora luteo-olivacea, assembly GCA_026120085.1. NCBI lineage: Eukaryota > Fungi > Ascomycota > Leotiomycetes > Helotiales > Ploettnerulaceae > Cadophora > Cadophora luteo-olivacea. The sequence continues at coordinate 21,566 of JALRMC010000087.1, forward strand.
GGATTGTACAGGTAGCATTTGACGAGAGGATTTGCTGGTGACTATCGGGACCAATGCCTGGGTGCTGTGCACTCCACAAATGGTACCATTTCCAGATTCTGCGGAATTGTAGCAATCTTGGGAAGAACAGGTATGGCCGTCGCAGTACCGACCTTCTTGCAAGCGAGCTTCGATACAGCTCTGGATATAGCAGGTGTGGTTTCTGCAGCAAGTAGTCCCGCTCTCGACTCTTGAAGGGCATCTGTACCCAGCTTCGGGCCACTGACAAGTGTGGGCCGAGCAGAACTGGTAATCGGATTCTTCTAGAACCGCCTGAGAACATTCAAGTGAGTTGCAGGTGTGATTGCTGCAATAGTCTCCTGTTCCTGTGGAAGGCAGTGGACAGTCGCGATAGTAACATCGACAGGAGTCGCAATACTCGCCTGCTTCACGACAGCAGGATGTACATTCAGGCGAGGGACATTTGTGCTGGTAACAAAACCGAGCACCACTCATCACAGTCTCGGGACAGGGTGTGTAGTCCCATCGGCAAGAGTGAAGACTACAGAACTTCCAGCTTGGTGCTGTTTGAAGGCTTTGGCACCTTTGGGCTTGACATACATGATTCCCGCATGCCTTAGATCCTGGGGTATTCTCGCATGGTGACACACAACCTTGCATTTGGCAAAGGTGTCTTTGGCAAACCACTGTATCTCCTTTGCGTGGATATTTGCAACCAGTGTGTGAGCATGAGTGATAGCTACAGTGAACGCTTCTGACGCGTCTGACGTCGGTACAGGAGTTCACTATGCATTTGTGCCTTTCGCAGCCCCATGTAGATCCTGTAAACGAAACATAATCAGAAACTGTCCAAGGTATGGTCTGAACAGAATTGCAAATCGCAGAAACGGCAAGTGACGAGAAGGAAAACTTACCAAGCCTTTGTGCTTTACATGACACATATGTGCAAGCATGATCCGCGCACCACGATTTTCCACTTCGGCGGAGTTCGTTGCATTGCCTCACTTTGCACTTATGATGGCGGCAGTAAGAAGCATCTCTGAGATGGCGTCTATTGCAGGCAGTAGATTCACAGGTCATCGAGCGAGCGCGAAGATGATTATGTTCCAATGCTTTGCGAAGTAAGGAACGAGAAGATCACGAATAAGTGTTGCAGTGTAGGAAATGCCAAGGCACGTCTTCAGTAGAATAACGGGACTCGGGCGTTGGCAAGATCCACATTACATATAAGACAGTCTACACCCATATCAACTACACAGTCTAAATAGAAAATACCGAAGCTGAAACGCAGTGTTGATGAACCGTAGGCTCACTGGTTCCACGTCAAGGTGTTGGGCACAAGTGGGAGGCATCGGGCATTGACGGCTGCCTTGGAATGCCATTTTCGGAGATTGGGACTGGATCATGACCCTCGGGAGATCAATCAGTGGTATAAAAGATCTCATCCTCCGAACTTTGGGTATCAAGACAGCGCGGGGGTGGTATGAATCTGGGGTTGCTGACCATAAGGCTGGCCAATGACGTCGCATATGCACTTCATCAGGCTCTGCACAGTCGGGCGAGCACATGCAGGACGGTGCACTTGACCATGCAAGTGGCTCGAAAAGTAAAGAGAAGCATGGTAAGAAAATGTTGTTGAAGAGGGAAATGATTTCTAATGTTGGTGTTTGCTGTTCCTGTCCAGCGAGGCTGGTGGCGAAGAGAGACCTCTGGACTTTTGAGACTCAGCGCTGGCTTATTGGCATGCTTTGATGACAGTGTATACTCGAATGCAACAGAATGAGCGATAATACTGTAGTTGTAGTCCGTATGATTGATCCGATTCCCAAAAGATCGTTTTTGGCCAAACAATAACGCCAAGCGATGCCTCCGCCTTGCCTGGCACGTCCCTTGCCGAAACGCTTCTAATCGTCTCTCGAAGAAATCGATAATAGAAAAGGCTATAAACAAGGGCCTCGAACTTGAACACTAACAAAAGCTTAAAAGAAGCGGCGACTGGAGTTAAGCCCTCATGTCTTTTAACCCAGCATTCCCATGTGAAAGTTGACTTTCAATGAGCAAATAAATTGATATCAAAAGATGAATCAGCAACAGCCGCAGAAACCAAATCGAAGTCCGGGTTGAACCCTTCCTGGCCAGGAATCATCCTAATGCTCTTCACAGGATCTGTCCCGAAATGTATCTTTTGCGCAGCATCACCAAACATGTTTGCACATCGAGGTAGCCCACGATAACCAGTGTCAGTGGTGAGGGGGGTAGCTACTATAAATGGTGGCGTCTCTTCAACCCCAGAAGATGAAACGAACCTCAACTCTGGCAGTTGGACATACTGTCTCGTGGAGGGAGTTTGTAAGTTGAATGAAGATGCAACACCAGAGTTACCATCATACTGGTTGGAAGGAGTGACGAAGGTGGGGGCGTTTCGATTGGTGAAGTATGCTACAGGCGAGTAGTCGGTGCCGATGTCTTGAGTATCGGCAAAGAAAGTATTGGTATGTGCTGCTTGTGCAAACGGGCTGTGGGCATGACCCAGACAAGCAGCGTTTATACCGAAGGCGTGTTCAGAAGCAAGCACGTGATTGCCACTCTCTTGCCGTGGCATCGCATTTTGAAGACCTCCCCGATTTGTTATAGAAGCAGGATCGACAGAGACTTCCATCCTGTTGGTACGGAATCGAGGTCTCTCAGTCTCATCTGGCATTTTCAGCGTGGAAGTATCGTTTCTTGACACTGCAGCTGGACTCTGAGGAATGACTGCAGATTGCCCTGCTGCTGAGCCTTGCTCGATTTTGGCGGACCACTGACCACCCTGATCAAAGGTTGAGGTACATGGAGAGTTAAAGACTGATCGTCCACAGCAGCATCTCCATGTTTGAGCTGCAGTTGATATTTTGCTCGCACATGGACGACGAAGTCTGCGAACCGCCGAGTCCACCTCGACTGTCATTTCGCCCAATTTACGTTTGTGAGAGTTTGGTCGCTGCATAGAAATAGGCCACTTTTTAATAGCTAACGAGTCCTCCCTTTCCTTTCCAGAGTCATTTTTGTTTGGCATTACGTTGAGATGTATCTTTGCACGCATTTGCTCGTCAAAAGCCGTGAAGCCTGGTTCCTCCTCACAATCTGCTGTACTTCTCTGCAACTTTTTGTCATAGTCCTCCGATTGGAGAATTTCCGAACAGAATGCTGCATCTGTAGACGGAGGAAGTGCCAGCATATGGTCCGCACCCGAGCCTAGGCTTTGTTGCTCCATAGGAGTTTGACTGTTATCAAGAAGTTTGGATGCAACGCAGGTCCAGCAGTGCTACTCGATTTGTTGTTGTGGCAGCAGCGGCTCGTTGAATCGATCGTAGGCTGTATCGAACGTTCGAGAGAAATGCTCTGTGCTAACAGAGCTGGCATCTGTGAAGGTTTGGTTCAGCAAGAGTGGCTCGCTCCAGCCCCATGAATCGTCGTGGTATCCAGATGGATTCTTCTCGCTTGCTTCAGTGTATTCCATACGTTTGGTAATGCTACTGAAGGCCGGATTGTAAGTTGTATATTTCTGCATCGGGGGTAATGATTGGTGGAAAGTCGACAAAGCCAGTGGAGGCGCTGCGCTGCCAGTATTAGTCTGCGATGAATGTAAACACTGAAGAAAGAGTCAGCATTCGATCGATGAACAATGAAAAGTAAGGAAATAAGCCATACTTTTACTTTCTTTAATCGACAATTTTTGCAGGCACCTCGTTCCCTGGTTTCAGCAGCATCGAGTCGTCCTTGAGGACTTAACTTCCGCTGACGTTTCTGGACTGATATGTAATTTGCATGGACTTCATCGAACGCCCGAGAGGGATCGAGCACCTTGGCAAACGTATTGGGTGGTTCAGATAGCGGGCGTACATCCATTGCTAGTCGTGGAGATCGGAACCGTGTATGAATTGACTTGTAAATGCTTCTGCAGTAAATTTGACATCAAGGAAGATTCGGTGCTTAGACTTGGCCCTCCCAAAACTTGAATAATAGTGTAGTGAGGGTAAATTGAGGTTCAAGAACTTTTTTTGCTCTCATAGACTCTTGGATATTTCAGAAAAGAATGAGATGGCGCAGATGCAGAAAGGAAGCTCAGGATAGCAATATGTTCTGCGCCCCCCAGTCTCACTACACTCGCACCTCGCTTGTAACCTCGTCTTCCTGATTGGCGAGGGCCCGGTCAAGATGCAGGAGGGAATCGGCTGGTCGAATCATAAAAAGGTGGGAGTATTCGCTTAATTGTGATTCTATTGCCACGCAGTGTGAATATATCACTGCGTACCTCCGTAAGCGAATTTCTCCACCAAAATGGACTAGACTAATATGCTTCGAGTACCTTTGATACAATGACGACGCAATTACATTCTTCTAAAAGCATAAGGAACAGTCATCGAGAAGTATATGCTTATTTGTGAGATCTCTCAGTTTATCTCAATATATAGTTTGCGAACCATCATACCAAGAATGCTCAAATGACCAACACTCAGCTATGGAGACTCTCAATGGAGACACACCACAGAAAGCGTGATTGGGTCTCTGAAAGCTGGGGCAGGAGATACTTGAAATGATTCGTAATTAGCCTAGGGCGAAAGAATGCGTCCGCTGTTCAAATGCATATGCATAGCCATATCAACCCGGCCAATCTCGCAATGGGGATGACCCAGGACCAATTCAGGAACGGATCATGGATCCACACATACAAACAAAGCTATCCTCAAAATACGATAAAAAAGATCATGGTGAGGTTCGTTGTAACTTGCAACTCCAAGCATGAAGACCAAGCTAGCCGTAACCAGCCCCTTAGCTTGTTTCCAGTGAAAGTCATACTGTCAACCCATGGCTCTCAATTTCGATAAAAGACATACGTGTTGTGTGAAATTACACATAGCCACTGGATCTTGGCCGGTTTGAGAGCCTGGCAGTGAACATGTAGTCGAAAATGAAGCAAAATACACCAACAAAGACTAACGCTGGCTTGCTCATCCTAGCCGTAACATCTCGTCGCTAGACGAACGCAATATTGAATGGTGTGGAAATGGCACTTGCCAAACACTAGCCCAAAATGAAGCAACAGTCACAGGCCAGTGCTCGAGCAATTGAACCGGATCGCTGATCATTCCAACCCATCCTTCAATTCTATACAAGATCGGTCCCCTCTTCTTCGCTACCCATCACCACGCTATCTATGCCGCAACATGCTTTGAAATAGCGGCTCATCCTCTCGTCCCTTCCTATCTTTCACACTTCTCTGGCCATTTTCTCTTTCCCCCTTATCTCATCGGGATACTGCGCTTTTGTACAATCAGACAAGATGAAAAATATTTGTACATTTCCCGCCCACACCCACGCCCACGCAACACACCGCGTCTGACTTTCCCAAAAGCCACCCATTCACAAGTCAACTACTCCGCCCCAGCAGAGACCTCTTCCTTCGGTCTCTCCGCAAGGGTCACTTCTTTCTCTTTCTCCGTCACCACAGGCTTCTCGGCGGGCTTCTCCTTCTCGCCAACCTCCTTCGGCGGGGGATCCAAATTCAAATCCTTCCTAAGGTCCGGCAAGAACCGATCAATCCGTTTCCACGTCTCTGTCCACAACTTCTCCTGCGAAGGATCCTTGCTAGGCGGGACAAGGAAAGAACTACTTGACATGACAAGAATGATATTCTTCAAAGATTCGAGGACAGCTTCTTCTAAACTGTCACCCTGTCCGCTGTTCATCAATCGATCCATGATATCTAGGATCTTCAGCCAGAGATCTAGCATGCCGTCCCATTTCGAGAGTAATGTCAAGTAATGCAGGAAGATCTTGCTGAGAAGTGTAGCGGCTTGCACTCGGGTCTCGCTCATACCGACGGGGTCGGAAGAGTAGACTTCTGGTTTGAGGAGGCGAAGGATGAGTGGGAATAGGACTTCGCCGAAGATGGCGGTCCATTCCTCGTGTTCGCCTGATGTTAGCTCGGGGGAGAGAAGCGAGCGCTGGAGGGACGAGAAAGCTTGGTGCCGAATCTCGCGGCAGGGGTTGGTGCATTGTGTCGTCAAGGCACGGAAGATAGGCGACCAGTATGCGGCCCAAGCCTCTTTACTTTCGAGGTGTGATTGTTGCATGAGAACTGGGATTCGTGTTGTGAGAGAGAAGATCATGGTGATGGCCTTGACGCCTCTAGCAACGGCAGCATCGACCCTGAAAATTGTTAGCACTGTGGAAGGTACACAGACGGATGGAAACATACTGTGGCTGAGGTTGTGGTTTTGGCTGTTTTGGTTGTTGCTGGCCTCTACGGACTCGCTTATCCTGCTTCTGCTCAACTGTGGATCCAACACTACCCGCAGAGGCGAAATCGTTCAACAGCTTCACTGCAGATTCGTAGTTGTCGGCCATTATGGTTGGAGGCGACCCAATGGCAACACCTTCCAGGATCTCGAAAACGGTTGGGGCAGATTGAGCATTGCCTGTCAGGTTGCGGAGTATCACCCAGAAATCGGGTGAGGTCATGATTTCATTCCTCAAAGGCCCTGGCTCTTTGATGCATTGGGTCAGGGCCTGAAGAACCAGAGGTGCTGATTTTTCAAGCAGATCCTTCTTAAAGCTGGAGACTGTATGTAGTACAACAGGAACGCGCAAGAAATCATGTTCCTATCAATGTTAGTCGGAGCTAGGGTACACGGGCTGGGCATTTCTTACATAACTCGCATGCAATAGATGAAGCAGGTAGAACATAGTCCTAGAGATCATGATGTTGTGGTAACTTCCAACATGTCGCATAACATTTTGCAAAGCTTCTGCCACATCTGCACCTAGAGCTGCAACGGTCTCTTTGTCCCTGAGGGCGAGCACCGTGCAAAGTTCTAATATGTAAACCATTGCTGGGTCATAAACAGGCCCACTATTGGCCGGTTTCTGGCCATTGGTAGGTGCTGCTGTGTCTGTCTCTGATTTGACACTGATGACTATCGATGTGGGATCATCAGGTAGCTGAGCAAGCAATGCTTGAATCAGTGGCTTCAGAGATTCGACAGGCATATTTCTGACATGATCAGCTTTGAGCTTGGCAAGATAGCACTTCAAAACTTACACAACGTTGGCAAAGACATCTCCCATGTAGCAAGCATTGACGCAATCGACCGTACATAGCGTGCTCTCTAACTCTTCATCAGAAGGCTCTGGTGGGTCGTCGGCCGCATAGCTGGAAATGTATGAAGTGAAAGCTGAGAATAGACCAGTGTCGCTGGGTTTCTGACCACGATCGATGATCTGAGAGGGCGTTTGTAAAGGTATGGGAGAGATTTCTATGCGATTTGGTGCAAAGAACGGTGGTATTAAGGAGTTGACGAAGAGGTTCACCCAGATACGAACAATCTGCTATTGTTAGTTTGGGAGTTGTAGATGTCATATGGGGCTTACATGTTTCCAGCTGTCGTTAATGATAGCTTCGCTCCCCGTGACAACGCGAAATAGTACAACAGTCGCTAGTTGCGCTTTGAAGTCACGTCCAAACTTCACTGCGAGCTCGCTGACCATAACACTGTTCTCGCCAACCTGTATTTCGGTGTTGAGAGTAGTGTTTGACGGCGACTCAGTCGCTAGTGAAGTAATGTAACTTAAGCAGTACACTACTTGATCCACCGCCTCAGTCAGGCCGTATTTGGCTGCAATGCGAGCACACTGGTCAAAACCAGTAATCACTCTCGAGAAGACAGCATCGTCGCTTGCAGACATGAACACGTATGAAAGTGTAGCAACAACAGGTTTCCAGGTTGCTGCGAACATATCTGCATCGTAGATGTTCGTATCACAGACAATAAGACTTCCAGCAGACTCTGTCTTCAACAAAAGCTCTTTCCAGGCATAGTCGAAAGCATGCTTATTATCATGCTCATCTGGGAGAATGATCTCGTTCGCCTTGATAGAGTCGTAGATGCTCTGGATGTAGGCGGGCTCGAAGTTGTTGCCGCCATTGACACCTCGCAAATTGTTTCCAAATTGCTCAACTGTCATACGTGAACTGTTCTTGAGGTTGGGGTTGTAGCTGTCGGTGTTCAGCATCAGAATGGCGTAAGTCAAAACGAAGATGGCATCTGGGTTTGCCATTGGTTCCGGAATCTTGCTCTTGAAGTAGTGCTCTGCAAACACTGTGACGATTCGCTCAATCAGAGCAGATTCTCCAGGCAGACGACAGCTCTCCACGACTTCTCGCAGTGCTTCGTCCACTCGCTTGTCATTGAAGTTGAACGTATCGATGAAAGCTTCAAGAATAGGCTCATTGCCTTTCTTGGAAATGAACTCTCCAAACATCTTCTTCGATATCCGGGCAGTGCCTTTCAGGAAAGTAGCAATTTGCTTGGCATCTTGCAAATCATCAATAATCCCATGTTTGTTGAGGTAAGCAAGCCCAGCTTTGGGGCTTTCGTTGAATTTCTGGGCTCCTTGGATGATGATCTTCTTCCTCCTCCGCTTCTCTCGGAGAACTGACTGGTCGGGATACCCTTCAAATTGGGGCTCATCATCGAGTCTATCCGCGATAAATTGTATGTAGCCTAAAAGTGCATCCAAACATAACGGCGGAACAGAAGTCGTGCTCCAAGTCGCTGAATCTGGGATCGCATTTCGAGACAGAAGTCCCACCATATCTTCGCATAAATCGCTTCGGTCGATTTCGCAATCGTAGTTGATGAACAGCTCAACCATATAGCTTGGTATGCGTGCAAGAGCTCCCACACTCTCAACCATTGCTTCTCTGGCATCTGGTTTCCGGGATCCGCCTTCCATACCAAGTTTTTGGCGGTCTTTGACAGGCACAGGCGTTGATCTCCCACTACTTGATTGTGAAGGTGGTGGCTTGACGAGTTTGGGAGCTTGTGGCACACCAGCATATAGAGATGGGTCGATCCCGGGCTCTCTCGGTATCTCAACACGTGGGTGTAAACAAGCAACCAAGTATGACAGAAACAGCTCTTGCTGTAGCTTCAGAACACCTCTACATGTGGCCAGGAGCGTCCCAGCAACAATAAGCGACTCGTGTAGAATTGCCATATTATCTGATCGGACCAGTTGAAACAGATACCTGCAGAGGCGATCTTCTGCAAGAGTCGCCAGAGAGGGATGTTTCCCAATAGAAGGGCCAGCAACTTCCAGAGCTACATCGATGATCCTCAGGGCCATGACTCTCATCGCATCCGCATGTTGGCGATCATGTGGATCTAGTAGATCCACCAGAACTCGGAAAAGCTCCCGTATCGATGGTAATGAATATGGCTTGATAGGCGCTTCATCAGATGCTTCTGAAGCTGGACCGACTCCGTGCTCCGACCCATTGTCCATCGACGTTGAACCAGAGGTCAGAGGTCCACTCCTACTCTTGTCGAAACTTGATGATGGCCGAGAATCTATCGGCGGAGCTGCAAGTGAGGACTTGATAGCGTCATTGCTGTTCGCTGAAGGGTCCATCTTCACAGTATCCATATCCTCCTTGGTCTTCTCGTCCAGAGCCTCGAGGTCATCACCTGCTTCAATCTCCAGATGTTTTAACCGCTCGAAGATCACCTGGGTCATTTTGACCATTGAAATCTCCGCCGACCTTCGAAGCAGCTCCGATAATCTGGCCTGGCAGCACATGCTCAGTCCAGTTTCCATCATCTCACAGACACTTTCGTCACTTAGTAGATCTCCTCCTGGTCCAGACAGCATTCCCTCCATAAGCTTCAATATCCGTAGTAGCACAATCTCGTCCGCCGCAGAATCACTGGCTTCGAATCGGCAATGCGTAATTGCTGCAGACAGCGATTGCATAGCCAGTGGGAGGCGTGGAGAATCGGGACTTATTAGATTGTAGGAGAAGAATTTCGTGATGGCAACGAGGGCCAGAGAGGTGATCGGAGCGGAGGTCGCAGAAGCTTGGATGACCTGCAGGAAAGGATGTAGTAGTGACGGAGTATCGAATTTGTGTATATCTGCTTTTCATTAATACATAGCTTGCAAGAACTATAATCTCGAATTACCTTTGCAGCCCGTAAGTTCGCGCCTCAGACGTCCAAACCCAGCCATTAGAGGATTGTCCTGCATGCTTTTCCCCTTCTTGCCTCGGAGCCCCCATCTATTTGCCAGTCCTCCATCATCTCCATCTGCGAGCCCGGTGGAGGTCCTGTTCTTGTTACCTCGTGTCTTCCCAGGTTCATCTCGCGGGGTCGAAGGTCTGGAGCTTTGCAAGCTTGGGGTCATGGGACTGGAGCTTCCTCCTAGGATAGCAGATACCGAAGAATGCGCCCATCGAGCATGCTTGCGCATGGCAGAAGTAACAGTGATACATTCTGTGGTGATCAAAGCGACGGGGTCGACCGCCACGGAAATGGAAGCTTTCCTCGAGTTATTCATGGCGCCGTTGTAACGCGGTACGCGCTCAATCTGCCTGCTTGCTTCAAGAATCGAGGACGTATCGGTATCGTGTACGGAGGAAGCTGCAGAATAATTTATCTGTCCAGATGCTGGCGAATTCACGGCGAGGGCATCATTGTTCATAATGTGCTTAAAGACTGGCGCAGCATGGATCCAGCTTCGAAATTATGAATTAAAAAGGCAGGCTTTTGGGTGTAAACAATCGGCAGGTAGCAATCGACTGGAAATCTTGTCGTGCTATGGATGTCCCCTGGTGGTACGAATATAAATCCCAAGATGTCTAAAAGCCCGAGCCGCATGACGGATTGAACGTGTCCAAAGCCTTGCTCCCCACCACGTGACCAGCCATTTCAGCCAGTCTTGCCCCTATTTTCTGGAGTACGAGATGTGGCGAGCTAGGACAGGATAGGCGTTTGCTTCTTCCAGATACATTATGATTTCACTTCGCGGTTGTGTTTGATATCTTCTCTCATTGCGCCGTCTATACTTTTACAAATCTCCAGCCCCAAATTACTTAACGAAGCAGGCTTGGCTGAACAAGCGCTTCCATTTATAACAAGAATGCCGATATCATCCTCAGATGAACAGCCTATGCAATCCCAAACCTGCGCCTGAGTGCTCACGATGTCCGAAGACACTGTCGGAAGCTGAAAATATAATCATACAGCTGACCTAGAGCCGCTTTCTCATCTCACAAAAGTGAGAGTGACAGCAATCAATAAGGTAAATCCTACGCTCTTCGAAGTATGACTTTGGAACCTAGTTATGTCAATAAGCATATGATAGGGAGAATGACGGTTAGCTTTACCTGGAGTGGTTTATTGTGCCTTCGGTGGTGTATCTTGCATGGCGGCCACTTTAGCTGCCGGCTTGAAGTCGTCCTTAGTCTCTGCTTTCGAGTCAGGCTTCGTCTCGACCTTCGCTTCTGGTTGGGTCTCTGGTCTCGCAGCAGCAGCTGGATCGGCTTTAGAAACAGCTTCAGCCGCTGCGGCCTCTGCCTTCTCCTTCTCTTTCTTTTCCTTCAGTGCTTCGTTTTGGATATCTGTCTTGTCTTTCTCCCATTGACTGTTAGGGTCCGCGAATTGGTCCTTGATCTTCTTCATTCGGTCGGCACGCTCCTTTTCTTCAGCTTCATGTGCGACACGTTCTTTCTCCATTTCCTACAATAGTCAATAACGAGTCTTCCGAAAAAAGCAAGAATACCTTACCTCCATGTGACGAATGTCATCGACACTGGGTTCGTACAAATGCCAAATGGTATAATGAGGTAATCCAACAACAGAGAACTGCATACGCTTTGCCATCTGCTTGAAATTAGCAATAGTCACACATCTGTGGAGGTGAACTGACCTTTCCAAATCCTTCGGTCTCGGCGTGCTTCTCAAAACTGAATGCTGGAAAGTGGACACCAGATCGGAACACTTTGGCTTTTGCCAGGATACTCACACCACCAACACCATCAATGTCCATCTCCATGTCAGGGTCACCATATGGATCTCGAAGATAGGCAAGATGAGGTCTCCAGGTCGCATATTCAGCATATCCCTCAACAATGACAGCATCCTCGTCGAGTGTATCTGCCAATGCCAGCGCTGTTTCAGACTCTTGCCATGAATTTAGATCGTATGGTTGTTCGCCGCCAAGCCAATCTGGAAGCGGTCGCCAAACGTCTAGAATTATTGTTAGCTTTTAGAAGCTCTAGCCCAGCCGTATCTTGTGCTGTACTTACTCGGTACAATCACATCCTTGTTGTGTCGCATGAGATCCTCCAGAATCGTGAAAGGTGCAGTCTCGACATCCACGTCTCTCCAGTAAACCCAGCTGTGGTAAGGTCGCAGAGCAGCACTAAGCAGCCAATTTCGTGCTTGGGCCATCAACTTTCTTCTGCTTGCTTGTGCGGCGAAACCGTGACGACTCTCGACATCCTGATTGACCTTCTGTCCAAAATCCTTTTCAATGATCGACACCTCTCCAAAAGGCTGCTTCGGGTCTTCATCGGCTTGCAGTTCCTCGAGCAATTGTGACAATAGGGGCAAAGTCTGGTCCTTTGAGTCGGAAACCAGGAAAGCCAGGTCAATCAGATGATGAGGATATGTGAAGTTCCGTAGGTGTCCAAAGAACATTCGAAGATGGGACTCGGCGTCGCGCAAAGGAGCGCAAAGGAGAATCCGCTCTTCCCTTTCCCAACCCCTAGCCGTGCCCTGAACGTTCGTAAGATCATAATATCGTACAGTCTCGAGTTGAAAGTCCTCTCCTGACGACAAAAAGCCCAGTGATAGAATGGGAAATATGGAGGCGCCGGGCCATACGAAAATGAAGAAGAGGAAAATTACTATGCACACTGAGAATCGAAATATAAGTTGTCGCCGACGTCGAATGGCTGCAGGTGTTGTTCGAGGCTGGAATCTACGCAGATGAACAGTTAGTACATTGTCCAAGTATCGCACAGCCATTCGAGGCAGATTTCCTAGCATTCCACGTCTACCAGAATGGGTGTCCTCAGGGTCTGCATACCTATGGGGGGATATTGAGTAGACCTCCTTCTCGCTCTTGTGCCTTGGGTATCCATTGCTCGCATGATGCCTGGGAAGCATCTTCAAAAGAGTGACTTGCAGGAAGAGTGAGGTCGTGGAAATGTGGAAGGGAGCGACTTTGCCAGATGGGAGATTCGCGATGGCTGACTCTCGTAATCAACCCCTGGACTGTAGCATCGACAGGGATGTGTACGAGGTTCTTATCGTGTGGCAGATTTTGCGCGACAAACTTGTCAATTGAACCTCCTGTGTCGTGCACTGAGGTGGTGTACAAAGGTACAATTCGAAGTTCGGCACTGGCATGAAGCGGAAACCAGATAGATGGTCTGAATTATTCTTAGGCATTATTTAGGGGAGCAGCCGCCGTTTTCGCTTAAAATAGCCTGGTATCTTGAAACAAACGCGCTGATGGAACTTCTGGAATAGCGACGCCCACGATGATCTCATTTGGTGGAAAGCTTTTGAGCTTGAGCCACTGGGAAAGTGCCGTGATTCTGAATTTATGCACAATCTCACATTTTTCTACTCTCATCAGATTCAAAGTCGAGAAACCACTCAGAAGGCCTTCGAGTACCGAAGCTTCGGGGAATTAATGTATTTGCGTCAACCAGTGAAAAGTCAAGTTAAACGCACTGTGGGGCTGAATCTGGCCTTTTGAACAACTGGACACATCAGGGGAAGCCAAGAGCACAACACATTGTACTCAAAGATGGGACGAAACAGACACACGATACGGGAGTGTTGATGGATTGTTCTAGCTATGCTATACGCTAAGTTGTATTTTCACATAATCAATCGCATTCGGCAGTTCATCTCGTGCTCTAATGCCAAGTGATTGTATGCAGTCCTGATTGCAAGTCAGCATGTACCGCAGCAAAATACTCATGTGTTCGAAGGCATAATCGTGTTGCTCAGATAAGCCAGTTTAATCAAAAACCTCGGCCGGCGACAGCTCTCTACCCTACAAGACGCATTGTAGATTACTGAGGCTCTGAAGCTCACAACCCCACAACATATCATCCCAGTCAATAAATTGGCTGGTCCTGTACGAGGGAGGAGCTCGGCCAAGACGCATTCATGGAATGGATAAGCTGTTGTCATCAGGGCGGAAGGTTGAAAAAAAAAATGTTTATGCTTACCATTGGTGGTAGCATTTCATTCGATTTGCGGTGTATATTGATTGGTTCTGTGTATCGTCAGTAAGCTTGCCACATGGAGTATGTAGTAACAAGTGACGATGTAATGGAGGTTTTTCAGAAAGTTTTTGGTATTTTGGGTTATCAACAATATAGTTCAGAAGCAGAACTGATTATTTTTTCTCATCAGGAAAACGGGCAGGGCCAGGAAAGTATCAAGCAGAAGGTACTAACCATTGATCGTCTAGGAAGGTCAGGCCAGTGAGCATGGCTTCGGACATGCCCTCTCCTGGTCTGCCTTCCTATTGCTATCCCCTAGCAATCGTATGATCCGGTCCAATGTGTTAGCCGGTTTGGACAAGGTGCTTGTTTGAGGTCGAGTAGGCCGATAATCATATTCTGCTTTACTGCTGCATGTCAGCGCCCGCACAAATCCAAACGATCATAGCAAGTCCAGACATTGTGCAGTGCTTCAGATGGTGATGCATGTTGTTCAGTGGCTCAGGAGATCGCCGAAGAACTGTTGTGATAGATATCATCAGGAGCAGGAGGGGGAAGAAATTCTGATCAAACTCACCATTTCACTGTTAGTGCGCAGGCGCTTATGTGTTAGCAATAAGCACAGCCATTGACAAGCAAGCCATGGTAGAGCAATTGCCCTATGGCGGTCCAGTTGCGAGCTTGGAGGTGCGCGTTGAAGAAATAATTGTTGTGGGATTGGAAGTTGTTGAAGCTCCCGCGAAGTTTTTTGAAGTGGTGAAAGGTGGATTTTTGGCGCTAGCATAGCGGCGCACGGTCCAGGCGGCCGCTCCCTCGCCTTGATCAATGACTACCAAGTCCTCAATCTACCTAGGAAAACAGCAAGGGGAATTAGAACAGAGCGGGATTCAAGAAGCGTACAAGTGCCTCAATTTGTTTCAAGATAGGTATCATGGCTTCACTCTGGATCTTGGCTTTGCTGATTGCAGTACCACTGGTCTTATTCGTAGGCATGCGACCTCTTTTCCTTTTTCCTCTCTGAAGTGTACTAACACAAAGCAGCATGGCTAATTGTCTCTTCATGTTTGGGGGATTCATTCAGAATGCGAGTTTCCAACGTTTCGATCAATCCTCGACGGGCATTATTCGATAGGAATTACCTCCGGACGGTTACTTCAAATGGACAGGGTTCATGGAATCAAATTGAGATGGATGACATGCTCGGAGAAAGTCCTCGCAGCTCTTTGGATTCTATTTCGGTACGCCGGTAATCTAGAGTCGAACGCCTATAGTATGCTCAAGAATCATGCCAAATCTATCGATTTTATCCGCCCAAGCTGCATGTATGTAATTCTGCTAGCCCTTTGGCAAACCAGAATCCACCGCTATGAACGCCCCATCACCTTTCAATGCCATACTTAAAGTTCCCGAACGCCCTTTCCTTTATCTCCCAATTCAGAATTCGATGTCAACCTTTGTCGCCTTCCCATGGTCATGCTCCAGTCCGCCTTGTTGAGCCTCTGAATCCCCTTCCACTGGAGGTAGGCTGAAAGGTTTAATCACCAACCCTTTTCTCCTACTGAGGGTAAAAGCCAAATCACTCTCGAAGTTACTGGATTCTCCGCCTCCCTTCTCATGGAAGACTGGTAGACGATGGATTTTCAACATGCCTTGCGGAGGCTCCTCTTGGATGGTTGATGTAGGGTTGGATTTTGTGGCCACTGCTCTCGATGGAAATGGTGCTAGCTCGAGCACACCGTCACTGAGAAGCTCCATCCACCGAGTCAGACCTGTAGTCCTTGGGTAGAGACTCAAAGGAAGCGTTATGATGATAGTCATCTGATTGGGATATCTCCGAAGCAGTGCTCTCAAAGCATGAAGAAACTGGAGCAGATGCTCAGGTCTCGCAGCTTCTGCTGGATAGATAGCTGGAGAAAGGATGTTGGGTACGATAATGCGATGTATTGTGGTATTAGGAGCGTTTGATAATTGTGAAGTAAGATGGGTTAAGAAAGCTGCGAATGGAGATACCGCACTGTCTGTGTCTTTGAAATCGAGATTCGGCCTCGTGGACAAGGGGACAAATTTCATGTGTGAGGGAGAAGGTAAGAGCAGTCTCTTGCTCAAATCAAAATCATGGCAAAATACTGCCGTACTAGAAGAATCGGATGCCGCTCTTGGCTGTGCAGCATTTCGATCTGTTACAAGTCAATACATGACCTTTTTCACGACTACGAGTACTCAGCTACTCACCTCTTGCACCTGCTCCGAATTCACCCAATCTCTCATATCTCCAGGCAATCTTCATTTTCTCATCATTCTGGCGCGCCTCTGCCTTTTTGGAGCCATCCTCAACCCCAAGTCCAGGCAATTCTCTTCCCCATGCCTCATTCATCCCTAGCACGTGCACATGATGACCTTGAACAACTCCTTCAGCTGCATAGTATCTCAAGAGGGCCCCAGCAAAATCTGTAGTTCCGTTCTCTTCGATGAACAAAGAAGTACCCAAAGCGAGGCCCGAGTGCCCAGACAGTAGAGAATCCAACGAATGAGTCCCCGTCGAAGTGGTCAAACGTCCATCCAAAGGCGAAGGTCTTACCCCCTGTGGGAGCGTCTGTTTTGCTGCTGGCTGGTTCGATGGTGAACCTCCTGATTGGGGTACAACACTGCGTTTCCTGAATGACATTTTTGATTATCTTATTTGTTCGAGCTCAGT
This sequence comes from Cadophora luteo-olivacea, assembly GCA_026120085.1. NCBI lineage: Eukaryota > Fungi > Ascomycota > Leotiomycetes > Helotiales > Ploettnerulaceae > Cadophora > Cadophora luteo-olivacea. The sequence continues at coordinate 38,332 of JALRMC010000087.1, forward strand.
CGGAGGAAGTAAAAGTCGGTTAATTATTTACTCTTCCAGTGCAGGGAGACCACGGAGACAAGTTTTGCCGCCTCCGATTTAGAGGATGGATTTCTAAAGCAGCTTTGGGCTCGATTTGAGCAGAAACCCAATAAAGGGATTTCCTATTTCTTTCAAGATGATAAACTTTAATCCGCTAAACCTCAAGAGCTTGTGCTGCAGATTTTCCTGCCTCTGAGACTGCATTTCCAAATCTTGCGTCCTTCCCCACTATCCCTAAAGCGAGCACGGGAAAACTTTTTGGACGTCAACTTCTACCCCTCCGAACTCACAGCTTGCCAATGCGCCGACTACTAGTACAAATCTCCAGAAAGTCATAAAATCCTGCGGCTGCCCTCAAAAGGATTGCAATAACCTGACCAAGCTTCACATCAGCTTCCCCTCCACCAGAAGTCGTAGCGGCTTATCAGATCTTCGCGACTTCGAGCTGTCTTCAGACCAGCCGACCTATTCAACTCCTCGCGGAGAACGCAATTGTCTTCACTTTACTAGATCGTGGATTGATTCTGCGCTTCTCAGTCGCAAACTTACGGCTATCTTTAACCACTGTTCAGTCGCGAACAGCTAATCAATTCGCAACACAACCTCTGCGCGTGCTCTTCACCAGCACAGCTCGAATCCGAATCTGCTCTGACCACAGCTCAAGCCCTCACAGACTCAGAGCACCTTCCAAGAATCAGACGTAGACGCAATCAAGGCAAAGCAGAGAAGGAAAGCATAAAACAACATGGCTAGCGCCGGCGACTCCCAACTCTTCGACGAGCACTTCACCGTGACCTCTTTCGACCAAAGCAAATACGATCGCGTCGCACGCATTGGAGGAACATCCAGCGACTCGCAAACCGTCATGACGCTCGACATCAATACCGAACTATACCCCTGCTCCGTGGGCGACAACCTACATGTTGTGTTGGCAAACTCACTCTCATTGGATGGATCGAAGGATGATGGCAAGGGATGGAGAGATGTTAGTCGGAATGGACCTGGGGGAGAGACGACGCTGGCGGATATGTTCGATTATGTTTGCCATGGGAAGATCTACAAGTTTGAGGACGGGGATGATGGGAACACAATGTGAGTTTTGCTTTGCGGTGAGGGATTCTCTGGATGTGCTGACAATTTGATAGCAAGGCGTATGTCTCTTTCGGTGGGCTGTTGATGGCTCTGGAAGGTCCATATAAGAAGCTTACGCCTCTGCGAGTGGACTATGTCTATCTTCTTGTCAAGAAATAGATACGCCCTCACTGTACCACCAGTAGACTAATTTGGCGTCATATTTCTGGTCAAGCATTTTTTCCTGGACAACACCCATTAAAGCAAGCATACCTATTATCCACACGGTACTGGAGAGATCGGTCTAGTACGTGGGCGATTCACATTCCGAACCTCGTCATATGGCCTGTTGCGTTTCCACCTATATCTCTCGGCTTTTTACAGTTCTAGAGACAGTCGGGAGCAGCAAAAGTTGACTCGGCAAATAGTGCGCTTTCAAGGGAGCTCTGGCACTGTTGGCCATACACGAAGCTGGCTGCAAGTGCTAGGAGGAGTTATGGATACCAAAAGCATGATTTACATGGCGTTTGGCAGACTGGGAGATAGATACCTCTGAATATAGAAAGTCAAAGCCAACCAGCATTCTACCCAACGCCACGCATCATAATGTGTCCTCCCAATAAGCCTTATATCAAGTTCCCAGCCACCTCACTCTTTCTTATGCGGCCCCGGGAATTCCAACTCCCTATGTAATCTCATCACGATCTCCTCGTAGTCCTTCTCATTCTCCTTCGTCAACACACCCCACCTCACAAAGAAATCCAGCATAACCAACGAGCAATTCGGCTTAAACTCCCCTCTCCCCAACGCCTCCTGTATCTCCTCCACCGTCCACAAATAAAACTCCTCAACCTCGCTATCGTTCGGTTTACAAACCACCTCCCTCGGCAACTCCAAATCATAAATATACTGACACTCCGGCTGCACCAACCCCGTCTCCCCACCCGCCCTCGCCTCCCTAATATAACAGTATGTAACCGTCCCATGCGCCTTGACACCCTTCCTCACAATCTCCTCTGGCAGCGAAGCCTCCTCCTCACATTCCCTGATCACACATTCCAGCGGCGTCTCCCCCGTCGCCATGCCTCCCGCAACCGTATTATCCAGCATACTCGGATACGTCTGTTTCGTCTTCGAGCGTCTAGGAACCCAGATCTTGATCCCGAAACTAGCTTCCTCTTCTGGGACACGCACATAAGCTGTTAAATGCACGCCATATGTCACTACTCCAAACAAGCAACTCGCTGAGCGCTCTACGCTGAACAGTAACTCATTTCCGGGTCCGTAGACAGGGTACAGCTCATCTCGCCAGCCTTTGAGCACGGCGAAGGTCGAGTTGGATCGCCAGTGGGAGACGGTGGCTGCTACTGCGGCGCTGCGTTCGGATTCGGAGCCTTGTTGGAAGGCGAGGATGGTGCGGTTTGTGCGGGAGACTTCGAGCTCGCCTTTTATCTTTATGGGGGTCTTTGCGAGGGCTGTGAAGACGGGTTCGGTGAGGTAGCCTATCGGTGTGCCGGAGGGGGAGAGGAGGGTGTAGAGGGTTGAGAGTAGGGTGGTGTGTTCGGGTGTAGAGGGGTAGGGGAATCTGGTGGTGGTTAGCTAGGCTGGGGGGTCTGATTGGGAGGTAATGACTCTTAATGAAGGGGAGTGCTAGGAGATCTCTGAGCAAGGAAGATGAAATGTATATATAGTGAGATCTGAGTGTACAGCTCCATATCAATTGTATAAGGAGGTAGCACAAAAATTACCCCGCCATTTTCTTTACAATCAAACAACGAGGAGAGAGCAGAAGCTTGACTTACACATCACACTCATTGACCAGATCCAGATTACTCTTTGTCATTGTATATTACTCAGGAACGAAACGATGAAGATGTCGCAGTATTGTGAGTATCCCAAAAACCTATGCAAGTTTGACGTCTGCTGTTGAATCTGATGCCAAGAATCAACCCCACCACAGCTGTTCCTGTTCACCCCACCTCTTCAGCCTCAGATTCTTCTCCAACCTTGTGGAACAGTCAACAACATTCGAGTCTCAAACTACGCACTTTTTCCCAACTCCTCTATATCTCAATCAATATCATCCATATCTTTCGAATATACCCAGCCTTTCTGAAACACGATCCGAGCTCCCTTTACCAAGGTCTTTTCTGCTCAATTCGAATACGCCGAGCAGTCCGTTTGTTCTCCTCCTGTTTGCGCCTCAATTCTTCACACCACTACTCTTAAGTCTTCGCGTCCAAGAATCTAGCATTATAATCATCAGCATCTCACCTACCTCTCATCAAACATGGCAGAACCTCTCCCCCAGCTATTCGGCGTGATACCCACTGGCGCACCCTGTATAACCGTCCCAACATCCGCACCTTCACAAACCTCTTTCGTTTACATACTCCCCACCGGACCCAAGCCATTCTCACATATCGGTATGAACCTTCCCCCTCTGCTATGGAGAGTGTAGAATTCATACCATTGCTAACACAACCAAAAGTCGTATTCCTCCTCCCAGGAATAACCCTCCCCCCCTCCACCGCAGCCGCAGTCTACATCTCGCTGCCCCCTCCCTCCTCTCTACCTACCTCTCTCCCCTCCCAACCCTCTCCTCAACCAAAATTCAAATTCCTCGGCGGAATCGGACCCGGAAAGGAGAGCGCCGTGTTCAAGATCTCGGGCTTATCATCTTCCTCAAATTCGCAAAATACGAACGTAGGGGCGGGAGGAATTGCGGAGGTAGATATGGACGCTGATGAGAGTCCCTCTACTGGAGTAGGAGGAGCATCAGGCGAAATCACACTCGGCATATCCCTCGAAAGCGCGGACTCAGTCAGCGCACAAATGGCCGCTCTACAATCCTCCTCCTCCCAAACCACCACAACCTCGAATCCCTCCTCCGCACTCGTGCTCGCTAACTCAGCGGGGAGTAAGAAACCAGACACATTAATGTTGGCGCAGAGGATTATCAAGAACGCGTTCAATTTTCTAGCGAGTTTCAGCGGGAATGTAAATGGAGGCGTGGAAGTCGTTCCGCTCAAGGCGTTTGAGGAGTGGTGGAGGAAGTTTGAGGGGAGGGTTAGGAGTGATCCTGGATTTTTGGAGAGGGGTGGTGGGGATGGGGATTGAGTCGGGCTGAATGGAACTGAATTGAATTGAGCTGAACTCTGAAGGATAGAAAGTATGGGAGAGGCAGGTGGGACGTGGAGGAGAATTAGAGGAGGGGGGTACTGAAGGCGTGAGGAGGATATTGGTGGCTTGCCTTCTTACTTGAGGTGGGTGGTCTGGTAGGGATGTGGACTTGGACTGAATGAGATGAGATGAGATGAGATGAAGAAAGGATTCACGGGGCGAAGTGAGCAGAGGAGAACGAGCATGAAAAGGCAAAAGAGAGGTAGCAGGCAGAAGTGGTGATAACCAAGATGTGATATAACGTATTGTAATATAATCAAAAGTGAGGGTCAATCCTTTGGGTATAGACGTAGCGGCCACTGGTGGGCCAAGGTTTCTGGAAAGCTGCTATATTGGCATACCTAGACGAGTATTTCAGCCCTAGCGAGATATGCAAAAGCGAATGCTGGATCACGTACTATTAACCCATGAAAAGAGAATTCAGATAAAGATGAGCCCGTCTAGGTCAATAAGAAGCAAAGCTACCTAGTATATATGCCTCTGCACCAAACATTGAGAAATGCTAGCTAGACCGTAAGTCTGGGATAATCACCATCAATGATCGATAGGGCAGCAAAAGTAAACGAACAAGCACATTTACAATATAAGCGAGCTTTGGGTGGTGGATGTTCATGTTGTTATTATTCAACACTGTACTCTTCTCTACTCTTTGCTTTTCTCTACACAGCGTCCATCATTCCCATTTCCGTTTCGATCCACCTCAATCGTCCATCACTCAATACACATGCCTTCTGAGCCACTCGAACAAGCGAGTTAAAGCGAGCGAAGTCTTCTACACATCCCTCCGTCCACTTCTACTCATTCGTTCGACTCAGAAACCACACTCTCAGATTCTAGGCTATAATGGCCCTTTGAACGCCGCGTATCAATCCCCAATCTCCAAACAAATAGAACTCGCGCCTCCCACCCCTTTCATAAACGCCAGTCCCAGTTCCAGTCCCGTCCCGTCCAGTATCCAAAACATGTGCGCCGCGCTAATTAGGTAGGTGTATTGTTGTTTGTGTTCGGTTCCAGTGCATTCCAACTGGCTTCGGTTCGTGTCTGTATAGTATAGTATTCAAACCTCCTCCAAAGGCATCATTAACGGACTCTTCATCCTCGTCGGACTCCCCGTCCTACTCCTCCTGCCCGCCCCCAACATCTGCAAATTCGGCCCAAGGCGCTCCCGACTCTCCGTCCTGACCACCAGGCCCGCTCTATCAAAAGCGTTGACTGTACCAACATGGTTCAGTCCGAGTCCGACACCTTCAGTAGGTGCATTCTCGAAGTAATTACTCGAGTCGAAAGTTACGACATTCATTTTTGGTGTAGCTAGACCTGAAGTCCGTCCAATCCGCGACCCACCACTGCTATCCGAGTGTTCATTATCATCGGAGGAGTCTACATCCCCCAGTTCGAACTCGCCGGCTGCTTCACCGTCCTCGAGAACTCGTTCGTAGTTGGATGAGCTGCGACCAAATAGCTTGCTAGAGCTGAAGAACCCACGGCCGCCTTTGCGGGGACTGCCTGGTCGGCGGTTGCGGCGAAGATTGTTGAAGCCTCTGTAGACTCTCATGCGTCTGTCGCGTTTGCGGAAGATGAATCCGATGAGGATGAGGATGATCATGAAGAGGAAGAAGCCGGGTGTGGTTCGCGAGTGGACGGTTTCTGAGATTTCTTCTGCAGCCTCTGTCCAAGAATCGTCTTCGCCAATGGGGATTGGGTTGGAATTCGAGCCTGCTTCTTGGAAGTCGTTCGACTTCAAGTTGCTGCCGAATCCTACTGGTCCAGCATTTGCTGCAGATGGCGGTATTTGTCCCGATGCGTAGAGAACCATCTTTCCCAGCGTCCAGCTCACTTCCATTCCGTCAATGGTATTCACAGCTTGGAATGGATCCAGGAACCCCTTGTCCTTTGCATGAGAGGCCACTTCCTTCGTACTGTTATACCCAGCACCTGCGCCCTTCTCAATTCCAACTCGTGGTATTCCAATTCCTTCATGGAGAACATTGATCAGCCATGATGCCTTGAAGCACACTTCTTGAGCAGTCTTCTCGTCCACCTTCTTTCCCCACCTTCCCTCAGCAACACCGTCCTCAATATCATGCCACTCCTCACTACAGAATTCCTTCACTAGGTTCTGATATGCTGCAAAATCATAAGCCGCATCCTTGTGTGCCATTTCGAATATCTCGTGGGTGGTGTGCCAGTACTCCGAAACACCAACAAAGTGGTTGACCTCGAAATCGATAGCTGGTACATGTTGGCCATGAAGCAAGCACGGTAGATCCGCGCAAGGTGCATCTTTGTCGAGTAGAGGATATGTCTGTCTTAAACATTCGTCGAAGCGGCCAGTGCCAACCAATACGGGGTCTTTGCTTGCAGCACCATCACTGATCTGACCGTGCAGAGTAGTCTTCAAGCCAGATGGTAGACATGGGTCCGGGAGTTCGTGCGCTGCTTTCGTGTATGTCGCATCCATTAATGCATCCACATAGCGTTCTCTCGCTTGGTTCACACCAAATCCAAGCCATGTGGTTGTGAACACCTTGTATTCTGTAGAATGGCCATTCAAGGTTCGCATTCGCAGTAATTTGAGATCATTCGCATGCTTTTCGGCTTCCGTGGCATTCGGAGCAAATGCAATCTGTGCTGATGCACCGCCCATATCCAGGAATCCGTAGGTATGGTGTCCTTTTCCATGATTGTGCTTTTCAGGTGAATTGAAACCTCCCAGCAAGTAATTTGCAGCAATCCATCCATATAAGCCTTCCGTCTCTCCCGGAATCACCTGGATATGTAAATCGCAATCTGGCAACGAGAAATCGGTATGGGTCCGAGCATAAGCGCAAATCTCGTTCAGCAGAGCCTTCTGTTGTAACGGCTCCAATAATCGTACACCTGCAGTCGCCATCAAGAATATGGGTGTGTCCTTGACCTGATCCTCGGGAATTATGTTCAGAGCATGGTCGAGTAGCTCTTTCAAATGTTCCGGACCAACATCGCTCGGCCTGTCACCGAACGTGGACACTCCCGGCTTGATCTTCTTCGTCGACTTTGTCTTGATCTTCGGCAGACTGAGCAGGTCTTCGTCGTCGGCCTTCTGCACCGCTTTGGCGGCGTTGAGCCATCTGTAGATGTAAACTCGAGTTCCTGACGAACCCGCGTCCAGGATAACGCCCCATCGCCCTGGAAAGTTGTCAGCACGGGGAGGAAAGGCTGCAGCGACATTGCGACGTACATTTACCCATGAGGATGGCGATATAGTTGTATTCGAGTAGAGCGTAGAGGTTGCGAGAGGAAGAAGCTTTTCAGTTGTTGGCGATTCAAGAATGGAGTGTTCTGGATAATCGCGAAGGCATTGATCGCAGGGGGCAACGGCTCGTTACTCTGGGGCTGGTCTGTTATGGGGAAACGAATGTGGGCGTCAAAGACGGCTGTAATACAATGGATAAACTGAACGACGTTCAAGACTCTGGCGCCTTGTCCTTCCTGAGGGTGAATTGTTTCGGAGGTTGAACGAATGTGGTGAAGTTATGGGAAGAGAAGACTTGAAAGATAGGGTGAGGTAAGGTTGGGTAGGGGTGTTTGGCTGAGAGAAGATTAGCAGCAGCGTACGAATCTCCTGGAACTAAGATAAGCCAGGATGCTCCAGATCTGGTCTAGCTCACTAGTTCTAGCGTCGGGACAGTCGTCAAAGGCCGAGACCAAGGCAAGAATGCTGGATGACAAGTGGCCAGACAGGAACACCACAGGAATTCCGCCAGAGACGTGTGATGTGATTGGATGGCAGCGTTGGGATTGGCCTTGGTGAGTGGTCACTATTTTAGGGGAGGCGTGGACAGGGTGAGTAGGAAGCGGCTGAATAATCGGGATCGGGGCTTTTTACCTTGCTGTACGAGAAAATCAACAACTCGAAAGCCATGATCACGAAGTCTGCAGCTGAGGCCTCGTATGAGAAACAACGAGAGCAAGACACTTGAGTATCACCAGATCGTAGGTATGACGAAGCTCAGTACTTGTTTCCTGTAGAGGTCTTGGACTATAGCAGAGCTTTGAGATCGTTACAGAGGACAGGCGATGGAGAGACCCCGAGCTGTTGTGGGGAAGCAAGAGTTTATATGAAGCGGCCAGCTGCATATATTGGTGCTGATAACACCGCAGATCGATAGACTCGGAACTCTTAGAGATCATGTTGAACAGTGATACAACTGTGCTTATTTCTTTGCTAACAATATTCTTCCAGCTCCATTCTTTCATGAAAAGATAGGTATCTCATGTTGCAAGTCTCGAGTCAACAACAGCATGTGAACGGCCCTGGTGGCCCTATCTTCGGGCATGCAGCTAGCATTCCCTGCATGAAAACATCCACCGCAACCATCACCTCAGAAACATCACCACTACCAGCGTGCGCACCCTATCAAAACACCCCACAGCAGCACGACTCTCCTGTCTTCATCCTTCAACCAACACTGGACATACCACTCGTCCATCGCATACCTCAGGATCAACCCCGCCGCAGAACACTCAGCCCTAAAGCACAACTCACAACATCCAATCCGCATCTCTACCAGGTCAGAAAACCAACAGCCTCACCACACCAAAACACCAACACTTACGAGTCCCCCGTTTCGCATGCACAGGCTGTGTCTCGTAGCGATGAGTCGGGATGCGATTTGCAACATTCGATACTTTTTGGCGGCCGTGGACAAGACCCCAAGACTTTCTCATGGCTCAGGGTCAGGGATGGCTGACAAGCGACAGGTGCAGTTCAGGCTACTGCAGCAGGCTGGATTTTGCCAAGGCATCATATCATGGCTGCAGGCTTTCTTCCATTCACTCCAACTTACTATCTATCAACTAGACAGAAATCTTCAATTTTATTTTGCACTTTCCTATTTCAGACTGTGAGAAGTCGTGGTAAGGGGCTCACTTACTTGACGTATCAATTGTGCTATGATTTACCCAAGTATTTCCTCCCTGTAGATCTCCCTACTTTTCTGCCCTTCTCTCCTTTCTCCTTTCCAGCTCTGCCAATACTCGTCCGCGCGAAATCTGCAACAACCCTCGGCAGTCCAAGCCCATCATCCCTTCTTCGATACGATTACTCGAAGATCAAACATCAAACATCAAACAACGAGCCTCTCACCCTCGGCCTCTCTTTCGAAAAGAAATGACATCATCAAGCTTTGGCCGGCTGTTCTCCTCCTCCAAAAGTTTTGCTGATCGCTCATGCATACATACGTGCATGCATCAGATACCTTCCTAATATGGAAGCTGTGTTAGGATAATGATGTTAAAATGAGTGTGGCCGCCAACCGCCCTTGAATTTATCCATGGAAGGTAGCGTAGCGTCATTTTACAGGTTGGTTGGTTGGTTGGTTGGTTGCAGTGAAGAGAATGGTGGATTCTGCAACTTACAGTGCATTCAAGAGTGGGATATATGCTGGTGCACTGAAGTTTACCGAGACGACTACTCCACACCCCTGATGTAAAATGAGAACGCGGGTATTGAGAAGATATCAACGCATTCGAAACTTCTTCATCAGTATATAATTGACGCGTCAACATTGTTCTACGGGTATCAAGTAGGTCAGTCTCCCTCTTATTCCATTTCTTCCCTTCTGCCAACTCTTGTACCTACCTTGCTTCTGAAGCTCGCCCTCTCGCTCTTGGCATGGAGATATAAGGTAAGCGAGCTCCCTCACAAGCGCCCGAAACAAAACAACTCCCAGTATTCGCCAAAGGGGTTTCTCGTCAATCAATCACAAATTCTTCGCTCTCCTCCTGCCCCCTGTTACCTAAATTCTCCATCATTTCACCCTTCATAGCGCCAAATACATAAATCTCACCAATCAGGACATACCTCTTCTCCTTCCGTCTCAATACAACAGGAAAACTACATCCAAACAAGATACACACTAAATCGCCTTTCTGTGTCTCTAGTGGCGCGAGACAAGACAACTTTCGCTTTGAAGTGACGCCGAAGCATTTCCCGTGCATACGGAGACTGGCCGACGAGACCATGGCGAGGTAGTCCTTTTCTGTTGCCTCTGCCGGCAGCGGTGATGTCTCTGTAGACTGCGCGGCTGGTATCCGGACTGGAAGGTCCGGGAACGTCGTATCCAAAGTAGGATTCGCGTCTGCGATCTTACAAAACGCTTCGAACCTCCTCTCATGTGCCAGCGGCTCGGTAAAAGACGACCACTCGCCTCCATATACTGTGGTGCTGAACTGCAGCTGATCAAGCTCTGGCTTTGACGCCGTCATACTAACTCGAGCAGTGGTGAAGACTCTCCACCATTCTATAAACGTCTCGATCGTTCTCGCCCTCTTCACGCTTTTGCTCTCATCCCCTCGGATTCTGAATGGTATACCAAGGTCACCTATTTCATCTACAACAAGCCCTCTCACAGTCAGAGTATCTTCAGTCTTAGAAAACGAATAAATTGGGGACGACGAGCCAGAAGCTTTGAAGCGAGGCTGTCGGATGTGTAGACCCATCTTTCGGTGATTGGGGTAGGATACACGACAGTGCCAGTCCGGTGCCCAGGATGGGAGATCGTAGAGTGAGTCGTCGTTCTGGCGGAGGCAGATGACATCGAGCTTCTTGTTGGTATTTATGATGTGTTTGGCGGCGCGGATGAATGTGGTGCGGGTGGATGCTGTGTAATCGAGGGGTCCCTGCTGAAGTCAATCCTTGAATTCGTTTTAGGGGAGAAGTCCGCCTGCTGGAATTCAGAGGGAGTGATCGGTTAGAGAAAACATACAAATGAAGCAGCCGAGCTAGAATTTCCAACAAGCGCATACACCTTATCCTTCTCATCAGAAGAATCTTTCGCTTGGTGCGTCAGCAAAAGTTCATACAGACTCGGATTATTCTGGTTCGCAGAAGCGGAGTATGTTGATAGTGTTAGTTTCTTGGGGCCGCCACTCATGAGCGCGTTGCTTAAAGTGGCGTCGTTGGAGTTCATTGCTGTGAGGACTCTGTTAACTTCGCGGAGTCGGTCGCAGACGAGGTCGAGGTTGGTCCATAGGATTCTTTGGGCGCCGCAATAGACTATTACCTGTAAATGAGAGGTCAGTGGTGCTCTTACCAGGGAAGGATGCTCAGAGAATTACTGATTTGCCACCACTGTTTACTTCCTGGATAACCCATATTCGAGTCCACTATGTAGCCCGAATCACCATCAGGTTCACTCTACATGTATTCTCTCTCAACACGTGTGGAAATTCTTTGAGACGATCTGAAGACTTACATATGGCCTCCGAAACAGTGTATGAAGAGCATCAATATGATCCCTCCTTCCCGGATCTTCCACAATCCTCAAAGTCTCCTCAACACTCCCGTCGCCGTGTACAATATCCTCCATCAACCTCCAAGCCTTCACACTACTCTCATCTGCTTCTCCAAGCCACACATAGACAGACGTAGCTCGTTGATAAATTTGTCTCATGATGCCAGCTTGCTGACTCCTTTCGACCAAGTTCTCTTGATCGATACATAAGAAATCGATCCATATCGTGAGAGATCGGGTTGCTGGGCGGATTCGACGCAAAGCAGCGTCGAGGTTGGATGCTATTAAAATTTGCCGATGGGAAATGCCTTCCGCATCGGTGCTTTGCACGGTGATATAGTTGCGTTTGGTTGTGTCGCCCCAGGTGTACGAAAAGGCGCTGTAAGGTGGTGCTGTGGTGAGTGGCACGGGTCCTATGAGGCAGTAAATCGGCGATTGTGAGTCGGGAGAGGGAAGGAGCTCGGTAATTCGAATCTTGCCCGATGCAAACAGTCGATTCTGGGACCTCAAAGAGCAGCATTTACGGTTTCGAAGTTTTGATGGCCATCGGAGCTGGGCTTACGATGCAAGTGGCGTACTCCGTTGCACCCACCGTGGTGGCAGAAAAGGACATCCAGGGTGCAATTGGTCTCATGAACGTCGCACAAATTGGAACAACGGCCATTGCCCTGTCGATTGCGAGTTGTGTTTTCCAGAATGTCGGCTTCATTAAGTTGAGAGATGCTCTCGTCGGTCATGACTTCACATCTGCTGAGATCAGAGCCGCCTTAGGAGGTGCTCAGTCCGCTATCTTGGCAGGCGGTGATGCTACTATTCGCAATCTGGCTATATATACGATTGTCGAGACCATTAGTAAGGTGTGGATCTTGACCATTGTCGCTGGTAGCGTCAGCCTGGTTAGTTCCATTTTCATGAAACGAGGAAAGCTGGCACTGCAATAAATCTGGGTACTTTGGAGTCCTATCGAAGGAAAGATACCAATAATGTAGATCGAAGCTGCGAATGATTAACAGGGACACAAAAGGCATAGTTTTCCGGACAGGGTGACTCCAGTGAATGGGGACTGGCTAGTTGGAAAGGACGACACATTTTCTATGATCAGTATATACTTTAATACTTTCACAGTTTACACTTGTTCTTGTCACTTGGCTCACCGGATATTAAGAATCTGGTGATTCTGCCGACTCTATAATACAATATGATTATCCTACGATTATCCGACTTTTCCATCACACTTTCAAAATCGACACGACCGTCCGCACTTCCATAACCCTACTATTGATATCCCGAGTCTTTTATTACGTATACAAACTGGCCTTTTTAGCCAACACCCCCTACTTGAAAAGCAATGCAAACCGCCACATGCTATCCAAAGAGTCATTTGTGGCTAAAGTCGCCCCTACATGCCGCGATGCCAAGAATATCTACTCCAGAATTCATTCGGGTTTGTCCAGCAATGTTGACACCGTCGAATACTATCTAAGGCCAAGTACGAATAGATAGAGATAATTTGGCCCTTGGGATATACTCGTGATGTAGCCCCATGCTCGTTCACCATGGGAATTTTAATTTGTTTGTTTATGTTGGCATTAAGCGAGAGCGGTGAAGGCGACGCGCATGATGTAGTAATTGCGACTTTCTACGCGACAAATTCGAAGACGAAATCATGGTCTCGCCTCAAGTCTTCTTAAAATATTCTCTTCTTCCAACGAAGAGCTTCGAATTGCACACAACATCCAACATGAACGCTCCACCTCAAGCAGCAATCATGCGCTGTGCAGCCTGCACCAAGCTTGAGGTCCTTCTCCCAGGCCCTCTCAAAGCCTGCGGCAGATGTAAGAACGTCCGCTACTGTCCAGTCGAGTGTCAGAAGACCGATTGGAAGTTCCACAAGATCATCTGCGGCACACAAGCCTCTCCTCAACAACCGTCCGGTCCCTCGAGCTCCGTCCACGTCTCTGCCTCTATCTCCTCGAGTGCCATTCCGTCCCTATCCAAGACTCTCCACGATATACTCGGTCTCGGTGACCAATTCTTCACCAACCGTCACACCAAAGGTGACGTCTTCAGTCAGCTCATCGATGCCTTCCGCCTTCGTATCGCCGACGAGATCGAATACAAGTACAAACATACCGACCTCACCCTAGAGACCGTCGGCAATATCCTCATTTCTCAAGCCATCAGCCTCAAAAACACAAAAGTGGATGACGTACCAGTTCCTGGCACTGGGTTTGATGCTTTCCTCGACTTGGCCGAAAAGACTGGTACTGTCATGCCGGCTTGGTGGAGCAAGGAGTTGAGAGAGGAGTGCTTTGCTTTGGCTACTGGTGCGGATGCTTGGTTCGATTTGAAGAAGAAGGTCGATAAGGATGCCATTATTCAGCATTATGGAAACCCTAGCACGCCTGTTATCTTGAGAATCCTGGCGGAGAAGGTCTATGGAAAGGGTGTCTTTTGAGCTTCGATCTGGGTTTATCTGGAAATTCTCGAATGTGGTATCATGCTGCAGATGGAAGCTGAGAGTGGTCTGTCTGCACTGGGAACTGAGTGTGAAGTCTTAAGGAACGAACATATGCAGGTTTGTACACCTTGGAAATGGCTTCTGCGGTTGTGGAAAGTATCACTTTTTCCTACTAAAATGGATTGAAAGTATCAAATCAAAGAAATTCTACTTTCCACTTCGATGATCTACGCTGAATAGCTTGAACAGTTCGTGAGCTGTTCCATTGTCTATGTTTGAAGTCTAAAAATCGGCACCCTTCCATCTCCCGAGACCCTCCTTTGCATGATCAAATGGACTTCCTTGGGACACTGTCCTTGATATCATGTTCACTGTGAATCCCCTGGCTCTGTTCGTGGTACTGGTGCTGGTGCTCCCGAAACTTCGCCCGATACTCCCATTCAGATCCTGGATGTCCCATCTGATCTATATGAACTCTCCTATCAATCCAGCCTGCGTAAGGACCCGCATAAAGACCTTTCTCGTACATGTTCCCTCGACCATTGCTGGACCCTATCGCCGAACCATTGAAGCCCTGAGGAACATATGTTGGTCTCTCCATGAGATGGCCATGGCCTGCCTGGAACTCTGCACCAGGAAGCTCAGGTCCATACGACCGAGAAGTCGCATACGTGCTGTACATCGGTGCATGCATAGCAGGGGTTGGACGCTGGGAGTACTCGTGAGTCAATGTAGTCGAGCATTTGGGAGATAGCGAAAGGCCAACAGCCCTCCGTTTCCGTAACTTTGCAAGTGGAATCTCATCCTCGGAGTCTTCATCGTCTTCAGTATCGCTGTCAAAGTCGGCGTCAGAGCCACTGTGATTCTCGATCTTAATCTTGCTTTCTTTCTGCTCTTCCCCCTTGCGCTCCTGCACTTTGTTGACCGCTTCAGTCCTTGGCATAGGGTATGCAGGCAGCTGTCCCTCTTTGATAGATTTACCCACAACCTCCGCTCCCTTCGGACCATCCACGCCTCCAAGTTTTGCCGTCCCATTCACGCTTGCATCTTCAGACTTCTTGCCTCGCTTGCGCTTCCTGGGAGCGTGGGTTGATGGCTTTTCCAACGTGGACTGAGCTTGAGCATTGGGAGAAGATGGAAGGGGGGAGGACGCAGAGGAGAATCCTGGTCCGTGACCAGTGTTCAAAGCGCCAGATTCGACTTGTCGCCGGAGACGCGTATAGCGCATCCGAGCTGCGGGAGACTTGAGACCTGTTGCAAGACCGACGGCGTTGAAGTCGATCTGGTTGATGTTAGGTTGTACGTGGAAGTTAAAGTGGGCTGGCATTGGGATGTAGGATTTAGAGGAGTAGACATGAATCGAGAAGGAGAACTTACAGCTTTGAGGTCTGATTTCTGGAGGCATATGTATAGAAACCATAGGTTCTCGTCGAGCTGGATTTTGGAAGGCATTGGGGAATTGGAACTATCGCTGGTAGAGTAAGGCTCCAGATATTGATCGATCGGCGGGTGGGATGGAGGTTTGAGCAAGTATGGTGATGTTTCCCTTCAAGGTTGAAGTATGACAGCATGAAGAAATGTTGGAAATCAGGAGGAACCAGAATTCTGAGGGGACTTATAGAGCTCTGATGCGGAGAGGGGTGTCAACTCTTTGAAACTGGCCAGAGAGCTTGGTAAGTCACAAAACAGAAACAAGAACAAGAATTCAGGGGTAAAAGGAAGCAATAATACATGTATGAGCATAGAGAAAGATAAAGTGGTATCTTATTGGAAAACACGTGCCTCTAACAAAGCATAATCTGAACATGCCAGACTCCGCTCCTCATGCATACCAGCCCAACTCCAACATCAGACGGCCAGATCGTCCAATGGCTATGCAATCCTTGTTTGCCAACGCCATCCTGTAAACATACAGCAAGTCATAAATCTCATTGTCTTTCCAACTTCATGTTGGCAGTCTCTTTCAAAGCAGCAACAAGGACTCTGTGCGAACCTAGGGCAGCTTGCACTGCATTATCTGCCAGCTCTTCATACGATGCGCTCTGTGCAGTGTTTGTTGACTGGTCTCCATGCCCAATATCTCCTTTGACCCAAAGATCTGTGATTTCGTCCCGGGCAGGCAGATATGCGACTATGCAGGCTGCAAGAATCTCCTGATGCTCTGATGGAACGGGATCTAGTACCAAGGTCGATTGCTTGCCCTGGCTGCTTTTCACCACAGCAGCAACTCCTCCAGATACCACGTCCACACAATCTATACCCGCATCGGCAATAGCAGCTGAAGCAACAGTAATGCAGCCACTCAGCACGCTCATCATGCCCCAATCTCCAGCTGTGATCGATCCACCTCGGTCATCACCCCACCACTGGTCTTCTTCGCCCTCCAGAATAGTAATTATAACTTCCACTCCACTCTTCGGCCATCTATCTCCAATGATCACACCTCTCAGAGCAGTTTCCAGGTGTACACCCAGATCTCTTTCGCTTGAATCTCGCAGGTAGCCTCGCCTCTTTCTTGTAGCGAAAGGAGCGTATTTGACGTGTGTTGAAAGGATGATATGAGGAGAGAAGGGCGCGTTCTTGGGGAGTGGGCGAGGACCGTGAACGGTACATGTGAGCTTCAGTCCAGAAGTCGAGAGAGAAGCAAGGCCGGGAGCTCTCGAATTTGGTGCTTTGGAAGCTTCCAATTCGAGATATGCAGAACCTGAAGCTGAAGGAGTGACACCAGTCTTCAGGACTATAATATATTAGTATGCTGCCTAAAGTTGGAGCTCAAGTATCTTACACATCTTCCTTAAAACATTGGGTTGTCTAATCCTTGACGGCCGTTCCGTTTGCGACGCAGCATCTTTCTGGATGTATTTGGAGTATATCGGTGCCGAACTTCCTCCCGAAGGACCATTGATTCTCCTTCTATCCGTCATCTTGTGTGACACTGTGAAGGCCGTGGAATATCAAGAGATGCGCCCGTTGAGCCCTCTATTCGAGTTGGCCATGTGAAGTTGAAGCTCAAAAAGTTCATGGCGCTATCGCGAAAGTGGAAAGGCGCATACAGGGGTTCTTGCCCACCACGCTAAATCTCGAGCTCAAAAAGCTTTGCTTTCCCCTCCAAAACTTCTTTCCTCTTCAGCAAAACATTTCACGACAACCGGTCTGCATGCATATGGTAAGCACAATTCCCCTTTCCTTCTCCACCTCTCCTGCATCAATATGATTACAAAACCGATCTGTCAATCCCCTGACACCAGTCAAACTGGACATGATGTTCAAAAAATGTTTTAATTTATGATTCTGTTGCCTTTCACCTCAAGCTCGATCTTCAACATTAGCCATTACAGACTGCTAATACGAGACTATACAGTGACCCTTGCCTGCTCAAAGCATATCAAGTATTCGCAATGGCCTTCTCCTCGGACTTTGTCACGGAGCCTGTCCCAATTTCACTGATTGCTGGCCGCTATTTGCTATTCGATGTCAATGTCGTGACTTACCTTCGCAGAAACCATCATATTTGCGGTTCGCTCATCGGAAGCATCCCACAAGCTCCGCAGCAGAATGTCTTTTTCGGCCTTCCAATGGAGCTCATGCCCGAGGAAGCGAAGCTGTTGGTCGAGAAAGAGGTCGCATACATCATCGATGACAAGACATGGCACAAACAAAATCTGTTTACTACCTTGCAGGGTGCAGACAAGCAAGCATACCTCGAGTCTCTTAGATCTACTGGTCTGAACGCGCGGAAAGCTGCTCTCCATGAAGCAAGGAAGAAGACTGAAGCTGGCCTGGCTAGGTACGCTGCCAAGAAAGCCCAAGAGCGCGCAGCTGCTGGCACGAAAGATACGCTCGAGAGCGGTAGTCCCGACACATCTTTCGATGGTTCCTCAAGCGTCACCGACGACTCTGCTTCGCTCTTCGAGGAAGAGTCAACGAAGCCTGAGCGATCAAGCACTACCGTCAAATCAGCAGCAGCTCTTGCATCAACTCCATTTGCTATCACTCCTACCACAAGTTATCCCACCTCATCGCTGCCACAGAACCCTTCTCAGCAGCCAGATCCACCAGTGTCGTCAGCGTATGCGCTTTTTGCTCACCTGCACTATCGCGATTACTTCATCATGCCCGGGCTACGGTTTGGCTGCAATTACAACGTGTACCCAGGTGATCCTCTTCGTTTTCACAGTCATTTTCTTGCCACAAGTTACGATTTTGATCAGGACATTCCCATGTTTGATATCATTGGCGGTGGCAGACTGGGTACAGCCGTGAAGAAGGGCTTTCTGATAGGAGGGGAAGATCCTGAGGCTGAGGGGAGCAAGAGTGGTGATAAGGTCAGAACTTTTTGCATTGAATGGGGAGGGATGTAGGATCGCAGGAATGATTTGCTTTGGATCAGCATGCTACGATGATACCCCAGCTATACACAGCTACCATATTGTTCGAGTTTAAAGAAATTGTTCTATGACTGGTTCCTTTTTTACACGTACACTGCTGTGCAACCGTGATAATGTAGGAAAATATGTGACTGGCTACTGAACGCAGCACGAACAGACTTCTTGAGTGACCTTATGTACTCTTTGTAACTATGAATGATACTCGGTGCTAACATTCTGGAGCAATCAAGCTCCCATGTTGACATGTGCTTTCTGAGGTTCGTCGGAGCACGCGGCCGAATGATGATGAACGTGGGGAAACCAAGATTCCGCCGCACCATCTGCAGCTTCCCTCCTTCCCAATGCGCCTACCACCGAGCTTCTGGCGACAACACAAGTATTGAAATAAGGCGACATCTGAAGTCTTCGCTCTCTTTTATTCTTCTTTTGCCATGCGCTCTATTCTTCCGTGATCCAAGGAGTCTTCCAACTGATCACTTCTTGGTTCTTACTCGTCTGACGTCCCTCCCCCTCGCACCTCCACATCACGGAACGGGAACGAACCCCCACATACAACACACGACCATGGCTGCTGCGGCCTTCGAGCAACATCCAAAATTTGATCTTGGAGGAGCTTGGAACTGGACGTTCAACGCTACGCAGTACGTACCATCTGCGAAAGACCTCGCTTTGGCCGGACCTCGCATGTTCATGAAGCTGGGCTCCTTCCTAGCTGTACCTGAAGCTGTCGACAACATATTCGGGGGTGTACGGTTAGGACAGAGGATCATACCAGAGGCTACGGGAAACGGTGGGATCGTGGATGCGGTTACTACAGCTGCCTCTGGAGGAGTAGGAACGGCAAACGCCATACAAGCTGGGACGCAGATACTGGTGGACGTGGACGACCAGACAGGCAATTTGTCCAATCGATTCACAATGGAGAGCGTTCGGAGCTTAGGAAACGTCTTCAGCTACGCTACCAGCAAGTGGGCTTTGGGGTGTATAGTTGTGGCTGTGATATTGAATAGGACCTTCGTCTACGCTTCAACGCGACGGAACTTGGCTCTACCTTGGAAAGTTCGATTTCTCGTCAGACTCCTGCCGATTCTTCTGCTGCTGGTACAATGCAGGTCCATGCTCCAATCGATACAATGTCAGACGTCTCCGGATTTTGCGCTCCTTCGTTGGGGAAATGCTTCGAAGTCGTCCGAGTTGATGTTCACGCAAAATGGGGGATATTTACACGAGCTCAGTTCGGCACTTTTGTTTGGGGCGAGTGACGAGGCGTCATGCGTGGCTGTTGGTATGGTTGAACCCGCGTTCGACGAGGAAATAGCAGGGACGACGCCCGACGGGGAAATGCCAAAGACGGAACTTACAGGATCACTTTCTCTGCTTTGGCCTCTGTTCAAGACTTTTTGCTTCAGCCAGTTTGTGGAAACTCTATCCTGTGCTGTGGCAGGTCGACCAGTGGCTGGAGAGACTGGAATGACGCTCTTTGAGCACTCGCTGGCTTTTGCAGAAGCCGATGCTGCAATTGGAAATCAGCTTGGATTCGGGCCTTTTGGAACTATAAAGGACGGCAATTCGAGTTCAACTGCTGAAGCCAGCAAGATTGCCATAACACGCAGTATGATCATGAAGAAGGTCAATACGACACCGGAAGTCCTACTTGTTGGGTTTCTGTCTGCCATGAACCATCTTACAAGCCACATACTTGCAATTTTCAATCTACAAGGACGTTGCCGGCTTGCCAACACTGGTTTCTGGGGCTTGGCTTTCATGTCAGCTATTGTCTGGAGTATCTGGTCGTTCTCAATTGATGACCTTACCAACCAGAGCTTGCTGAGATTCCCAACTGTCTGCATCATCGGATTCGTTCCGCATGTTCTGGTGCTGTTCGGCATCATTGGATGCTCTTTTATCTATGGCACTGCTCTGCTCTTATCCGCTTTAGCTCCGCCAGCGCTTGAAGATGTGAACTCTCCTGACGACGAGCCTCCTACGTCACAAAATTCATTCTACAGAAGGGTATTGGCAGCACATCGGAACATGCAAGCAAACGTGCCACTCTCTGGAATCCGAATCACGCTGCATATGGATTTCTATACTGCTCTGTTGAGAACTGGCTTTGCTATCATGACAATGGCAAGTGAAGCTGTCTACTTGAATGAGAGTCGCGGAGTCAGTATCAAGCAACGTACTTGGCTTGAAGAGGATCGGCTTCGAGAGATCGAGGCTGTCGGGGCACAGTGGCTGGGTCCCACCTTCAAGCTTAACGACCCGGATGCGAGTCTTGCAGATGGCTTGACTGACAATATTGGCCTGGTTGCCGCCAAAGATCAGCCCATGGATCTGCTTCAAAAGTCATCTAGTGGTTACGCCAGAGAGATGACCGCAAAGAAACCTGTGGCAAATGGGAAAGGGAGGGAACGAGGCGTTGGTGTCAATGGAGTTGGAGCTACAGAAAGAAGTGGCAGATGGATTATGGCCATGGAGTTCTTTCTGGGCATTGTAAGATTGCTGTTGAGCTGGTGGGCATCCATTGCTCTGAAGTTGCTTTCCCGGGCAGGATACCAAAGACGGCCACGTTGGCTGCTATGGCTCGTCAGAATGCCCAAGGTGAACCACGCAGCAGCTTCGACGCCGGGTCAGAACGATCCTGACTCGCTCAATTTCTGGTTGCTCAGCATTGATGGCGAAATGACGTTACCAAAAGATGAGCACGTAGACGTCGAGGAAGAAATGAGAAGCAGAATTAGGCAATCGCAGGGGCATTGGGATGACTCAGAGGAGAAGAAGTTGGATTCAAATTTGTATAGTTGGTGGCTCCATGGAGGCTGGTGGGGTGGTGATGATAGCAGTGGAAACTTCAACCCAGATCAGACTGAGCTCGACGAAGATACCACAAGCGTCGTTTCATTCCCAACGACGACTAATGATGAACAAGATTGGGAGTCAGAGAGTGGAAACGACGACGGTAGGAGGACGCCTACACAAGAGAATCCTTTCTTTGCCAGAGAGTCGAGCCCGTTTACCGACACTCCTCTCACTTCAAGCGACCTTGCACTATTACTACATCCAAAGACGCCCGAGCAGCGAGCCGAAGCACAAGCTCTCTCCGCCCATTTACAAAGCGACAGCATTGTAACACGTTCTCGTTACCGCAATATCATGCAGCGCGAACGTGCTAAAGTCCTCACATCAACTCTTTATCGCCCTTCCAACTTCGCTGCTTCTTCAGCAACAGGAAAGCTCACGTTGGAAGAAGAGGCGCAAATTCTCGAACATCTCATCATCTCTCGCCGCAACTTCAACGCATCTACATCATCAGGCCAGGCAAAGAGCTGGGCTAAAGGCGCCTCTGGCATGGGTGATGGCGGTCCACAGTGTGTGGTATGCCAGAGCTCGCCGAGAAGTATCATCGTCTGGCCTTGTCGGTGCTTGAGCTTATGCGATGACTGTCGAGTCACGCTCGCGATGAACAATTTCGATAAGTGCGTCTGCTGTCGGAGAGACGTGGCAAGTTTCTCGAGGGTGTTCGTCCCCTGAAATATCTCATACAAGGGTACGAGTAGAGCAACGGGCTTGAGTACATAGCAGTTGTGCTGAACGGAACTGGAATTTAGCATGCATCCATGGCGTTTCGGTAAGGATGGGATGGATTGGGATGGGAATGCATTCATTCATTGTGCAATACACATGATTCTTGTAAGTTGCCAAGTAGACTGTAGTCAAATGAGGCATGATATCCATTAAGGGTGGGTTTTGCTGGAGCTACTGGCGTGGTTTTCTCAAGGTTTTTAATTCATGGCTCTCCTTCGTAGTGATCATTTGGGAAGTAGCTCTTTCCTGTTGTCAATTTCAGCCTACTGCGCTTGTTTTGATCCTCGTACCTTCTCTGCCTCTTCTCGTGAGGTATGACCCTGCTTTCAGTCATCCGCGCTTTCCTTCGCAAATAGCTTCTATTTACTCTTCCTCTGCTTGGACCAAACCCTTTCTTGGTCTCGTCTGAATTCACAATGGATAGCTTTTTCTCCTGCACTTGATTGACTTCAGTATCATTACACAGCTGCCGACTACCGCCTGGGATCCTGTTATCTGTATGAATCTAATTCGCATCCACTTGTGTCGTTGCCCGTCAGGACTGTGGCAGTAGGCATTCGGCATCCGCAACACATTCGCGTCATTGCCTCTATTCTACAGCCACAACAACCTCACACAGATCCAGCCGTCCCCCTTCAACAGCTCATACATATCCCTCGAAAGCCAGATATGGCTCCTGCGAACTCGGATAAACACCCCAAGATGCAAGCTACGGTCGAAGACTGTGCGGATGTCGACTCTGCGCGTAATGCACAAGTCATGGAGAGCGAACTTCCCGGAAAACCATCGATGAAGGATTCTGAAGCCGCTGAGGCGCGACTTCAAGCGGTGCGGAACCTGTTTCTGGCGGTGCTTCTGCAGCGGCACCTTCACTGGCCTTAGCGGGACCTGTCCTTGACCCAGGTCAAATTTCTAATGCCATCGAGAATATGACTCTTATCCAACCTATTCTCCTCAAATGCCCCAAGTGCAAGAAACCCGAACCCTCTTTCAGAGGATTTATGAGGTGTCGATGTAACGCAATCGCGTATTGCGGGAAGACCTGCAAGAAGGACGACCACAAGGAACATAAGAAACACTGTGGGCGCCTCGGCAATATTAGTTCAGAGACAGCGAGTCAGACGGTACAGGCTGTCCAAGGGCACAGAGACGCTCTTGAAAGCAGTGCCGCACTCTTCCTTAAGCTTAGATTGGAGAAATTGGCACCCGAGCTGAACATGAAGCTTTGGGTCGCTGCCTTTCGGTTACGAGTGCTGGAAGACGAGGGCTCGACTGGAACTTGCCAAAACACCGAAAAGAATCTTCTCAGGCCTTTCAAAAGATTCTTGAGACAGTTGAAAACGCGAGAGAAATTCTGGGCTCCGTGGCTACACGAGAAGCAAGGTTGGAGCAAATGTATGGCTCTGGTTTTGGACAAGGATTCGTGGTACTTCATCGACCGCTCTATAACGCTAAGTGAGATGCGAGAATGGACGCACCAAGTTCGGGATCGCACTGGCTTTTTGCTAGCCATGGCGAAAGTAGCTCACGGTGAATTGCGATTGGAGAAGTGAGCTTGGGTTGGAGGGATGTCGAAATCATTTGGTCATTGTTTGCTCTCAGCGTTGCACTTCTATGTATTGCTTTCCACAGGGCACAAGCGGAACTACATTCTCTCCTGCGCTCCCTCTGTCATTACGTTCCATGTTAGTGATGCACTAGAGACTGCCTGGGTCACCTCATTCCGTGGCTTGTAGTCCAAGCTAGAGTCGTATAGGGCTGATACGAAACATCATTGACCTCTCCGGATTGGACGCCGCTCAAATCTAATCCTGGAATCTCAATATCTCAAGTAAGAGGCTCCACTTCGTTCTGGCGCTTGGGCTTTGCTCGGATTTCAACAAGAAATGCGAGCCTTTTTGAACTGACCATACCATAATGCGATGGAAAGCCTACGATGCGGTTGTTAATCTCACAAAATGTGCTTATCAGAATCGTTTATTCACCGCGGCGCGTGCTGATATCAGGTTGTTCCTTGCCGAAACCCAGGTCACTTTCACTTTAGCGAGAATGCTGTCCATGAACACTTGAGCCGCTGGTCGAAGGTTGCACGCGACCAAATTCCTGATTGGTGATCAGAGCAGTCCGATTGAAGCCTATGATTACAGTGCCTAGATCTTTGAGAACGACTGATATTCGGAATCTAACTGGCCAAGTAGTCTTCTTTCAACAGGTGCCTCGCTTGCATCGAAGCAGTTTAGCACCCCGCATCCCACTCTCCACTCCGATGAGTCCGGGAACTACCGTCTTAATATATCCTCATTTGGATAAAATTTCCCTCTTATCACTTGGCTTTTTGATCCTTTATTTTCCCTGTTGTTGGATCCTCGGAGCATAAATTGGGCCATGCCTCCGTCGTTGTTAGATGCTTCCGTCGGTTGGTATGCTGTATCGTTTTGCCTTTTAAGGATGGACCAAGAGATAGGAGCTGGAGGAGATCTTTGCGGATGTGAAAGCCGAGAGAACCGAGTGAGATCTCTTCGTCATTCGAATAGGCGATAACTTCCTCTCTGGCTACCATTGAGCCTGTTCCGTGCCCCCTTTCTCTGTGTTTCAAGGTTCTTGCTCCTAAATTTCTTATCGATTTGAAGCAGAATAACATTGGCTTCCACTTCGAGACAAAGAAGATGCGGTACTGTGCTCCTATATTCAATCACTTGATCATACAGTCTCTTTGCAGGGGAAGGATTTCTGAACGGGCGTCTCCAGTGCTCTCTTTATCTCAGCTGCTAGTAATGGTGGGAGCACTAAGAGGTAGTGAGAGCGATCAGCAGCATTCTGCTTCCCTCCGTACTTAGCTATCTCTTGAGATCCGTCACTTAAGTCACTCCACACAACTGTCACCCAGTATAATTTCTTCAGTAAAGTGTGGCCTCACCCCACTTCTAGACTAGAAATTGATGGTTTCTTGAATACGGGGTTCCCCAGTATCTCTGATTACTTAAAGTGCTCTGAGCTGGCTTGACACACTGCTTAACTTTTTCGACTCCTTTACCTATTTGCTTTCTGTTATCCTGAGTACCTCCTTTGTTGATACCCACCCGCCTCATATCACATAGACTGAACAAAGTGTGCAAAGAAGAAGCTAAACGTACAGACCATTCAAACCCATCTCTCCGGACAGCATGGGTTCTATTTCCATGGATGATATGGAAACCTTCGATCCCGCTGTAAGCCATCTGCTTCTCCTCTCTCTCTCATACCGAATCAATCAATGCTCATCTCGACGTAGATCCATCTCAACTACACACCACCCGCGCACCTCTTCTCCCTAGCCGACCTTCACCTAGAGCAACGCCCTTCATCAACCCCTATCGCCGCAACAGCCGCCTTTCCCTTCCTCTCGCACGAAGGCGTGCTCGCCTACCGCCGCGCCCTCTTCTCCTCCGAAGTCTTCGCCAATTGCTCCGCAACATGGGGCTCCAACGCTCTGATCCTCCGCAACGCAGGTGGTCACTCCAAATTCCTGCACGATCTCTGGAACCACCCCGAAACGCTGAGAATCATGGCCGAGAACATGAAAGCGCCACTTATCCCAATCTTTCAGCTTGAGGAGGGCTTTGTTAGTGTACAGACGGAGAGTTGTGATGTCGAGGAGATGAAGAGGGAGATTAGCGTTGTGCCGCAGCATATGAGGATTCCTTTGACAAAGGAGCAGGAGAATTTTGATCCTTTGAGTTCAAATATTTTGCCTTGGCAGTTAGTTCTATGTCTATGTCTTGCTTGCAAGTTTTCCATGACTCGCTAACGCAAGAAAGTTATGATTCATACCCGTATGCTTGTATTGTCATGCTTAGTCATACGGAAGGCATGGTTGGTGGAGAGACATATATCAAGCGCGGCGACAAGAAGATAGAGAAAGTAGAAGGTCCGAGTTATGGTTGTGCATATATCATTCAAGGCGGAATCCTAGGTACGTATGCTTGAAGCGTCCAAATGGTCCTTGCACTCAAAATCAGCTCAGAACATCTCGCCTCCCGAGCCATCGGCGTCAAGGAGAGGATCGCCAGCGTGACTTCATTCCGCGCTGCTCTGCCCGGCATGTACGATGTGTCATACTTAACGAACACCAGACCTATCACAGATCTGAAAGTTATGTACAAAGAATGGGCAGCATACAGACTTCAAGTCCTAGAATCCGAGATCAAGGATATGCGTGCCAAGATTGAGAAGAACAACGGAGTGGATCTCGAAGAATTCAAGAGCTTCGCTGCCGACCAAGTCGAATACATGCAGCGCACCCAGCGACAAATGGTACCACACGCATATAACAAAGCCAGCAACGAGCGCTACGGATTGAAAGCGTATATGAATGCTCCGATGACATGGGAACGTATCACCAACCATCCAGACTTCGCGCATAAACTTCTTGCGATCGATCCCGACATCGACTGGAAAGTGGCGAGGGATTTCGTGGGGGATTTAGCAGTATCGAGAAATGCATTGAGACATGGTGAGATCATTCAGGGTCAGTTGGGACCGGTGAGTTGGAGTTGGGAGAGGGAGTATGTTATGGGTGATGAGTTGTTGAGACAAGGACAGAGAGAGGTGTTCTTTGAATGGGCGGAGAAGGCGGGGCTTTGGGAGTTGCGAGTATAGGTTGCTTGCTGGTAGATAGATCCAGGATTTGCAGGTGAGGCAAAGTGAGATTACTAATCAAGCTTTGAATTTGAGCGATTTGCCCACGCAACACAGTCGAACGCGACAGCCATAGTCTCTTGTCGTTGGTAAACGTAATTTGAGAGCGAATCCATGTTCCTGCCACGCGCACAGTGAAGGAGCGAACGTAAGTAATTGTGCAGTACATCCTCGCTTAGCGGCAACCAAAACAAAGACGACAAACCCAAAAACGACATTTCCCGTCGAGATGACTGAAAAATAATCTATTGAAAATACTTCCAAGTTCTAGTAGTCCAAATCTGTTCAAGCCAAAGAAAAATTATAGTGATCCAACGAAAATCGATAAAAGTAGCAAAACTCACAGACTAATCGCGGTGAGGCGGAAACGAATCCGACCGGGAGGCGACTAGTCTGATAGAAACCATAAGCTTGTTATGATTTTGGAGAGGCATCACCGTGACGTAGAACGTGGGTGCTTGTACATGGAAAGAAAACTGCTTATTTGGTCCCAAGTAGTCGATTGAAATTTTCCTCGAAATCGAGGAGGGTGAATGGTGCGAGGGTGAAGGGACAAAAACTACCAAGCAGCGAGTGCCATGCCAATTGATCACCAACAAGAGATATCTCGCCAATACTGTCAGATAGGAGGATCAACATGCCACTGAATATGACTGCATCATTTCCGCGACTTCTCCCCCGCGCTTTCTAGGCTGCTGCAGCGTCTTTACGAGAAAGAAAATAGAGTATTAAGCGAGGAAAACATACAGGCCTATACGCAAGGTTTCGAGGCGATGGACATCTTTCAGACTTCGCGACAGGTGATGCTTTCAATGCTTCCGAAAATGAAAATAAAAGATGTAAGTTTGATACTTTTCAGAATCCAAATGCTGAGCAAAGATAGAAGAAGGCCCATTCTCCATCCAGAGATCTAGGATTATCACCATCACTTAGAAGAAATACACGCCATCTCCTTTGGCTCTACCTTCCTCTTCGAGTTCCCTCAATGCAGCTTTGACTCTGGAGACCATTGCTGCTCCATATTTAGGTCTATACTTCGAATTAGCAGTGGTTCTCAAGACGTACGAGGTTCTTAAGAAGCCAAAGTTCCAATTATGTGAACTTCTAGTTGCAAATTGAGAAGTGTGCTCACCCCAAAGGCGGAACAGGAATACTTGAGTCCGGCCTCAACCACGGAACTCCCTTTTCGCCAGTGCTGACGCTTTCACAAGCCTTTCTGATCGTTTTCACCGCCTCGTCATCATATCCCCCGCCAAGCACGACTGCTTGAGGTGCTTCCGAATAATTCTTCGTTCCGATGTTGTCTGGGTCCTGACTGGAGGGTGTCTGTCCTGCGAGCAATTTGGGAAGATCTGAGACACCCGCTGAGGTCGAGAGTATGACATGAATTACTGAGTGTTGTCAGTCGTGGGGTAGTTTGAAACTGACTGGGGTAATTGACCTTCGCACTCGGGCTGTAGACCGGCTTTTACTGCTGTTGCGATTTGAGGAGTTTTCCCGCACAGGACGATTCGTAGAGGGTTTGCCATTTAGCTGTGCCGTTCTGTTTTTGAAGAACAATTCACAAGTCTCAGCAGTATACTATAATGACGATCCGAAATTGATTGTTGCGATGCGAATGTCATTCGAGGGCAACTGAAAGAGTTTATAGATGAAGTGATGTTGCAAAACCGGAACAGGAATTATCCTACTTATGTATCTTCATGTGAAAGCCCGCTTTTTTTTCAGACGAGAACTAGCCTGCACAACATCCGAAATCTAGTGCTGACTGCGATCAAGTGATCGAATCCATATCCCCGCATCGGACTAGAAGTACCCCACCTGCCTGATGCAGGGCTTAAAGCCATTTCCGTACGGGAGATTTCCGAACGTGCTAATTAGCATGTGAATGAATATTGGTCAATTGCTAGTCTAGAGTTTTCAGGCGAGGAAAGTTCAACACGTCGGACTTCCGGTACTCTGCGAAATATGCAATTGGATGAGAAGCTCTAATGTGCAAGATGCTCCCAAACTTAATGTCGAGAGTAAATCATAGGCAAACCCATCCCGTGTCGAAACTACAACTTCAAGAGATTGTCAGCAAATTAAGCTTAGAAACGGGAACACAGGAATCTTTACGTGTGCTTCGTCTATTATGGAAATTTTCTCAAGTGCAGTCTGACTGTCCCTGCCAAGGGCACGGTAGTATCCCTGGCTCTTCAGGTGCTTCTGAAGAGCTTGACAATCGTTGTTCCTTTCTATGATACTCTCAAATAAATACTGTGTCACTTTCGAAAGTCTGATAGGTGGTGGCCAGAATGTAGTTCCAGACTCATCAACAACGAATTCTGCGATGTATTGAAGAGTATCCCGAGATCCACCTGCCCGCCGGATGGTAGCAGACACGGATGACTGATTCTTCAAACGAACCGAGACACGATCCACTCCAATGTTCTGTGTACCCCATAGTGGTGTTTCGTCCAACAGACTGCGTACAGTAACATTCTTGAATGCTTGAGTGGTGTCCAGTTTAAGCAAGAGTAATGATGCTCGGCCAGAGATCTCTGCGAATACAAGGTACAATAGAGTTTCTTCCGTCGTGTAGTTTGTGAAGTAGGCATGGAAATAATATGGCCCATGAGGAGTCGCGTCACGAAACCTCAAGCGAAAGGGCCTGATACTTTTATTCCAAGCCGATATATTCGAAGATCTCTTCTCTCTTGCGTCCATAGGTAGCGGAGCACATACTGCAAAAGAGCAGGCTTGAAGTGAGCTCGTATCAACCAGGACCTCGTATGCCATTCTGTTTTCCCGCGGACGCACAGTGGTAGACGGGTCTGCCTTAACGTAGACCATTCTCGACTGTGGATAGAGATCATCATTATGTTCGCTGGGGGTGGATCCCTTGGAATTGACAGAAAGCTTTTGCGCCTTGATCCACCTTTCACAATCAAGCCTGGCCTTTCGCAGGTCCAATATTAATATATTTGCCTGCTGGCCAACCGAGACACGAGTACATGTCCAATCCAGTGTATGCATAGTGTAGCCTTCAGCTTTACCAACAAGTCTTCTTAAGTACATAGCCGGACTGTGGTCTCTGCTGCCATGCTGGAGGCCTTGGAAAAGGGCAACATATAAATCGCTCATCCATGGTGCCGAGAATAATTGCCTCAATGCTTGAATTGGAATGAGGAAAAGAGAAATATGTAGGCCTTTGTTTGAGGATGTAGTGGGGTATGATTTGCGATAGAAATATTCGCGGAGGTCCTGATGAGCATCTATGGTGGGGAATTCGTAGACCTTTTGAGAATAATGTCGTATGCTAGAGGAAGAGTTGAACATATCTGGGCTCAAGGCAAGCATTTCTCCCGTTGTTCTGCCTGGGGCGTGCCAGCAGAATAATGAATCATCATCGGACGACTTTAAGATTTCCAGCTGTAACCGCTGAAAGGCTCTCCTCCCTTCACCGTACAATAAAGGCATGTTGACATCAAAAATGCCCATCAAGCAGTAAGCCTCGTCCTCGACTCTTGTTGTCTCTCTGCGGGAAGCCCATGCCATCTTCTCAGCAACGCAGCATTCTTGCCAAGCAAAAAGATCTAGAATCTTTGTAATGCTCGAGATATGATCTTCCAAGCTGCTCTTACTTCCAACATCCACTCAATTCCGGTCGAAGAATACCACAGTCTCAGGAGCCAGCAGTTCTTGCAATGTCCAGCCTCGCCTGAACCAAGCGCTAGCCTCAAGCTGTTTGGGGACATCTTTTTGGCCATCCACGTCCGACAAATATGCATAACATACTCTTGCCTTCTCATACCATTTGAACATTGAATTGATCGCTTCCGATAACTCAGCGCTGCTGCTTTTGTCGATGCAGCATGAATCGATCCAAGCGTACTTCCAGCCATCTGACCGGGCTTGGGCACAGCAGCCTTCAATTTTTGCGTATCCCGGCATACCGGATCCACGAATGCTTTGAAGATCCTGGAAAGTCACTTCCTCTTCATCCCATCTGTGAGATAAGATGGCATATTCGGGTACAGCCTTATCGAAGAAGGTGTGCAGGGTGAGGGTCGTGGTGTTCAAGAGACGCATGGCGAGAGTAAAGTCGTGAAAACCCGTGGCAACTTGTGATGTCTGGTCGGAAGGGCCTCAGGAAGAATGGTCGTGGTGAACAGCGATGAGAATGAATGGTGGATGGTATCAGAATTGCGATATGGGTGAGAAAAATTCGCGCGTTTATGAGGCTGAGGTATAGAGAGCTGAGGTGCACTGTGGACAGGGATGTCTGCATGCATGTCGCTGGATTGGTTGGTTGGGCTGCCAGTGAAAGCTCGCGGCACAGAAAATGCCCATGGGCACAGAGGTCCGGTTCGCAAAACCTTCAATTTAGGTGATTGATATTTTGTCAGTCGCAAAATTCGATTCTAATAGAGGGTCCATCCGTTGTTTTCTTTCGCTTATTTAGCCGGTGCCTTAGAGTCAACCGCCATCGCTGAGAGCATCCGTTGCGATGCTTGTTTGGGAGGATCACTCATCCCGAAGTTAGGCACGAGTTCCAAGTAAGCTATACATGGCTGACGTCATCTCATCCACAAAGAAGGAGTGAGGCAGGGAGTCGAGTTGAAGAAACAAAAGCCTAGCAAGGCTGAGGAAGGGGGCAGAACTCGCACATCCGTGAAACAAGTGACGATCGTAGTCAAGATCAGGCGATTGAGGAATGAAAACGGCAGCAGCGCCAGACAGGCCGGACTTCCATCCACTACCTCAGGAAGCAGCCCCAGTCCCCGCCAAGAAGACCTTCATTCCTGATCGTCAACTCAGCTCCCTCATCGCGACGCAGAATTAATGTGGTTGCATCAGGCTCCTGAATTCGATATGATCAATCTAAAAAGGAACTTAACTTGCTCATCATCCACTCACATCTTGAGGAACTGGGTGTCTTGCAGTCCGCCCGTGAAAGCAAACTCCACACTTACTCTGCTCTGCCTGTTCTCTTACAAAACTCTCATCATTATTCCCACGTTGTCAACAAGGACATGGGATCCTTGATGCCTGCTCCCTCCACTGACTTCAGCCAGTCAGTCCATGGATATCAGTGCAGCCTAGCCCCCAATGTCGTGCAGGTACCCCGTTGGTACCTGTTGCCTTCCATTCCATCAGGGCGGCACGATCTAATTTCACCGCTACTATCTGTGTGCCCCCCACGGGGGCGGAAAGACGATCTGGGTTGGGAAAGATGATCCGGCGAGCCGGTGGGGAAAAGTGCAGTATGTCGCCCGGGGAAGGTCAAGAATAGCGATTGACATTCTCCCCAATTCGTCGGCTGGCGCGGATAGCTGGTTCAAGCAAGGTGTAGTGGGGGTTCTATCGCCCGATGAGTTTGACCCCCGCCCGCATGAAAATTCTGACAGCCATGGAATTGGGAAAGAAAGGGGGTCGCACTAGTTTTTCCCGGTGAAAGGAGGAACCTGGACTATGCTTGGTGCGAGATATGTATGGGGATGTAATGTTTCGTTTCTGGAACGTCGGTGAGAGGGGTGGGCGTGGAAATTTGAGGTATGTGTTGCCGATTATTGTCCTTGAGAGCTGGACTGCGTGGGGTGCTTACAGTACAGGCGCGGGATGGAAGGGCAATGCGTAAGGCTGCTTTTGTTACTTTGGTCCAGCTGCTATGCAACCAAGGTTCATCTTTCCAGACCGAATCGCCGGAACAAGACTGGTGTGGTTGAGACCCAAGATTTTGCAGCACTTTGTTGTGCTGTCATGAGCTGCCTTGTCTCGCCATCCTAAGAATTGTCTGCAAAACGCGTGCTGCAGAAAGTCAAAGCGTGCAGCGACAAATATGACAGAGTATTGAGGGATTTTTTTCTTTAGGAGCTGGAGCCTCACCCTGGTGATACTACACCAGCCTCACCGGTGGCCTCACCTATCCAGCCCCCGAGACCAAGCTTTGGAGCCGTGGTGGAGTGTGGAGACGATTCCATTGTGTTGGTTTTGGACAATTGAAAGATCCTGATAGGCACGGGAATTTGTGCTGACGACCGCCGGTGACACCACCACAAGCAAAAAGGACTCCTGTTTTGATTCACCTTCCTGAAACGTCCTGACAATGCAGAGGTAGGTTTTCGAATATGTTGTGGCGCATGCAGACATCCCGTCTCGGGAGATGTGGCTCCTCGATGATAACCCGATAGTACCGAGTCGGTACTTGTGTGCAAGGGTTTACACTTGCCAAACGGATGTAAAACGGAGTCAGCTTAGCTGCATGTTCTATTCGTTGAAGAGTCCAATGAGAACGAAAGTCAACTGTGACCCAGTCAGTCTCACGCTGTTCCTGCAGGGCCGGAATGACAATGGGGGGCATACGATCGATCACTTTCTCTTGTTGAAAGTAATTTCCCAAGAAGTAAGTGAGGCATCTGAACTAAATGAAAAACTCTTCCTTGTCAGATTCTACTCTCCTGTCTGGCCGGAGCAAAGATACTTGAGCATCAGGGGTTCGGTCTGATGTTATAAGGACACAAGTTGGCCCGTCGCCGGTATTTGATCTCCTCATCAATATTCTATCGTCCCTTTGTGTTTCCAAGTGGCACCGGCCCCTCAATCTCTCGGTAATCGCTTCATAAAAGAATGCAAAGCGTTTTCGTCTGCCTTTACCTTTACCCGTGGTTGCATCCTCCATCGGTACAATTCTCAGTACACACGATAGACAACGGTGTCGTCTGAGAATTCATACGCACGCGACCGAGAAAATGAATATTCAACCAATCACCTCTTTGCAGGCAGTACCGGAGGCCATTGAAACGTAGGCACACACCCAAATGAGTTTACTGAAGCGCTATAACAGCTGCTAAGTAAATATAGATCCCACAGCAGCCTGGGCTTCAAACCTCGCAAGCGACGAGGAAGGCAAATCATGTTCAACCGATGGCTCAAGGATAACCAGAGACACGAGATGTTAACCTGCAACTGCACCAGGCTTCCCCGTAAGAGAGAAATAATGGCTATGGGAAAAGACATGACCAAAATCCTTCCGGAGCTAGCGGGCGTGGGGGCATGGTGTTGGAGGAAGTGACAATTGGGTTGCAATCGACTTGGCGGCAGTCAGCCTTACGAGTTGACATGTTGGGCAAAGGAACATAAGAGTTCAGGGGTCGAGATGATCGACAAGTGGGCAAGGATTAGCCCTGTAGTTTCGGGCAATTTGGATCCAAACATGACGGTGGAAAAATAAGTT
The DNA here is from genome assembly GCA_026120085.1 of Cadophora luteo-olivacea. Taxonomy (NCBI): domain Eukaryota; kingdom Fungi; phylum Ascomycota; class Leotiomycetes; order Helotiales; family Ploettnerulaceae; genus Cadophora; species Cadophora luteo-olivacea. The sequence continues at coordinate 72,217 of JALRMC010000087.1, forward strand.
TATTGAATATCTGTCACATCCGCTACAACCGTCGGTTACCACGTGATGCCCATTGTAGCACGAGAGTCATGGATGTAATTTCCTTGAGCTCAAAAAGGAAAACGTGTCCAACCATGGTCCTCGCCCAGATGTGGATCTGTGGGGTTGAATGACGAGAGTTCCCCTCAGGATGGAGCAGATGATCGGATCTCACACCGAGATCTGGAGATGCGGGGAGCCATCTGGGATGATGCTTCTCGGGGGTGTTCGTCTGTTCGATTATCTGTAGGAACCCGGGACATCTCGTATAGCAAAACGTCGTGAAAACAAGGCGCGCTGTCACAATAATGTGAGCAAGAAAGTCCCGGAACTCTGGTTGACTAACGGGGAAAATTTGACTGGCCACATCTCATCGCATCATCCCTTCCTACTCGCAAGATTACGAGCCCGGGTGTAACGAGAAATACTTGAATGACACCAACCATCAGAAGATAAGATTTACCCCAGTACATCATCAGTGAAATATTCTGGAATCTCAATGTGCAGCCATCTGGAAGGAATTCTTGAACGTTGCATCAAAAGCTGGAGATACCAATCTGTCGTATGTATCGTATGTATTTGACGACAAACAAAAGCCTGAAAATCAACTAACAATTCGCAAGATCTGCTGATGGAAGACTTGGGCTGCAGGTACGCATGTCTCGCCTGCACCGCATCTCAATAGAATTTCGGAGAAGCTGACAAGCCACAGCTTCAAAGTACTGCACAGCCTGTTTCCGTATACCTAGTAGGGCGAAAAGTATTCGATACCATGGCCACGTTGGGAAACACGTTCCAAACGGTCAGATTGGACTCTAACCTTGCGGTATGCTCTAAATTGTTCCCATTCCCAAGCCCCCACGGTCTCCTCATAGCTGCAGCAAATTTTGAGACAAGAATCAGACACGGTGCTCGCCCTGTGCTACAGGGCTGAAATCTCTTCTGCGGCACCAGGATCGCCCTAAGATATGGCTTCCACGAGTCAAAACGCGTGAATTCCATGTGACAGGCCAACTTTAGACAACATTCAATGTCTCGGAAGCCCGGAAAACAAGTGTACAAGAGTGTACATCGGGCCTTGTATCTGCCATCTAGGTCTGGGCGAGAAGATGCGCAAACAACAACAGTGGAATCTTGAACATGGTATGGCTGCAAACTCGAAGACACAGAAGCAAACAAACCCCGAAACAGAACAGTAGAAGTATACAAGACGAGATCGATGACGAACCGCTTCAATGCTATCATCATGGCCGCGTAATCTCAGAGGTGCTTGCGCCATGATTGTGGTGGCGCTGCCAACGCAGAGGCTCTAGTAGTCTCAATTCCCTCTAGTAATTACCAGCCATGGCCAAAAGCGATGATAGGGGCTTTGGGATGGGATTTGTGTTTGGATCTGCACGAAGAAGCGAGAATCGTTTCATGTAAAGGTTTTGTACCTCGCCATAGGTGATCGCCTTCCAGTCTGCATGTTTGATTGAGCACACTCGGACCGTTTTTGACATGTCGAATTTCAGCCATCCTGACGCAGCCCTCGCCTCTGAAGAATTGTAGCTTCAGAGAGGCGTGCGACAGAGAACATTCCTCGCCTTCTAGGCACATCGTAGCTTCGAAAGGCGCTAATGCACGCTTCTCCTCAGTGGTCCTCTCAGAGGGCCGTATTCTTGATTTGACACTCAGGGGCTGGACTTGCATGGGAAATGGTGTCCTCGTTGCTGCAATAGCTATTGCCTGACGAGCGATGAGTGAGGACCGTGAGAATTTGTTGGGATTTCATCAAATTCGCGAGGTTTTGGTACAGAAATTTGAATAAGTGTAGAATATGTTGTGACGTTTCCCAGCCTTGTGGGGTTTGGCCGAGGTTGGCATTCACGCCTGCATGTCTAGATGTCGTGTGCGCGGCAGGGCACACAACACGCAAGAGGCTTGACTGACAGACGCGAAGGATGGTCGGCGACCACATCCCCTGCACATGCACAACATGAAGATCTTATCTTTGACATTCAAAATACCGGTTCCTGTGCCGGGACTTGGTGAAGTGCCGTTTCTTGGTACGCATTGCGGGCATTTGTTTGCGGTACAGAATCGGCGCGCTGCTGTGCTGCTGTTGCTGTTGCTGCTGCTGCTGTACTGAAGCCCCTGAACGGAGCCATGGGAAATGAAGGGGCCGTCGATGGATTTGGTGATGAAAGCTTGTGATTGTCCGCTGGGGAGGTGAGCTGAAGGCATCAGCTGTTCTGACAGCATCACAAGTTGCATCTCTGGTCTGTGCGAGAGACTAAGAAGATCTAGCGTATAGCTTTTCTCAACGTCCCAGGCCCCTTCGTCCATACTCTCATTATTCTTGCGGACCCTCAATGTGTTCAAGTTCTCGGGAAAATGAGAACCTAGTCCCAGGCACGGCTTATGCCCGAGTTGTTGGCAGATCTTCAAGCCGAAATTCACGATTTCGGGACCAGATTTCTTCACTTGCCAAAGGGCTGCTTTTCAGAGACCGACCTTTCGCTGATGTGGTATTCGCCACATTACGGCCGGTAGTGCTGTATCACTTGTCTGAAACATGAAACATGTCAGCATTGGCACTTTTACTTGTTTATACAATGACTTGTCCAGGATAGCCGCTTCGAGCGGGTCTGGGGACGTCGTGCTTCTCTTCTTCTCACTCCTAGGGCATCTATCTACTGAAGACAGTCCTTTTCGGAATAGACTTGCAAAACTCTGCATGGCTTGTGTAATATGAACGACCTTTTCAACCTTTGAGCCGTGATCACTGCATCGGGAAGCATAATGCTTCCAGCTCAGGCTCAGAAGCGGCTCATAGCCGTGATTCCGGGCCAAGATCGCGGGGTTCTTTGTCAAGTCATTATCATTACTGTACTTTTCTAGAGCATGTCATTAAATTACTATCAGTTGTGGGAATGGGTTCAGGTCGCATCAGGCTCGGCCAGTGCCGGTTTGCCTTGGCTGAGAGTGTGAGGAAGCCCCATTGGTCCTTTCCCAGGACGGCACTCTTACGATGCTATTTCAAGATACTTGAAGCTATTTGAGTTTTCTCAATCTTACTTAGCTCTGTTTGCCTCGTTGAGCGAGAAATTGTATGTGTTTCAGGGAGGTCTTCGCTGGCATCGTCACACACCAGACTGGAGATGGAAGATTAAATAAAGGCTGGCCGCTGTGGTGAAGCCAGTTCTGTCTCAGCGACCACTCCTTGACCGCCTCTCACTCATTCAACTCTCACAAAATAATCCATCTACATTCCGATTCCTTCTACTTCTCATCACAGTCATTTCCGAACGAACCTTAAGAACTCATTACACATCCTTAACACCATGTCTCCACAATCAAATACATCATCTATGGGAGCTCAAAATGGCTCGGCATATGACTACAGGTTCGGAAATATCAATTGGTATTTCACTGATTCTCGACTAACCCGAAAGTTAGTAGCTCTTATCCAAATGGTTCGGAAGATTCTCGATTCCCACCTCGACGCCAACTCAGCGACCCATCCGCCGCCACCTACAACCAACGTGACCGCCATGCTCCCACTTCTGAGTCCTCCTACACTCATCGGAGTGATCCCTTGACAGAGCATTACACCAGCGCTCAAACCAACTCGGGTCCGCACTACTTTCCAACATATGAGCAAGAGACTCCACAGTACGACCACGAACTCGCCGTCGATGATCATCATCACCACGACGAACGTGTTGCCGAGACTTCTACCTACGGCGGATATACTCAGCAAACACCAGCGCAAAATCAAACTTGCCAGAGTCACCAAGACAACCGACCCAATGGTGCCCACTCGCCTACCACTGAGCGCTGGAGAAACGAGCAATCGCCAGAGGAGAGGGTCCGCTTGGGGCTTTCGAGATATCCTACTGCGGAGGAGCAACGTCTCGCTTATGAGGAAGCGGAAGATGAAGAGTCGCGTCGCGGTCAATGAATAACTATTTGCAACGATTCATGATGGGGCGGATCTACATTGGATGACTGACTTTGGGATGATAATGATCACGAAGGATAAACACTCTTGGCTTCGTATTTTTCATGCTTGTTGCGATGCTGGCCTCCCCTAGGCCCCTCCCTCTGGCTTCTGAACTTTCAACGACTCGATCGCCCCGTTTTTCACTCTCCGCGAAATGTCTTCTCCCGCTGGCGGATGCTGTCAATTTTTAATGTTTCATGTTTTTGTTCTGTCGCTGCACTTAAACTTTCGAGGGGCAAGAAAAAAAGGACAAATGGGGCTTCCTAATCCTGTACTGGTAGTTATGGTTTCAATAGAAGGCGCGAGGGTCGGCATGAAGATAATTACCATGTTTCGATAATCAATTTCTCTAGTGCTGTAGGCAGCATCTCTGTATTATTATCTTTCCCAACACAACAAGCAATTCACTCCACTAGTCTCTCAATTGACCAACCACGGGCGGCATAAAGTCGTCACAGAAGGATATGCATTATAGAGACAAATTTTCGGCGGTCCCGATGCTCACGAGAAGGAGGTCGGTCTCTCTTCTGCGACCTCGTCCAAATCCAGAACATCTCCAAACAGTCTCGACCAATCACCAACCAACCTCCCCATCCTCCATCCTTTCCCTTCACTCCCCACACCCTAAGCAGACACACCCCAATCCTCCGCATCCTAAGCCCAAACTTAATTTTTTGCAACTCTCTACACCGCCACTTGAGCCTCAAACCACGCTCTCACCGAGTATGAATTACAGACTAACATACAGACCAAATGCGTTAGAGCGTTTGCCTCGTCTAGGTAGCCTCGCGAACCAGCCACTCACCAACAACAACTCCAATTACCACTTCCCATCTCCTTGGAAATCGTCATAGCTCGTAACTTTCCCAATGCAGAACATTGCGGACAGCACATCGTTCAAAATACAGGTTTTAACAACAAATGTGGAAACTGGGTGGAAGAGGCTGAGATTTGCTTTGACGAGAGATAGGGTTGATGGGTTGATGGAGGGGAATTGGTTGGCGGGGCGGCAGTGCTTTGTTTTGAGATGCCCACTGCAAGCGAGGGGCGGTTAGGGAAGGGCTGAAGGGATTACAGGGGCCTAGGCGCTGAACATTTAGGGTGTTCTTCGCTTATTTGTTTAAATTTCGGGATGTGTATTTTCGGTGATCCAGATGTGAAGTTTCATTTGTAGATATGATGAGGAGGCCTTTGGTAGACCCTAAGTGTAAATATATCTGTATCTCGTACCTATAGCGGTCCTTATGCAGAATGTCAGACTACAAGGACTGAGTGAGAGCGAACGTTACTATTTATCGGGCTGATACCAAATTCATCAAGCATAGCAGGTCAAGCATGCACGTTCACAAGTCAGCAAGAAATTACCGACCGGCCATTCATTTAATACTAGATTATACGACTACAGCTCCTGACGAAGTAGAATCCGGAACGACTAGGTCATAGCCGCAGCGGATTTGACGAATTGACATACGAGGTCACCGGCTAGGTCAGGATGCATGCATGCATCCTGCTGCGACGGAGGATACATTGTTCTCATGAACTGGAGAAGGCTCGTAGCATTTGGTTCCTCGATTGGTGGTCTTCTGAAAGTTCTATGGTACGGACGATTAGGCAATGTACAGATGATACGCTGCGCATCTGGAGCAAAACACGCGATGGTAGGACTGACTATGGAAAATACTGCGAAGAACCTTTCTGCTAGTGCTCATACTAAGCATGAAGAATGAGCTATGATGCGACAGCGCGGTAGCAAGTGGTAGGAACGTGAAATGAGATGCAGAACAAAGTCGGCTGCCGCGGCCAGAAGAAGCAATATCTCGCAGCCGGCCAAGCTTCAACTCACCTATGAGAATAGAATAAAATCGATCGTCTTTTGAGATCCGGCCCAAGGCAAAACCAGCATGTACATAAATAGCAGAGCCCTATCGAAAGCCACCATCGAGCCACCAAGCCACTCCCACGATCTGTGCGCCTCTCAGCTGGACCGGACTCGGTGGTGTGATCTGTGGCAGCCAGCGCATCGTCTAGGCGCGAACATGATGAGGCAATCCCCGAGAAATGTGACAGGACTACGATAAGCGACTGCTAGTGAGTTGACCTGTCACCGCCTCTGAAGATGGTCAGTTGCGATACATCTGATCTGATTTCCCCACGACGCCGGTGCCATCCGGATAGGATGCAGGATGAGGATGACATTTCGCCAGGAAATGTCCTCGTCACCATATTAGCTTCGAAGCACAGCATAACGGATTGACCATTCGTAGGCTTCGATTCAAGTGTTTGGGCATCGATATTTTGTGGGGAATACGTGTTCTCGAAGATTGGGGTACCAGAAGAGCCGCAACTTTGCGCCGATGATCCGATCTGCAAGTGATCACAGGCGACCGTTGTGTCGGTGAATGATGCTTTCTAATACACCATCAAAATGTTGCAAAAGTCAATCGATAGGTTTGTTCCGACTGGAAAGCCCAATGACGTTGGGCACCATTGAGCTGTTGGCGACATCCCGGGGCCATGGTGTGGAATCGGATTGGCTAACTTTCGTTGAATAAATGCAGGGCACTGTAGAATGCGACGGTGATAGGGCTGACGGAAATCTCTGGATGATATGGTAAGAGACTGGGAGTTTCCTGAAGCATTGATACTTCATCGTAATGGTTCCACGTTGTATTGCAGCTGGTAGAGCCGCAGTCGCCATTTGTTGACGGATTATGAATGGGCAAGAGATACATGCGAAATGGTTGCAATTACAGAGTCGGATATGATTCGCAAAGTAAGAAGGAGCGGTCAGAGAATACCCTGGCACGGAAAGGCTATTTGCGGTGACCAGAAGGTATAGAGAGTACTGGATCCATGGTCGAGTGAAGTCGGCGACACCTTGATCCTCTCGATCGCAAATTGCAGTTCGCACAATGTCAGAGAAAGCTAAATATGTTTCGGCTTCACGGTAACCATGCCTGCAACGTATTTCAGTGGAACTACCGCTGACCTTCTAAATAGCTGCAATGGACCAACAGAAACAGGGACGAGATCGCTTGATGTGAAAGACCTGCCATCATTCTCACCCACCAACCACTACCTCGGCCAAATTGAAACGCACGAAAGAACAGCAATCGGTCAGGGTTCAGAGAACGCAGTAGAAGACCGCGTCGCAAGGGCAGAGAAGGAGATCAAGGAAAGCGAGGCGAAGCTGAATCGATAAAGGACGTACTGCATGGCTGGAGTGTTGGCTTAGAAGGAGGTCTTAATGCAAGCAACTCGACTAGATCCTCTCAAGCATGATGGAACATAGCAGCGTAGGGAGTAATCTTTGCAACTCAAGGGAAAAGAGCTGTAATGCTACCGTTCGTATCTCGTATCTCATTCCTCGTGATCCAAAACTGGTGGTATAGTGGTTACCGGGCCACCTTCGTGTATCTGCTCATCTCTCCTCGATACGGCAGTTCATGGCCGTGACTTCACGGCATGAACTTCCTTGGCTTCCCTCACTTCGACCGACCCATCTTCCATTCCAAAATATGCAGCAATGGGCTTCTGTCCGCCGCCTTCCTCGCCAGCGCTGGCAACCTGGATCCCGTTTCTGCCGTGAAATAGCCCCACCTCCAATACACCCACTATTCTCTTCAATCTGCGTCCGAGGTTGTGCACCTCCCACGTGCCATGTTCACCGTCACCATGATCGTGTGGCTTTAGGTCGGAGTGAAGGAGCAATTTGGGAAATGGAGCATCCATGATCCACATCCCATTGTCTGTTACCACGGGGCCAGCCTTTGCACTTCCTCCTTGCCTTATTTTTGGATCTGGAGAGCCAAGAGTGATTAGGATTCTCTTTATAGTAGGTGCTGCCATGGGAGAGATCTCGATTGGAATCGCTTTCCAAGCCGTGAGAAGTCGAGGCGAGAGCTTGCGGTAATCTGCGACCAAGTTAGAGCCATGAAGGACCCTGGGGGAAACAACTGACCAGCTACGCAAATGAACTTCTTCGCAGCCGTTGCTACCAACTTTTCCTGGAATAGACAAGCTCCGCCTCCCTTTATGCAATTGAGCTCCTCATCGATCTCATCTGCTCCATCGAATGCCACATCGATACTTTGCCTTTTCCCTCTCAATCCCAGGTCTTGTAATCCCGTAGCGACGTGCAATGCTGAAACCCGGCCCATCTCAGTCTCTTCCACTTCAACTGGGGGTAGCGCATCTATACTTCCCAGTGGAAGACCTGCCTCAATGATCAACTGCTTACTCTGCTCGCCAGTTGGCACAAACGTCATTCGTGAGGTGACATCTCGTCCTTTGGCAGCGATTGCTTCTACAACGTAGACCACTGTACTGCCAGATCCAATTCCAATGTAACTATATGAGGGATCAAAATGATCCTCCACAGCTCTGTATGCTGCCAGGCGCTTCGAGGCTTCTACCCCAGTGAGGGGTTTTATTTCTTGGCCTGGAGGTGTAGCATTCTCCGTAACAGGAACACCAGTTGCCATTGTGTGACTGCTTCGATTCAGACGTTTTTGCGATGGGTATAGGCTATTGATGAGGGATATCAAACTTGATTTCCGACAGTTGTAGAGATATGATGTCCGCGGAGACTTCGGTCTCTGTGGGATGGACGGGAAGGCTGCGAATAAGTAATTGGCGCGGATAACGTTAAGGCTCGCTGAGGAGTAATGGCGTGCCAGAACGTGGCCAGACGCGGAAAATTGTGACAACAATGATGTTCGCCAGAGTGCGCTGGTACTGATCGTATGATGTTTATGGTGTGTGGTTCCTCGTAGAAAGATTCGGCGAAGGGAAATGTCCATGAGAGTGCGATTAGGGTAGACAGAGGCGGTAGGTAGTGACAGGCAAGGAGGGCCAGAATTCTTGGTGGGGGTTTTCAAATGTTACTGTAAGCTGTTTGGTTGAGGGGTTGATTCTTGGCATCCTGAATCAGCGACAGGGAGTGACAGGTTCATTAGCCGAAAGTGGTTAGAGCAGTGATCACATGAAGATAAGATTAGAATTAGAATCGCATCTCCATCAGGCTGACAACCGCGTTCGAGAAACATGGAGAGCAGGCTATCAGATTCCTAGCAGTCTTCGAGTCCTCAACTTCACGCTCATTTACTGAAACAAAAGCATATGATTCGTCCGTAGAATTACGATAGTTCAACCACGACATCACCTTCTCCTTCTCTACAACCAAGCCAAGTCTATCAACAACCCTCCCAACATGACTGAAGTGATTACGGACCAGGTTCCCCCAATCCTTCATGGACCTTCAGACAAGGAGAAGAAGTACGACAGACAGTTGCGACTATGGGCAGCTAGTGGACAACAGGCTCTTGAAGATGCCCATCTTCTTCTACTTAATTCTGGCGCCGGTACAGTTGGTGTAGAGACTTTGAAGAATCTTGTTCTCCCAGGTAAGCTCTCTGGATAGCTACCTGGGAAACCCCCTAGCTAATACGCTTCAGGTATCGGAAAGTTCACTATTGCGGATCCTGCCAATGTTGAAGAAGCTGATCTCGGCGTCAACTTTTTCCTGGATGAAGAAAGCCTGGGAAAGTCGAGAGCAGAGAGCTGTGTCAAGCTCCTTCAAGAGCTCAACCCAGATGTCAAGGGAGAATGGTTCCAATCAAAGAAGGCAAGAATTCTTCGAGAATCGAAGCAAGGTCTTCCCAAAAGCTAATTGTTGCTTCTAGGACGAGTTGCCGTTTGATCCCCAACCAAAATACACCATAATCCTTTACACGAACCCAATCGAACCTAAAGCCCTCGAAGCTGCTCAAACGTACGCCTTCGAACACAAAGTCCCTCTGATAGCCATCCATTCTGCCGGCTTCTATTCCTACTTCCGAAGTTTCCTGCCGGGTAGCTTTCCAATCGTCGATACGCACCCCGACTCCACTGCCACAACTGATCTGAGACTTCTCACGCCATGGGAGGAGCTTTCAAAGTTTGCTGCAGATCTTACGAAGGATATTGATAACCAGAGTGCTCATGAGCATGGCCATATACCATGGATTGCGCTGATTTTACATTTTTTGGCTAAATGGAAGACGGATCGTGGATCGCTTCCATCGACATACAAAGACAAAACTGCGTTCAGAAAGCTGGTCGCAGATGCCACTCGGACTGACAACCCCGAAGGTGGCGAAGAAAACTTTGAAGAGGCAGTGGCAGCTGTTTTGAAAACCGTCTCTGCTCCCGCACTGTCGAGTGCCGTTAGAGAAGTGTTCGACCATCAACCAAACGAGGTATGTGGTGCGGACGAGCTTACTATTCCTCTCTAACTTGAAATAGCTGGAATCAAGCTCAAGTTTTTGGATCATTGCCGACGCGATCAAGCAATTCTATCAAAAGCACAATCAGCTACCACTGCCAGGTTCGGTGCCAGACATGAAGGCCCAATCCACGGTCTATGTTCAATTACAAGGCATCTACAAAAGCAAGGCTCGACAAGACGTTGCTGAAGTCCTCGAAACTGTTCGAGCACATCCAAGAGGGAAAGAGATCGATGTGGCTGAAGTCGAGAGCTTCTGTAAGAATGCTGCTTTTATCAAGCTCATCCATGGAAGCGACTTGAAAAGCCCTATTGACCCAGAGGTGGCCAGTATGTAGCTTCTTGTCTAGACCACCGATCCGGATGCTAATATTGCCTCAGAAAAAGAATTGGACAGCGACGAAACCGCCGCCTTGTACATGACGCCGCTGTCACTCATCCCAATATATCTATCCCTGGAGGCGACAACTTATGTGTCCTCATTGAGTGAGAGCGAAATCCTTGCCACAATCGACAAGAATATCCCAGGGGCATCATCAAACCCACGACTCATTCAGATCGCCGCTGAAGTCGCCCGTGCCAAAGGTGGCGAGCTACACAATATCTCGGCACTGACCGGTGGTATGGTAGCCCAGGAAGTAATTAAGATCATTACCAAGCAATACGTCCCAATCGACAACCTCTGCATCTTCGATGGTATCACGAGTAGAGCTCAGGTACTAAGAATATGACCACATACACGAAGATGATGAATCACGAGGGAACCGTTACGGGAAAACGATAATTCTCTGCATTTGAAGGCGTTGTTGGCTGTATCTCATGGCAGCTCGACTGGGGGCCTCGACCTTGCATTATATTGGAAGCACTGGAGCGAGTCTAGAAACACATGACATGGGCGTCATCTGAACGGACAGGAATGAAACCAGCTCCACAAAAGCACTTTACAGAAGAAAATTCACATGAGAGCACATCCCGCGCTTGATTGGCAACCCCGCTCCACGCTTCTCCATTCAACCAACGGTTGTGCAGAAGAACGTCCTGGCAGCAAGTCATGCTATCTGGGCCCGCCACAAATACTATATCCTCGCACTCCCTGCTGGGATTTTGGACAAGGGACAGAGCCCCATCTTTTCCAATACTTCAATATATGATTTTATGTTTCATTGGTAGTCAGTCTACAAGCACGTGTTAGTCCATGTGATCTAGACCGATACCCCTGTGTTTTCTCCCGCCTCCTCGCGAAGCCTTTCCTCTCACATCCTCTTCCCCGCAACAATGACAATCGCTACCAAACTTCTTTTTCTTATCCGCCTCAAAGAAGACGCTCAAACCTATCATCAGCTCACCGCAATGATTCACGTCAGCTATTCAGGACGGAGTGCGAGTGCACCAGCCAATTCCTGCTCCCTCGCGACTCTCGGCCCGTCTTCCAAATTATCCGCACATCTTCATCTCGCACCACCCTCTCTTGGTCTTTATCTCCGATCTGGAGAGCACTCGATCCTCAGCTTACCTTCACGATAGGTACAAGTGTACATTGTCTCCCCGCATCTACCCGACTCAGCACACCACTCGCTGAAAACAAGGGAGAGGAGACAATTCCCGCTTAAGCCGCCTAAATAGTTTTTCCATCTCCATCCCCAGATTTCGGCCGTAGCCGGTAAAGAAGGTGTTGCAGGGGCTTGGCGGGCGTTACACAGAGATGACTAGTCATTGCATGCATGCATAGCTTTGATGCAGGACAGCGCAACCCCTGCAGGTGAGAGAAATTGACAAGCCGTCCAGTGACGCCCAATTCTCGCCAAAAACTTCGCGCTGTTGAGGTGGGCGGGTCGGGCCCCTGGCCCCCAAAGCCGAATGATATTCGAGTCCATCGAACGGAATCTGCAATTCTTGCTTGAGAGCGGGATAGAGATGATCCGGTGACGGTCTTTGTGCATGAATGATGAGGTGGGGCCTGCAGATCGAGCCCCCCTTCGCTTCAATTCACTGTAATAGTACAAGTGTTATCATCTTACGGTGAGGGTGGAGTAGTGAATGTTTAAGAGAAAAGGAAGGCAAATGTGAGAGAAATATGCTGTGTCCGGTTCTGAGAGCCGGTAGCGTTGGCCATGCATGGGTTATCACTGCCCTTGAATGCAAGTCTGTTCTTTGTACGACCTACAATGGGCTACGCGAGGAGCAGGAACAACACTCCGACAAGATGTCAGCTCAGATAGGCAGACACCTAATCCAGGCAATATACCACAGTGTCGTATGGAGAGCTGCAGGCAATCATAGGATACCGGATTATCTTTCCAATGGATGCGGAGAAACAAGCTTGAAAAGTGGACGTGGAGAAGAGAATTTCCTCGGCTACCTAGCAGTAAGCTGTATTGATTTGCAATACCAAGCACTAGTCATGGAGATTTCTGCCGGCTAAGGAGTGCTTGTAAGTTACCTCAAGCTGATCTAGTGTTGAAGAAAAAAGGGGACGTTGACATGCACGTCGTCTAACGTCTAGCCGAAGTAACAGTGCAGCTGAGTACCGGACTAGGTCCCGCATTCAGCACAGCATCGCTGGTGAGACACCTGCATATCAAAACTTAAGCTTGAATGCATACAGCCGTCAGTCTAGCTAGGTGATACCCAGCTGCTCGTACCTACCTGTAGTCCTACTCAGCCAATTTACCCCCGCAAAATGTAACATCCACATCCCACGTCAATCATCTTCAGAAGCATTTGAACACCTTCTACAGCACCTTCCATGCCTAACCGGCCATCTATCCAGCACAGATTACGACACTACCTGCAAATCACTTCATCTGCCAGACCTCCAGTGCAGCATCGGCACTTTAGCCCTACCGGCCTACTTTCCAGCCACAGCTCCATCAGAACATCTAGCCTCAATACCCACAGGCTTTCACATGCAATGATACTACACCATTGTTTCCGGATTGGCACACTTGGCGTCGACTAGACACCTATCGTTCCACTCTCGGTACGGAGTAGCGGTACATGAGGGTACATTCGGCTCGTACCGATCTTTCCAGCTTTCAATTCTAGTCTCGCTTTTCGTACCGCACCGAACATCAGATCAACACCAGAAAGTCAAAACCAGACCCAGAATGCAAAAACATGGTTTGAGCTACACTAAACTAGACTGGAGAACCTAGCTAGTCAAAGAAGCTACTGCACATGCCCCAGATTTAACTTTATCCTCGTCTATCCATTTTGGTCCTTTTTGTACATTTCTGACTGTCTTTGGCTCTCCCATTACACTTCCCTCTGATCAAGCTCTCAATCACTCAGGCTTCGACTTTATTTCTCAACTTTGGATGGCCACATCCCGTTTCTTGGCATTGTGGCAGCTCAATGTATCCCAGAAAGGGAAATGCAAAGACCAGTTCATTTATTTTGAATACCAGCAATGGCATGCTATGTATTTCAAGTCGGCCGCTCCATGTCTCGCAGAATTTCAAGCTCATACTAGCAGGACTAAACTAGAATGACAGAAGCCCAATTATCAAAATATCAATCCCTTCTATTCTCATCCCCAACCCCTGATCCCTTCGCCATGCGTATACACGCTTCAGACGATCTGCACTTTGCATCCATCCCATCCCCATCATTGCCCCTCCACCCCTCGTCCCATCCTTCCCCTTCCCATACAGTCGTACATACATACGTACCCCACACAATCCCCCAAAGCCAAATGATCCTTCACGTCGTCCCCTACCTTAGCTTACTCTGCAGTGGTCCTCACAACGCCAAGCCAAGCCATGTCCAAGCCCTGCACAACCATTACACAAGCCCCTTGCCCCTCCTCCTCAAGAATGGATAATAGGCTAAATGCTGCTCTCTGCTCTCTGCTCTCCACATGCTCGCCATGCTCTTCCTTAGACCCTTGATCGTCACTCATCGTCACTGCTCTGCGAATCCTTCCTCTCTGATTTCAGTCGTCATTTACTGAGCCATGACATGTCAAGTGCAGTGCAAATCAAAGTCAACCATGAAGTAAAGCTCCCAAGGAGCCAAGTAACAAATCATGCTATCACACATGAAAACCATTTCCTAAGCTTCCGCAACAAACGCCAACGTCAACGCAGACCCAAAAGCCAGCCTCGTCATACCACATACCATACCCACACCATCAGGGTCCATTCTACTCTATTCAATCTATTCAATTCTACGCATCTGCAAATGTAAATTCAGCCAAGGAGCCATGTGGCATTTCTGGATCACTTTCCTCCCCTCCTCCCCTCCTTCCTACCTGCCTGCCTGCCTGTACTACGTACCTCCTGCCCTCCATTCCCTGCTTGTCCGCCTCTCCGCCTTTCGCATCCCCTGCCTTTCCAAAATTCTCATCACTTGCTGCCACCACTTCATCTCCTCCCACAACTCTCACAGCTCCCCAAGCGTCAGCCAAGCTCTCCTCCCACTTCACCCCTTCCCCTGTTCCCCGTACTCTCATTCCCAGCCTTTCCCAGAACCGTCTATATGCGTACATACGCCATACGTACACTTTTTCCCCAGCCCAGTCCAGCCCAAGGTCCCAAGCCCACAAGCCCACAAGCCTACAACCCGCAACTGCAAGCGAACATCACAATCAGTCAGGCATGAAGAATATATTACATTCATTACGATGTCTCGCTTCTCGCCTTCTCACCTTCTCGCCTTCTCGCTTCCTCGTAGTCAGAATGTCAGACAGATAGATGAAAACTGCAAGCCCCTCGTGGCTGGGGTACCGGTATCTATTGAATATTTATTACTCTGCATCTAAGAATTTCTATTTTGAGGTGTCAAATTCTGCTTTGGGATGGCTCGGATGAGTGAAAAGACTCGATTAAGATGGGCATTCGACTCGATTGAGTTTGGGAATGGTGGTGATGGCATATGCATCGAAGCATCGAGGAGGCATTTAATTTAGAATATATGGCGGCGGCGGGGGGGGGGGGGGAAGTTGTGGGGTGCAGGTGTCACTTTCGCAGGTCTTGTATGCTGGGTTCTGGCGGTCAGGGTTATGGACGAAGTCACCAAGTATACAAAATTTGAATCAAATCTGATGTTGAACTCAATATTTTCAATTTTTGATATGTATGTAAATGCAGATTTCGCAGTGCAGCAGCAGCAGCGTTCCTAACGAACGAGGGGTATATGGTGATAAATAACAAACAGTGACAACAAAATGAGACGTGACATATATACTCAAAGAGACTGGTTCTCAAGATATGATGGGTATCGAAAAGCCACTGCAGCCGCAACTCCATCATATTTTCCTCCTTCCAAACGGTGTTCATCCTGAATCCTCTCCTTCAGGCTTCAAGCAAGATCGTGCTGAGAATAGGTGAACTATTGATGCATCATGTAGTTGCCATCATAGCCGATGACAGGACCGTCGTCGTAATCTGCCATGGGAATACCATCATAAGGCATATCGAGACCATCAGGTAGATTCTGCCAGAGCATTCCATCCAGGTCCCAGACTCCCTGCTCCATGAGCAGCATGCCGTCGTCTCCAATCATTTCGACTTGGTGCATCTCATTCGCATCCATCATGTGGCCATTCATGCCATTGGTTCCATTCATAATAGCCATCGGATTGCCACCGTGGACCCCGTTGACTCCATTCATTCCATTGACTCCGTTCATTGCATTTAACGTCATGGCGGGAACGTTGCCGTTGACCCCGTTGCCGTTGCCATTCATCATAGCCGGGCCCAATCGCGGGCTAGTCTGCCTGGTCAGGGGTCGCTTGCTTGCCTCGTACATCTTGCTAACAACCTCCCTACTGCGTCTCGCTGCTAGAGACCAATCGGCAAGGCCGTCAAAAGCCTCCAGTACGACCTCGATCTGTTCCTGGCAGTCCCGTACCTGCTGCGTGTTCCAAGACTCCCAAAATATCATGACTAGCGGGATCATTGAGGCTTGATACAGGAACCAGACCCCATTCCAGCCAAGCATCTGATTGGGTGTCCATTCGCGAGCGATGTCCTCGATGGTCTGTTTGGCCACCAGGCGGCATTTGACGATCGCATCGAGCTCATCTTGGGTTGGAGTGCATTCGTTTCCGCGGTTTGCAAGATTCAATAGAACAGGTCTGTAGAGTACTATGCGGAGGTTTTGATACCGCCATTTCATGACGCATCTTGCAGTGTAAATCGATTCTGGGCATGGTTCGGTGGAGCGGAGGATCCAGGGAAGGTTGTCATGCCACTCCACGAGTTGCCGGTCAAGATTTGCGCGATCTTCGGGTCTCATGAGTGGCGACTGCGCAAGGACGTCTTGGATTTGCGTGGCGATTCTGCAGAATTTGATATTTTCAATCAAAGGAATGATGCCCGTATGCTGGCCGATCACATTCTGAGGACGGTCAGTAGTTGGTCGGCGGAAAAGCTCCGGTAGTACTTACTGGATCATGAATTCCTTCTGGGGCACGAATGGTAATTCCAACTCCCCATCGTCCCATAGATGGTCGTCCCAGGGTAGTGGATGCCCACGTGTCGAGACAAAACAAGCTCCACCAGGTTCTCCTTCGCTGCTCAATCATCATAGCATCGACAGAGCCTTGTTCTGGAACGGTCTCTCTGTGAAGACCCATAGCACAGGCTATCCTCAAAGCAGCGCCTGTTATGGCATTTGCCATGTTAGGTCTATTGATGTAGTGGAGATAAAGACCTCCCATCAAAGCAAGAGCTTGTAGAGTCTCGATGTGTCCGCTGCCAAAGGAGTCGATTCCTAGATGTTCTTTGGCTCGGCTGTAGAAAGTGACATGGCTATGATCGTCCGACTTGTTCGCTACAATGCTTCCCATAGCAAACACCATATTCAATAGTGCGAGCCATGGTGCATCATTTCTTCGGCCACTTAAATAATCCGCTCTGAAAGATGGCTCATCGAGCATAGGAGCAAAGATCTGAACTCTGTTGAAGTAGGCATCGATCAAAGTCTGACCTTCGGATGACCATAAGATTGAAGAGAGGGTTTTGGAGGGACCATTGGGTCGAGGTGTGGGATAATTGCTGATGGTGCTCAATTGCTTGTTATTTCCATTCGTAGGCGCAAGGAAAGATCGTAGGACCGGTGCAACCTTCAGCATCACCAAGAACGCGGCTTTGATAGATGTTGCACCGAGGTATGAGGATTGCCGATCCACCGACAGAGAGAGCGCATTTACATCATCTGCCTCTGCGGGTATTGGATCTCGGTTTCTCCGCTCCTCGTCCCATTCTGTGTCTTGACTCGGTATCTGTTCGAGATGTGCGAGGCTTCGATCATCTTCCGATGTTGATGTGAGAGGTGACTGGAATTCTTGGGAGATGGGTGAGGTGTTCGTATTAGAGCCCGTCGGCGATCGTTGGGAAGGCGCACTCTGCGAACCAGAGCGATCCAGCAAAGAAATCAGCTCTTGCCGCGAGAGAGGCAGTAACGACTGCGCATCTCGAGTGGGATATAATCGTTTGAGAATGGAGCGGCATTCTTCCAGAGACTGGGAGAGCGCATCGAGGGTTCTATTCTGGTTGTTAGCAATCTAACTTTTTCTACCCCACCAACCCCGGATTTTAGGACGTGCGAGCATACTTTCTAGAAGGAATAACTCTCTGGCGATGTTTGTCGTAATAACATGGCTTTGGAGACCTGCATCCCAAACATTGACCGCATGGCTGTCTTCCATCGCACCTGATTTTCCTGCGCTTGCATTCCGCACATGCATGTGGAGTGGTGATTCTCTTGGAAACGCCGTTGGTAGCAGATTTGGGCGCCTCATGTTCAGAGATCTGCCGCGGTGGTGGCGCAAGCCCTGCTTGAACTGCGAAGAACTCAGTCAGTATTTCCTACATCAATTACAGATCTCGGGAGAAGCTGCAGAATGTCTCTTGTACTTACAGGTGGAAAACATTGCCGCCTGGGAAGCTCCAAATGAGGGAGGCATGGGAAATCCGGCGGTCCCTACGGACTAATTGGACAGTCCGCACACTCGAGTCTCGCCGGTCTAATAACCAGAGGTTCGAACCGGCTGAGCTTGCCCTACAAAAGTCCGCAGTGCGGGCTGGATATCGTGGGAAAAATTGAAGCACAGCAGCAGCAGCAGATGCGATGCGATGCAGGTGAGATGAGAATGGCGGGGGAGCTCGTCTCAACTTGTCGTCGGTAGTGGAGGACCTTGTGGGGAAATAGGATTTAAACTGCACCAAAGCGCGGGATCTCGCACCGAGTTGGTAAGCTCTGACTGTCAGGCCCCAGGACGCTTGGAATATCTTATTTGCGTTGGGAGCGGCAGAGTGAGCAGATTGCTGGGCGTGGTTGCTGCTGCTGGTGTTGGCAGCGGTACGGCAATCAAATCAACTGAGACAAGGTTTTTGCTAGGGATTGAAGACTGGGTCCCGTTGATTCTGTCCAGTCCAATATGCTGCTGTACGGTGAGGTGATGCACTGGAAAGGCGTGGCAACGGGACGGCACGAAACTCTTTGGTCTGACAGACTGATAGAATCTTATTGGCAACGATGTAGAAGAACAGGAAGGTGCTTATGCTTACTGCAAATGCAAACGCAGCGAAGTCAAGACTACTGTAAAGTATTCAAAAATTGCCAATGAGGGAGGTGGGAGTCATTTATGGTTTGAGGTTGCAGCATTCAGATTGCTTTAATACTTTCCTCTCTACTGCCCAGGCGCAACGGTACATGTCGCTATATCCCCCCTCCTAATGTGGAGAACGTACAAGTACCCCGGGACACTAGATGATCCGACAGGGGCAAGCAGGTGGGTGTGGTCGAAGTAGTAGAAGAAGTCTCTTCTAGTCTGTTGCTTCTAGCTGAAAGTCCCTGACTGATCGGTGATGTTCGCCGACCAAGCCGTTGGTCTGGGGAAGCCAGCGCGGAGTACAGCTCAAATGAGGAGCTAACCGCGAAAGGGGAACGGTAACGAGTGCATGGATGGGATGGGAGTGATGAGGAAGAAGAATGAAGAAAGTGGGTTCGAGCGTGACCAAAAATCTGAGGTGCAGCTGCAGGTCGTCGCTACCAAGGAATGCTCGAAGTACCTATTCTCCAGCTGTCCATCAGGGCTTCGGCTTCTTGTCGTATTCTGTATAATAATAGTTGGGGGTATGCCCTGAGACCCTGACCATCCTTCCACCTCCCATACCGGCTCTCCCCTTCCCATAGTCGCTTCTCCATCTGATCGCTGTTCGCCCCGGCTCGCTCCTGGTCGAGTAACATCCGCCCGTTATTCTTTTCCCCACACATCGCCAGTGATGCACTGCTACGTGCAGGGGACTCCACAAAACTCAGGGCACGGGCAGGCGGAAAATCGCAATCCTGACCCCTGTCATGAATGATCGGGACGATAGCAGGGGGCTGCATGCTGAGAGATGATTGCTGCAGAAGTGCGGGCGGTCTTGCTGCTCGCTTGCAGCACGTGTAAGACAGCCTCGATAGCCTCCTGCTACAAGTTCAGCGACGCCATCAACATTATCAAAGTCTGTTATATTAAACTTCATCATAAGAATGCCCCTTAAACTCCCCCAAGCATCTCGAATCATCCATTCATAACATCAGACCAACATATAGCTGTGCTCTCATGAGACCACAACCCTGACCACTTTGCCATGTCATGCAGAAGCTGCCAGGCATGTTGCCAAACGCTACCACGGTATGCTCAAAGCCGGGGGTCATCAAAGCTCCACGAACTGCTCTCAACTTATCGGCCAACGGCTGCTCCATCGGCGGACCGTCCACTTGTGCCCTGCCGATACTTGAAGGTCCCGCTTGCGTACCCACAGTCGCCGCCTCCTAAAGCCGCTTTGGCCTGCCGTTCCGGTCTTCTGTGGTATGAGAAGGCCATCTAAAGTCTGCGGTTTTGATTAATGGAGGCGAGTCCTCGACAAAATAAGCTCCGCTTGTTTACCGAAGTATCAGCTGCTCTATACCAAGGAACATGCCACCGTCCTAGCTACTGCATCAATGGTCGTATGCCCCTTGAAATCAGCATTCGCCCACCTAAAAAGAGTCTGGCCATATGGAGTGATAAAGGTCGAGACTCTTGACGGCGGTGGCCACGAGCACATGGTCCAGAAGAGAATCGAGATTAAACAGAGATCTGAAGAATCTTTCCACCGCTACGCTTCCGACCATTCTGTTACTCAATATCGCGGAGTGCTGTAGCAGCTTGTCAAGGAATTGTTGAGTGGTGTAATTCGGTCAAATGAAGAATCGGAATGATAGACAATGTGGGTACAGTCTCGTTGTCTTTCTCCTACTGTCGAATCCTCCAACGTCGCAGCATAATCAATTATTCGGACGCCCAATGAAAATCAGCCACGACCAGTGTTGGCACATATGTTTCGATTATCAACTTATCAAGTAGTAAGTGAAGAATTTGCAAATTCCCCAATTGAACACGTCTGTGCGATATCAGTATCGACGATCCCACCATTCTCGAGAGACCCAATAGCAGCACGGATTTCCTAATTGGTACATACGAGCGCAGATCTGGCTTGCATCGAGGCAGGAACATGAGAGACAAGTACATAGGCCACATGGTGACCCTGTAGCCTCAAGGATTGCCTCTAGCAAGTGAAACGTGAAAATGCGGGGGACAAGTAAGTCCCTCTATATCCCCCCTCTCCTTAACAGCTCTTTAACGAAGCTATCTTTAAGAGCAGTCAAGCCCCTCACTTGAGTGCCTTTCAGGCACCTATTTCCGAACTTCATTAATTTATCCGACGAATCATTATCATAGTACCACTCTTGAACCCCTGCAAGTTCAATATCTGCCGCTGCGTATGACCTGAATCCCCGACTAGTCAACTGCTTTCAATTGTTGTTCCTGGCTTCTGCCTTCAGCCAAGACTTGCGAGAATGATAGAAACTGGCTCAAGGTGGTGCTGACGACTGCTATTTCTCGGTCGAAACACAATGTTACCAGAATCGTCGTGTCAGAAACACAGAGCTGTATTGCGGGGTAGCAAGCATCCGAGAACGAAGCCAACGGCGCATAACTGTGCGATGTTAAGACCCCCTGAAATCCGAAGCGGATCATTTATAGTACAACACCTCCAACGAAGTCGATGAAGGTACGAGGGTCGGACTCCGCAAGCAGAGCCAAGGCCATGACTGCCTGGAAATTGTGTGTCGTAACTAAACACCCTGCGCTGTGTTGCTGGCCGTAGTAAGATCTCGAAAGGGGTGTCGTACGAAGCCCTTGCTTGGAACACCTGGACCTGCAGACAAGCGCTCCAAAGAGAGCCTTAAAGCGCCGAGATTTGATGATAATCACGTCGTCAACTATAGTATCGTAAAACGCGACTGTTCGGTAGTCCGGAAGCTTAGTATATTTAGGGGTTGTTGCGGTGAATACGGCGAGTATCGATCGGAGCGGCCTTGATATTCCTTCGGGCGGCTGACTGCAATGAATCAAGTGAGTGAGCGCAAAAGGAGTCGAACTAAAACAAGCTGTCAACAGTGGGACGACCAGCTGCTGAAGTTGCCCCCAGGAGGGACTGCTGCGGTGCAGTAGCACTTGAGGAGATGCGTTGCCTTGAAACAGGTCTTAGCAGATGTGTTATGTCTCAGCATAGCTGTGAAGCTTGGGCGGACATCCCGAGAAAAGTAATATAGAGCTTCTGCTGCGCGGCCAATGCTCTTGACTCCACTAATAATAATTTTCGACCGACAATAATATGCACCTTTCAGAGCAAATCCAGGGGCGATTTCTCGAGTCGAAGCCGAAGAAGTAGATCTGTAACTCGTTCCTGCTGATGGTACGGGGTTGGCAGGCTGGGATAGAAATACTATTGTTCCCAGTGATGCTGCACCCTGATAATACCTTCGCATCTTCACTCCTGCAACTGTCAGCATGAAACTAGGCGGTTCACTGAGCGAAGTAGCGACTGAACCCAAGAGCCTGGCCGTAATCTGCAGGGCAGACTGACTTTCCATTGGCTTGCTGTGTCGTTCTCACATAGATTGGGCTGCTTCGAAGGTTGTTTGCTGAACGGAGTACCAGCAGTGAAACAATGATTAAGCCTTTAAGGCTTCTGAAGAGCATTCTTGGTACTTGACTCTCTGTCTTGTGATGAGCACGAAACGCTGGCATTGTCTGAACAGCTTTGTTTCTAAGCCTGCTACCTGTCTTAGCACGTTACAAGCATAGCTCGGGATCCGTAATCTGCTCGGAGATGTACCGACGAATTGACCAGCGCGGACAGTTGAACGTGTGATCAGCGAAGTGCCGCCGAAGAGCGCCGAAATTGCTTAGTATCGGTAATATATGAGAGATGAAGCCAGGCAAATCCTTTGGCTTCCGCAGAGCTTCGTAGTATCTTGATGTGCGCAAGAGAATCTCGGTGACGTTTCGACTGGGTCCGGAGCGCTGTGATTGCCACTCTCTTGTAATTTCTCCGTTGTAATGGAAGACAACTTGTGAACACCCACCTTTCTTCTCCGACGTAGGTCAAGTTGAGGAAGCATTCTTCATGACGGCTTCAAGACAAAGGGCATGGAAGGCTGGGGTTATGTTGACTGTATCGCAATGCAAGATTTCCGAAGTTCTCATCTTCTGTCGATAGTGGCGAAGGCTCCATGACGAAAGCGTGCTCTGTGGCCCCCACTACTGAACATCTTCTTGGGTGATAGCCACACTTTGCAGGTCGTTACCCTCAAATCAGATCCTTGGCAGGTACGACGCCGCAATAATTGAAGATTCGTGTCCCATATACAATCCGTCTTCTGGTCCAGGCAGCGGCATCAAAAGCCATGCTCGAATCTCGCCGTCCTTGTTCGCATAAAGCAAGAATTAGAAGAGCTGTTGAGACATGCTGCCACGTCGTCACGCTGGATCGTGACGCCAAGGAGATGAATTGGTGCATCTCTGTGGTGCTGGCCTAGTATGAGCTCCAAAGCTCCGACAGAACTCATGGTTGTCGTCCGTTTCCTGACGCGTTTGTACTAACAAAGCTCGCCGAGCACAGGTTTGTTCAGGTGTCGTTGAAATAAGATTGAAGTCGTCGAGCCCTTGGGTTGCAATGATGGTGGAGTGCCATGGAACACCAGGAGTCAATGCCGTCCGTCAATGGATGGAAAAAGAAAAGAGGAGAGACGAGAAGATCGGGAGAGGAGAGTGGAGGAAATATTCCGGCGCGTGGGGGTATATGGATGTTGTTCCTGGCTAGCACTGGAAAAGGGTTGGCGTCGAAGATAGCGTGGTGTGGGGAAGGAGCTTGGACCTGAAGTGACCTTTCTGCCTCTCAGCCTCTCTTCTTCTTCTTCTTCTTCTCCTTCTCCCCCTTCTCCCCTCCGCTCTGAGACATCAACCCGTGAAACCGACGACGTTCGGATATTAATCACTCTCTTCGAGTCTATCTTGCTTTGAAATCCATTCTTGCAACTATAACATACCTCATGATCATTTCTCCTTCCAACGCTGTCGAAGCTAACATGTCTACGTTTGAATTCACACTGCGTTGTAATTCCTTGAAGTGCCGCAAGGAGATCAGCGGTCTTGCTGTAGTTACGACATGCAGGTGAGCCGGGGAAGAGTTATCATTCCGCAATAGTAGTAGTGGCTGATGAAACTACACAGCCATATCTACTGCCCAGAATGTGCCAATATTCTCCAGCTTTTCAGCGTTCGTGATGGCCAGCGCCCTATCTGTACAGCTTGCGACGGACAACTCTCGAATCCAGAAGATGTTGTGGGTGTGAATCTTAGCCCTTCCGAAGACTACAAGAGCTGCGTTCTCAGCGGATTGAGCCCGACAGTAATCCTGGAGTGTGCGGGCAGAGCTCTGAGCTTTTGGGCTTATCAGACAAATTCTGAGATGTGCGCCTTTCTGGCATACGAATCCCATCCCTTCCTCTACTGATTTCTGCAGCACATATCAAGAGTACCGAGCCAAGAATCTGACCGATAAGTACACCATGTTGAACACCCAGGTCGACAAAGTCGTCCACGATGCCAACTCTGAGATCTCCAACCTGCGGAATAGCATTTCGAGTACGCTTCACATATATACAAGATTGTTACCCTCACTGATGTATGATGTAGACATGGAGGCAGATCAAGATAGTCTCCGGAGAAAAGTAGAGGAGCTGAATCTTGCACTGCGCGAGAAGAATCGCAAATATCTCCAGACACAAGAGCTTTACGATAAGTTGAAGCGTCGAGCCATGCTTGGCCAAGTCCAAGATGCAGCCTCGGACGAAGTTGACAATGCTATCCAAGCCTCAGTGTCTGCGAATCACTTCGCTGATAAAGTCGGGAACCAGACAATGCGACCGCCACCACCACCACTCTTTACTGGTCAACAAAACAGAGATGTTCACCGAACAGGTGCCTCAGGGACCAGTGGATCGAACGCTCCTCGAATGGTACGTAACGGGGAGTCTGGATGGGCTGGCTTCAGTAGTCAAGCCAGCAGCAACCGTAAGCAAATGCACCTCCATCTTAGGATTGGTCTAATCTGGCGCCAACAGAGAATTTTCCTATGCAAACACCCTCATCCAATCGCCAAAGACTTGCAACTTATCCCATGCTAGGACTCGGACTCGGTCTTCAGTCCAATGGTGTCTCGACAACCCCGCAAACACAGACTCGCGTCTCTCCGCGCCAGCCTCTTGGAAGTGTCAATGGAAACAATCCGGGTATCTCTGGCTTTGCTGGTTACGGCATGAGCGCTGGTCTTAAAGTCAGCAATCCACCAGGGACTACGACCGGTGGGCTTCCGAGACCCGTTATCAGATCAAGAGGTTTGATCGGTCTCAATAATTCGATGCGATTGTGTATTGACATTCAGCAGTGGCTCAAAGAAACGCGTCAGGTGGCTTTCCCTCGAATCAAAATTCGGCATATCGCCCAACTTCGACTACGAATATGTTTTCTAACGGAAGTAATCTCTACTGATCGGGCGCTGGAATATTGCTACACATTTTGCTCTACTCTACTGACTTTAGGTGGCTAACTGGGTGGCTAAAAAATCAGAGAAAATGTGGTTGTGCAATTCTTTGTCGAGTAGCTGATTGAGCAGAAAGAACTTTACCAGTTCTATTGTTGACAAAACAAAGCTCTTTATTCTTGAGAGATAATCTAGGTATACTGAACTTACAGTTTCTGCTGAACAATTGCTCTAGGTTGCTTAAAATCCACAGACCCCTGCGTGATCAAAATATCCTGCTCTTCCCTCTTAAGTCGAGCTTCTGTGAAGCCACTTCTCCCTTTAACCCTCACAGCATTCATTTTAGTACCATACAGTGCAAGTGCAGCCACAATGCATTCTCAAGAAGCAATAACACGGTCTGGTGGAAACTTGAGATCCCTCCGCCGCGTCAGTGCTATTCGGAGTCTCCAAAGCGCAGCACCAACAATGCAACGACAATCCACGAATTTAGACCCACCTACAATACCTATGGCCTCGAGAACACCGAGTCCACGTTCAAGTCAGGGCAGTATGGTCCTCGACTTCGCCTCACTCATGCTTCAAGCCGCCGTCGAGTCTCCCGCCAGTCCACATCCATTACAGGCACGACGGACCCCATCTCCACGGCCTCAGGTGTTCCGGCATCCATCGACACAGGGTCAAGGCGCTATAGCTAGGAATCCATCTACGATACGACGCCGCGTGTCGAGACTATCTGGCTCTCAGCGTCCCTGTGTACCCGGCGAATCAAGACTGGCTGAGAAGCATATGTCTGTACGCCGTGGTGCCAGGCGTGTTGAGAAACAACCTCAAAACCATCGGAAGGAACAAAGCAACCTCCGTGCTCACACAGAAAATTTCTTGCACCTTATGGCGCAGGGTGTAGGAAATAAAGCGGAGCAGATTTGCCCACTGAACTCGTCGATGGCCGGCTTCGTCGACACGGGCCCTGAAAGAGGTGACTGGGGTTTGATGAATGCCTCTGCTTCTAGCAACAATATTCCCAAATTAAAGGCCCGAATTCGAGCTTCATGGGCAGCAGGAAGTAAGACCAAAGCACTGAAATCACCCCCTCAAGCACCTAATTCTGAGGAAGGTAACCTTCTGCAAAGGGCGCAGGAGGACAACCACGGGTTGAGGTTGGAGGCTATTCGCCTCCAAGAAGAATGTGCTCGTGTCGAGGCTCGCTGTAAAAGAGACATAGCACGTATGACAGCGAGACAGTTTGAGGAGCTCTCTCGTTACCAGGAGGAGAATCTCCAATTACGAGAGGCTCAGGACAAGGACATAGTCAGCATGGGGATCCGAGCCGAGTTTTTTGAGGTTGGTTACAAAGAGCAGATCAAGCAGCTCGAGGCAGCCCTTGTTGAGGAGCGGAATAAGTCGAGTTACCATCTCGCCCACCACCAGCACTATAAAATGATGTTCAATATGGAGCCAAGCTCGATCGAGTGTGGCTCCTTCGCCGGTAAGGACGCCGGCAGTGCTGACGGAAGACAATCTTTGGAGCGCGTTGCGGGATATCCAGGATAGTCTGTATCAGACAAGCTCTCACGTAGAGACACTGGATACAAGAACCAAAGCATTGCAGCAATTTGAGTCCGAAGCTCCAATGATTGCGACTCCTGCACTAACATCTAGGCCAGTGGTGCGTGTAGAAGTCAAGACTAGTGCCGCTGAGCAGATCAATGCTGCCAGCTCCGTCCAAGACACATCCATCAATACCCTTGAACCACAGCAGCAGAACGAGTCCAGAAATCGTTCGCCCACTGAGGGGAATGCACCTCGCCGAGCAGACATCGTACTCTCTTCCTCAGTGGAAGCTGATGATCCTTTCACCGAGCCACAAATCGCAGATGTCATCTCATCAGTCTCAACTGAAACGAATCGTAATGAACTTCGCCTCCTTGCACTCCGCCAGCTCCTCCCGCCCATCTGTACATCTACAGCTCCATCCATTATGTCAGACAGCGCCCGAAGCTGTCCGTCAACAGCGCATACCTCCAGTACCTCTGAGCTACTCAACGACGTACCGTACACAACCACCGAACCTGATCTCGAGACTGGGCTGACGTCCTCATATGAAGATAGCGTTGCCGAAGTTGAAGATAAGATTAGCAACGAAGATGAAGATGAGTCCGAGCACGAAACAGACCCAAATCGATTACTCGACTTCTCGATCAGTGTTTCTACGTTACCATTCTCTCCACTCACATTCGCAGCCGAAGCCTCGTCCTCAATCGTATCTCCCACCGAACCAACCTCACCCATTTTATCGTCCTGCATCCGCCGAATCTCAGCTATACCTATATTGCGGCATAGTCGAGCATTCTCTTTCGCTTCGTCGGTGTCTAAAAATGACAATGATGATGGTGAAGGTGATAGAAGTAGCCATAGCGGTGCTAAAATGCAGCTTTATGACCAAGCTACGGGAGAAAATGAAGAGAAAGATACTGATGAAGGAGATGAAGTCGTGAAAGATATAGAGAAGCTGCTACTTAAGGCTTGGGAATGGGATGACGATGTACCGAGCTTGGATTTGGTAGATCTCCGGTCTGTGTGATTTGCCGGTGCTGGAGTTGAAAGGAAGGGAAGATGAAGCCATCAGCAAGTGATTGGAAGGAATTTGAAGGTCGAGATGTTCCGGTTAAGCTGGACTCGACGCGGGTTGAAAGATCAACTCAAGCGCAAACCTATCTCATGCAACAATCTTGACTTGACCTCACTGAAACATTGAAAAGTCAATAATTGTTGATGGGCACATAAAGCCTACAATGAATTGAGATCGCCCCGTAGCATTCCCCAGCCCCGAGCAAAACAGTCGCTGCCCAAAGCGAACCCGCAAATATACTGTACTCTCCTTCCTTATTCGCTACCATTCTCCGTATATATGCATGTTCAAGTCAATCATCAAGAGATTTCCCTCCATGTACCGAAAATCAACCGGTCCTAACACAGCCCTGTAACACTCACAATACTTAGGTAGTCTAGTCCACTCATCCCAAAAGCTGCTGCCTGTGGCTGCGGCGCAATGCCCTTAAAGAATCGCCCCGCTTACACTGTTGGCTCCTGACAGAGCCGCCAAGGAGTGCTGTGCTGTGCTGTGCTGTGTGCTTCGCCCACTGAGGCTTCCCTCGCCAATCGGCTGAATGCCAGTGCCCACGAAACGAACGACACGGACGGATTAACACTGGAGCGAGCGAGCTGGCTGATCTGGTGGGTGAGCGTGGCTTTGAACGTCATTCCTCGATTATTCTTCCATTGACATCCTTCTAGAAGCTTGCGGGTTCTCTCGTCTTATGAGCTTATCTTGACATCTTTTAACGTCTCAGTGTACTTTGGCCCCTTGGATTTCAGACAGTTCGCGGCTATTGGTGGCCTGTGTTTCGATGCTTGGATGAGAGGGGGAGAGCTTGGATGAGAGACCCTGAGCTGCATGTGACGACACAGCTGATGAGGGACGACAACCCTCAAGAAAGACCTCGCGCCATCAGATAATATCATACCACGACTGCAAAATTCACATTTCCAGCGTCTAGCTCATCTCCCGCATCAAAAGCAATCATACCCGGGAAAAGCAAATCATGGCTCATGCCCCGCCATCCTACCAAGCAGCAGCTTACCGCCAACTCTGGATCATTGTTGCGCCTTACGTACATAGCTACGATCTGTACAGAGCTTGTCTGGTCTGTCGACAGTGGCATCAGCTCTTTGCGCCGTTTCTGTGGGGAGACCCGGCAAGGAAGTTTGGCTTTGACGATGATAATATTTATTGTATGTTGGTCATCTCGTTGGGTCTGTTTGGTTGTTCCTCCGGCATGGTGAACGTCTTTTGATATCGATCGCTTCATCATCATTCGTGTCGCTTGTGTACGACCCTATCGTCCAGCGGCTGTTACAAATTGTCTTTTTAAAACACTTACTCACCCATGTCATCAGTAAATCTCACACGCTTCAAACGTCTCCTCACCCGAGCTCGACTAGAAGTCAGAA
Source organism: Cadophora luteo-olivacea (assembly GCA_026120085.1). NCBI lineage: Eukaryota > Fungi > Ascomycota > Leotiomycetes > Helotiales > Ploettnerulaceae > Cadophora > Cadophora luteo-olivacea. The sequence continues at coordinate 101,375 of JALRMC010000087.1, forward strand.
GACTAGCGCACACCCTTCATATCCCACCAGCGCAGCCAGAATTTTACGATGGTCCTCAAGCAGGCTGGTTACGAGACATTCTCGATAGACTACCTTGTCTTCAAGCTCTGATCGTATCTAACTTATCGTTCTTCGATCATTCATCTCTTCAAGGTATTCATCAGCGTCGCCAATCGGTCACTACCTACCCGCTCAAACTCCTCATCGCATCGAATTGTGAGAACACCACAGCATCAAGCTTGACTACCGCGTTGCTCCATTTCCCGGAACTGGTCTACCTGGATCTATCAGCTGCTCAAGGAGCTCGAAGTCCGTATGTGCTACGTCAAATTGGGACCTTGACAGAATTACGGGTGCTGAAGTTGAGGAACTGTGGTCTGAGAGATGATGATATCGATCATCTGACATTTTCGGGTCTCCGAAGTCTGGATGTCAGCTGTAACCTTCTCACAGAACGGGGACTTGCGAAGCTTTTCGCGAAATTGCCTACCATAGCACCTTCAAACGGGAACCTATCGCCGTTCGCTCGGCGCTATTCAGGCATCCCGTTGCCGACTCGAGTCGTAGCAGATGGACTGGACAATTTCATTGTCAAGCGGCTCACCAGTGGAATTGATGGGTATCTCGGAGTGGAGGAAGGTCTCCCTCCAGCATTCTCACATCTGGACGTTGCATCGAACTACTTTACGGTTGACGTCCTAACACATCTCGCAAGCCATCATGATCTTCAACATCTTGACTGTGGCGCTTTGAGCCTCAGCCAAAAGCCTGGTGGAGGTAGATCTCCGCATTCCCCAGGAGCAGTACCGAGAAGGTATTCTGAACTGCCCGAAGTCGAGATCCTTAGCTCTGGGATCTTCAAACATACTTTTCGCGACTTGAGATATCTACGGATTCATCACTCACTCATTACTGCGCAGCCGTTCTCGGAAAGTGAGAATTCCGTTGATGATCGGTGTTTTGAGCTTCATAATGACGATTTGAGGTATGAACTCGATTCGATGGAAGTGGGACAACCAGGGACTTTTGAATTGGACGATACAAGTATTGTGCCTCCGGTACCAGAAAGGCCTGTTGTCCACGCGAGTTTCGAGTCGCCGGATGATGTCGGTGCTCAGATACATGCTACGCAGGCCATTTCACCGAGCAATGGCACAAATGAAATCAATGGTCGTGAGGCAAGACCAGTGGAGCCAACACCAGAAGTTCGGGTGACATTTGCACCTGTCGATGAAGAGACCAAGTCATCACAACCCATCCCAATTCGACCAAATGCGACATTTTCCCCCAAGGACGAACCGCCAAGTTTCGATTCTTCAAACGATATGGAGGCACAGATGAAAATTATTATGCCGGACGAGATGAAGACTCTAGGGACTTGTTGGGCTATGAGAAATACCGACAAAGGAAGACCTACACCTCGAAGTACACCTTCGCCCATTTCAGTCTCGCCAGAACCACCTCAACCACCGAGACTACCACCGCGGCCACCGACCTCTGCACCGAAAGGACCAGAAAGATACAAAAACAATTACAGCAGAGTAGGCGCTTCCCAATCCCCTCAACAGACCAAGGACTTCCGCCAACTCCTCAATGATTCCACCCAACGCCTCCACCATCTAACAACACGCGAACGTCACCCAGGTCGCTTCAAGCCCTCACTCCTCCCCAACCTCAAATCCTTAACTCTAACCTGTATCCCATCAACCACATACCGACACTCCGTCCCCGAAACACTCTCCCTCTTCATCCGCGAGTTAGCCGAAGAAGAAGAACTCGCTCGCCTCCGCGAACTCGCAAAATACCAATCCATAAACCAGCCTCCACCTCAACTTTCCCCGACCAGCACACTTAAGCTCAAATGCCTAATCCTAGAAATGACATCTCAGCCCGACACCATCCTACCGCACCGTTCCAACTCACCATTAGCACTAGCACGTACCCACTCCAACAACCGCAGCAAGCGCGCTAGTTTCAGCAGCAACACCTACACGAAATCCTCCACGGAAGATCCAGACAGCGAATCGTTCATGAATTCTATCTCCTCTGATTTCTCATTCTTTAGCGAAGATGATGGCGGATTATTGGTTAGCGAGGGTAGGATCGATAGTCCGAATCCGGGGAGGGGAGAGTTTGGGTTTGATGTTGGGGGCGAGGAGAGGGAGGTGGATGTTGTGATGGAGCTTTCTGCTTTTAGGAGGGCGAGGAAGAGGGAGTTTGAGGAGGCGGGGGAGAAGGGTGTTTGGGGCGTTGAGCAGGTGCTTGGGGGGTATTGGAGGGGAGAGGTTAAGGTTGTGAGGGAGACTGGCGGAGGTGGTTGAGCTGAGGTGGAGTCATGCGCTGCAACAACTTCCCTTGGTTATCTCGGAGCAGGATTTTCGATTTTTCGGGATATTTTTTGCTTATCTGAGCACGGAGGTGTGAATCTCGGTTTAGCGACGTCAATGAGTTAAGATACCAAATATGCATATTTCCATTTTGCAAATCACGGAAGATATTTTAGATGTGTTCTGAACAACCCCCAAGACTTTCTATCAAAGGCAATGATTTATCGATTGAGTGCTATACTGCCAAAAGCCGAAAGCACAACATCATCGGAAAGCCCAGTCGATCAAAGAGGTGGCTTGACACTGCCACTGCCACGGTTTGTGAGACCTGCGGTGAGTGACTCTTACCCCGCAAGCCACCAAGTCGAACTGCTCCTCGATAATTTTCTACATATCTAGGAAAGCAAGACTCGTTCCAGACTACTAATCAATAGAAGTAAAAGACCGACAGTAACGAACTTGAAAATTATCCTGACATCCAGATATTCGGAAAGGCCGCTTTGCTCTAAACATCAAGACCGTCAAATCCGACCAATATCGTGTTCTTCACGTATTCTCGCAAAACCAAAACACCTGCATTGCATTCACTCGAAGACTCAGCCTTGAATACTAAGTTGACCTGAGATCGCAAACTCTAAACCCAACCATGGCGTCGTCAACACCTTCGCCCCCAAAACCAGAACACAAAACCAAAACGACGCCATATCGCCAAATCCGCGCCCTCTACGACGAAAACACCATAACAGTCTACCAAGCATACTCACAAGAAATTGCCGAAGCAGCAGTAAGAGAACAGAGACTGGATGCAAGCCCAGCGTTCAGATATGAGCGCATGACGTGGATCAAGCCGAGTTGGTGCTGGATGATGTACGTCCTCCTTCCTTCCTTCCTTCCTTCCTTCCTTCCTCCCTTCCTCACCATGCAGACATCTTCTCATTCCTTGAGTCTCATCCCGAACTCCTCTCGTATAATGAGATGAGATCAAATGAGATTTGTAGAACTCAAAAGGACGTAAATGCACCCTGATCGTCAACTAACGTATGAATCTACACCACAGGTACCGCTCCGGCTACGCCACCAAAGACCCCCGCCAGACACACATCCTCGCCCTAACCCTCACACACGATTCTTTCCTCTCGTTACTCTCTCAAGCAGCAGTCTGTAACCACGGCCCCTTATCCGTCGAAGAAAGGAACAAGCCTGTTCGCGTGCAATGGGATCCAGAACGTGGTCCTGCGCTGGAGGTCCTGCCGTATAGGAGTTTGCAGGTGGGGATTGGGAGGGAGGCTGTTAGGGGGTGGGTGGAGGATGGGGGAATTGTGGGGATTGAGGATGTTAGTTGGAGGGCGAGGGGGTTGGGGGAGTGGGTTGAGGGGCGGAGGGAGGGGAAGGAAAAGAGAAATGGGAATGGGGAGATGGAGAGGGTTACGGATGAGGAGTGGGAGGAGTTGGTGGAGAGGGGGTTGGTGCCGAGGGAGAGTGTATTTGAGGTCCCTGAGGAGATGAGGAAGTTGTTGGAGATGGATTGAGTGGTGTTGAGGTATGGAACATGATGAAAACGCTCGAAGCAATGGAATTCGATGAATGCATGGGAAATACTGTCCTGACTAGCGGCGTTCTGATTAATGACTTTCACACTAGGTAAGGAGAGGGTAAAGCAAGTGTACAGGCGAGGAATAATTGGCAGGCAAGAGCAAATGTTCTCGCTTTCGGGTAAAGTACTGTATCTCAGAATAATGGATCACTTCGAAATCTGCTAAAGCAAACTGAATTGTGATCGCTGGATTGCTTCATTCACCTGAGAAGACCTGGTACAGCGTCCGGGCCTAGATTTTGGACATACTTCGCTTCCAATTCGGCTTCAATCCAAGACCTCAAAGCTTACTCGGCACCCAATTCGGCTTCTTTTTCGCTGCGAAAGCCTCCAAACCAATCATCATATTCTCACTCTCAGCAAGCGCCCTATCGTATCGCTCGCCCGTTCGTCTAAATGCTTCCTCGACACTGCCCGTCTCCCATGCTTCTCTGATACCCGCTTTCGTGATGATTACTGCGTCCGGGTTGAGACTTGCAATGCGCTGGGCGATCTCTACGGCTTCCTTGATAACGGTTTCGGGACTGCTGGAGATTCGGTTAATGAATTGATACTTGAGTGCTTCTTGAGGCGTGAGTCGGCGACCTGTGAGAGCGACTTCGGAAGCGATCTGGGGGCTTCGTGTGAGCTTTGTGTTTTTGGAATATGATGCGGGAAATATTGGAGAGGGTACTGACCTGAAGACCTGCAATTCGAGCGATGCGAGGAAGACCACCGGCTCCAGCGTAAAGACCTACGGTAACTTCTGGAAGGCCGAAAGAGGCACTTGGTGAAGCAACTACGATATCACTGTACAAATATTAGCATGAGTTCTCACTCAATCCATCCGTTGCTTCATAATCTTTGTCACGTAGACCATTTCCCTCATCCTCCTATCACTCGATCCAAAGCCGGCGCGGGAGAAAGTACTCACCAATTCAGGCAGATTTCAAATCCACCGCCAAGAGCAAATCCATTCACAGCCGCAATAACAGGCTTCTTTCCCGCCCTCCGACTGATACCTGCGAATCCCGAGGGAGGGTGCCGACGCATAGCTGCCGGCGGAGGAGAGGCGCGGATCTTGGCTTGCTCAATGAGATCTTGCCCTGCACAGAAAGCAGTTGGGCCAGCGCCGGTGATTATTGCTACGCCTTCATTTTGAGTTAGTGAGATGCATACAATCTGGGAAGTAGATATTTTTCACGAGTTTGGACGAGGAAAGAGGCGACGAGGGTACGGATGGTGAGGATTGTAGGGGTGCAATCTTACGGAGAGAAGGTTCGGCATCGAACCAATTCAGTATGGCATCAGCATCCCAATGTGCCTGATATGGGAGGGAATTCCTGGCTTTGGGTCGATTGATGGTCAAGAGGAGGATATGAGGCGCGGGATATGAGATGAGGAAGGCATCTGAGGATGGCGGCTGGCTTCTGAGATCGGATGACATATTGCGGTCTAAAAAATTCTCTTGCTACTAATAAATGAGAGATATTCTGGTGTTCTCTTCGGAAGGTATCGATGATGGTGAACAGCTGGATATTGAGAAGTTTCGCAAGACCTTTTCCAAGGTTGAGGTCCAGCACATTGATGTTGAAGATTAGGGGTAGAAAGCGTTTACCGAGACCCCGCAAAGCGCTGGAGCCGAGGCTTAATTGGGCTGGCAACTAAACTGGCCCTCTGGGACTAAATCAACGACACTTCATCGAACTGAAGTCGTACAATTTCAAGGCACAAGATGTGTGGAACAAATTGTGGAAATGTTACTCCAGAGAAAATACGAATAGCTGATACGCTGCTGACTGAACAAGCACTCGGAGGATCCTTCCGAAAATGGACAAGCCGAGGTGCTGACGATGTCACGTTTTCTCAGGTAAGACAGAGCTGCTCAAGTGGACAGTAACATAGAAATCTACAAATGCGACAACACGCCCACTGACCAGTGCTAATGATCGTCTGTTGATTGGAAGTAGTTGAGACATGGCCGCCTCTCCGACGAAGACGCCGCCGCCGAAGTGCAGCGATGTCTTGATCGAGTTCCCGATAGCACACGTGCTGCTGGTGACCATCAACCGGCCGAAGCAGATGAACTCCTTACCTGTGTCTACATGTTATGAGCTGGATAAATTGTGGAAGTGGTTCGATGAGGAGGATGAGCTGTGAGAAACATTCCCCTTGAGCGACAGAAAGCAGACTGACAAGAGACCAGTCGAGTAGGCATCATTACGGGAGCGGGAAACAAAGCTTTCTCAGCTGGGATGGATCTGAAAGGTATTTTTATATTTCCAGGCTCCATGAACAGATGCTTTAAAGCTAATGATGATCCAGAACGCGAAATTGCTTCCACAACCACATCTATCGGCGCCTGGAACAAATTCTACCCCTCAACAGGCTTCGCGGGACTCACCCGTCGCACTGGCAAGAAGCCCATCATCGCCGCAGTTAACGGTCATGCTCACGGCGGCGGCTTCGAAATAACACTCAACTCTGACCTCGTCATGGCCTCACCGAACGCCAATTTCCGTCTTCCGGATGTCCTCAGAGGTACTGCAGCTCTTGAGGGAGCTTTCCCGCGCATCGTGAGGAATTTCGGGTTGCAGAGAGCGATGTTGCTTGCTCTGACGGGGTATTCTTTGAGTGCGGAGGAGGCGAAGGAGTGGGGATTCGTGTTGAAGGTTGTACAAGGAGAGAAGCTGGTTGAGGAGGCTGTAAAGTTGGCTGGGCTGGTGGCGAGCATGAGTCCCGATAGTGTGGTTGTTAGTAGGAGTGGGGTTAGGGAGGGTTGGGAAGGGGGGAGTGTAGAGGAAGCTGTGAGGAAGACGGCGGAGGAGTATGCGGAGAGACTGATGTCTGGAGATAATTTGAAGGAAGGTTTGAGGGCTTTCAGGGAGAGGAGAGAGCCGAAGTGGGTACCTTCAAAGTTGTAGGCAGATTAGGGAGTTATCAAAAGCTTCGCCATCTGTGTCATTGTGGTTTACTTCTTCCGAGTCATCACAGATACGTGCCAGCGACGCAGCCGTTGTGTTATACTTCATACAGGCGACCAAGGTCCTCTAAAGAAGGCAATTTGGCCGAAACCAAGGGAGATCCTAGGCCATATGCAAGAGCCAGCCAGCTCGAAAAGATTTTTGACTGCTTCTAGAGAAAGAAGGGCATATCTAGTCATGTTGACAGTGGTTGATTCCTTGGAAAGCTTTCAATGTAGTACGCAGTGTGTTATCTCAGTCTACCGGTTCGTCGACCAGTCGACCATGGGTGTCGTTGCTTCAAGCCAGGCCAAAAGTTTTCGCAGCCGGATGCACATCACGGATCAATCACTGGTATTTGGGCACTCACTCTTGGTATAATCTTCTTAGTTTGCATTCAAGGCTTCTATCCAAACATATACGATGCTAGCATCTGCCGCTGCCAAGTGACACGGCAGTTGCAGTGATCTCAATCGGTAAGCCACCCCACCAAACTCTGTGAGGCTTCTCTAATGATTCCCATACGTACGATATGGCTATGTAGCCGCATGGCAGATCATCCAGATCAATAGAGAGGTATTTGCACTAGAGAATGTCGCATAAGCTCTGGCCAAACTATCCTTCTTAAAGTCTGACTTGACGAAGTCTGGTTGATGTGAGGTATTCTTATTACTGGACCTTGACTTGCAAGTTGGGATTCCTCAAACCCCTATTCCATGTCAAAGAGACGGAATCCTTCTACGAAGTACCAAACTAGACCAAGATTGGTTAATTGCAACGACCTGTCAAAAGACTTCTGGCCGTGCCTTATCCTCGGGGCGCGACGTATTCACGTATGAGGGTTTGGTGGATTACCGTTCGGCGGGTTTTCTGCATCCACATTGTTCTGCCAAGGGATCCTATCCCGGCATTCTCTTGACCCGGATCCCGTCTGCATGGCTGACAGGGTTAAAAGCTTACTGTATTAGTCGAGTCTGAAGATGCACATGTCTCACGTAACCTTGTTGTAGATGTTGCACAAGAAAACGAGACGATGTTTTCAAGTGTCCTTTTCCTCGTTATCAGATTGATATGCCGCATCTAATCTGATCTATATGATCTGGAGAAAAAAAAGATAAGTATTATTCGAAGGAGGCCTGCTGGAAGTATAGGAATATCTGTTCTAGTCGTGCTTACAATCAACTCAACACACCAATAACAATTAATTGCCGGATTCCGAGTGATACTCCGCTCCGGATCATTTGGAAGTCCTTCGCGCCTTGACGGTCTTGGAATCTCGGTTCGCGCTCTAATCAGATGCCGTGATAAACAGATAAGGTGAGATCCCGTCGCTCATAACCTTGTCATGACGTCCAGACGAACGGATACTCACTGTCTGTCTAATTTTAAAAGCTTGCCAACACAACACCCCAAGCTCCCGAATTACCAAGCCCTCGCTTCCAGGTTTCCCCTCTGACACCTGATCATGGAAGCATCAACCTTCCTCCGCCCAGGCGCCAGCTTGCAACCATATGTAAAATTCCTGGTGCAAGCTGCATCGAATCCTGTTTGAGCAAAGAGCAGCAACTTCAGCCACCGAGTGGTGCCGACTAATTGTAACCCAGCCGAGCCAGCGTCACCCAGCCACAACCACAAGACTTTTGGGGTCATTGCCTAAAGGACTGGGCGCCCCAGCAAGGTTAACTCTATATAAGCCTCCCTAATGGCTCCAGCTTTATGTGAGATTCGGGGATTGTGACACATTTGCATACCATCGATTCGTCCAGCTGCTTCCTGCGCATTTCAGTTGGTCCGCACTACCGCACTCCCATCTCACCATGCCAGCATCCTAGAGGTGTGAGGGTCAGGCCAGGCCGGGGGCAACAAGCAAGGCTTACAGAAGCATCCTCCGAGTGATCCGGCACAGCACAGCACAGCAGCGCATCTCACGTTATTATTCATTTCCGGCTTTGTTTCGGGGCGGTGGTTGTGTTGTGTTGTTTAACTAATCTTTTTCTTTCAACTTTCTTCTTCCTCTTTTTACATTTTCGTTTTGAGCTATCCCCCTCAAGCGCCATATCATCAACCCACCATGCGCTCTCTACAACTCTTGGCTGCTGTCATCCCCGTGACTTGGGCATTTTCATTTAATGCCTGGGACCTGGGTTTTCATGGCATGTATCCGACGCAACATTTCAAATCAGTCGACTTTCAACCGCCAGCACCGAAAGTAACAAAAAGCGATCCACGATGCGACAAAGGAAACCTCTTCATAACGCCAAGAGGACCGTTGGTAAATGGGGCGGCACGAGGCCCCGTAATCCTGGATTCCGATGGAGAGATGATCTGGATGGACAACACAAAGTGGGAACAGGCCATGAACTTTAACGTGCAGAAATATAAGGGAGAGGATTACTTAACATTCTGGACCAAGACCAAGAAGAAGACCAAGAAAAATGGCAAAGTCAAGAAATCAAAGAAGTCGTTTGTAATGGTATACTCCCCACCATTTAGTACAAGAACATGTCTCTGATCTTTCAAGCTTAACTCGGCGTATGAAGTCGCCTACAAAATTACGCCACAAGGCCACGGTCTCAAGGGAGATTCTCATGAATTTCGCATTACGCCAGAAGGTACTGCGCTCATCGCTATCTACAAGAAGCATGAAGCGGACTGTACCGAGCTTGGTCTTGGCAAGAAGTGCTGGATTCAAGATGGATGGTTCCAAGAAATCGACATCGAGACGAACGAGCTACTCTTCGAGTGGAAAGCAACAGAACACATCAGCATGAAAGATGTGTACAGCAGTCCGTCCATGAAAGACGGACACGGGAAGAACAAAGCCGATGCCTTCGACTTCTTCCACATTAACAGCATCGACAAGACCGAGTCGGGAGATTACATTGTCTCAGCACGGTACATGCTGGCTGTCATCTGCGTGAGTGGCAAAACAGGCGAAATCCTCTGGCAGCTCGGTGGCAAGAACAACAATTTTAAAGATCTCGACCATGCACTCAACTTCGCGTGGCAGCATCATGTTACATGGCAGGGCAATAACACGCTCTCGTTGTTCGACAATCATGCTAATACTGTTCTCCACTCGCCATCAAAACACAGCAAAGGCATGATCATCCACCTGGACATGGAGAAGATGACTGCCACACTCGTCCACAAATACGTGCATCCCGATAAAATTCTCAACGTATCCCAAGGTTCCGTACAAATCATCCCCGAGAGTGGTAATGTGCTCGTTGGTTTCGGAAACTCACCTACTTACGTTGAGTATGGATTCAACGAGGAGGTTCTCTGCTCCGCTCATTTCGCACCACATTTGCTCTTCGAGCTAGTCGATTTCGGATTTGTGAAATCGTATCGCGTTTTCAAGCATCCATGGGTTGGAAAGCCAAATACAGTTCCAGACGTTGCGATTGAGGACGGAAAAGCGTACGTGAGCTGGAATGGAGCTACGGAAGTGACAGGCTGGAGATTACAGAGTGCGGCGGAGATGGAGGCGGAAGATGAGGATGAGTTTGTGACCATTGCGGAAGTGCAGAAGGCAGGATTCGAGACGGAGATCAAGCTTGACAAGAAGCACAAGTACGTGAGAGTTGTTGCGTTGGGGGCGAAGAACGCTGTCTTAGCTTCTTCACTTGTCGTGACGGCGCCTACCAAGTCATCTGTAAGTCCTCCCGTCTTTCATTCTCGTGTGGAACATATGCTAATCATCACCAGCTCTCATTCTGGTCCATCGTAACGATTATGGTTGTCTCCGCCATCCTCTCTGGTACTACAGCCGCCTTCCTCATCCACCGTCGTCGCCTACCCTCATCCCTCACTCTCACTCGCCTGCGCATCCACTTCCCGCGCAGACTCTCCGACTTCAACATCCGGAGTCGCTCGAAGAGCGGCTATCGCGATGTTCCCACGACAGATGAAGACTACGATACCGAGGCGGCGCCATTGCTTCTAGACGAGAGATCGCCCAGTCCATCGGTGAGTTGACATTACTGAGTATTATTTGATTTGCGCAAGCGCAAGGAGCGAATGAGCGAATGTATTAGCAAATTGGGATAGGAGGAATATACCATATTTTGTTTTGTAATCCTTAATGGAATTTCTTGGAGTTGATTCCCAACGAGACATTAATGAACTGTACATATAGAATGAAAAACTGCTCCTGCTTTCAGCTTTCTTCCACTGGTGATTTGATCAAGCTTCAGGGTCCAGAGAATATACTTCCATCCCCTTGTCGTGCCAGCAAAAAGCTTGACTTTGTCTCATCGCATCGATTTGCACTTGCAAGGACAAGGAACGATGTCTCGCCTCCATCCGTGCTCACAAGTACACCGCCACTGTCCCAGTTATTATCCATTCCACACGAGTCGTCGCTCACGAATTACTGATCACGGGTAACGCATCAAATCACGATTCAAAATTCTTCTTTTCTGCAACTCCACATTCCAAGGTACCAGGTACCCGAGTCATTAGCCACTACACCGTCTGTACCAACAGACTGGGAAACCCGACCCGATCTCCCGATCCCGCGATCTCGCCTGGCTCCCCACCGCCGCTGGATTCAACCTGCCAAGCACACTACTTGACGTACTGTGGCTAGGTACATCTCAAGCGTAGGTAGGTACTGCCATGTCGCCAAGCTGGATATCAACTTAAAATACTTGATCGCCGACTCTAATTTAAAGTCACCGTCGCCATCGCTAATGAGCTTGTCTTGGGTCCGTGACGTAGGGTACATTTTGGTTGTTAGCGAGGCTGGGCAGAGGACGCCACTTGCGTAGTAATTGCGCCTAGATGATTGGGGTATATACAGTACGTATGGACTTAGTATGCAACGGTTAAGTAATGGCCTAGATTCCATCTATCGATTTCCTTGAATCACTCGTTTGTACTTTAACGTGTGTACTGACTCGTCATCACTCACCACTTCACTATATGTACCTGCCTAACCAAGATAGCTCTTTCACAACTTCCACTGCGTATCAAGACCAACATTTCACAACGCCCAGGATTAAAACATTCATTTTCATCCTTCTCGAGACAGCATTAGTACATGTATATACTCGCACACCCATAATCACAGAGGACGTCCAAATTAACTTTTGTTGACACCACAGTGCGGCACATTGTAAGCGAGGATGTCACTGCCAAGCTCTGATATGTTGTTGATGGAGATGAGCACGGTACGCGAGGTTACGCAACGTTCGTGCTTACAACCTCATACGGAATGTTCGGGTAGCAGGAATAAGGTTAGATTTGTGGGCGAGTGATAGATTAGATACCGATGCCGTTATCTGATTGTCCGGGTGATGTGTGGCTGTTGGGATCTCAAGGAGGAAGAACCCAATCATGTGATCTTTATGATTTGAGAGTTGGTTGGGCGAGCAGTGAGTATTGCTTTGATCTTCTGGGTTAATAGTTTGCAGCGAATTTTTTATTCGGTGCTGTGCTTGTCCTTACTGTTTCACTCCCTTCATGAGATTCAGGTCGCTTCTGGGTAGGGACGCTGTCGCGCAGCCCTGACAGCCAGCGCAAGCGAGCACATTCACTGTAGATACAGCGTACCGACCCTGGAAGATACAACGCTCTGCAGCGAAAATCAACGGCGTCAAACAACCACAACAACGTTTCCACACTGGTGCCTCATGTCTCTCAAATTCTGGTACCAGCCAAGCTAAAAGAGACTGCGTATCTTCGATTACTCGCATAATTGACTTGAGGGCCTTCAGCAGCGAACAGTTATGTTGCCTTCCCAGCCTCCCTCGCTTGAACGCGAGCCAGGGAAACAATAAAGTAAACAAATCGTTTTCGGCTCAAACACCTCCAGAACTGAAGCCAAAAGGAAACAACGATAAAACAATCAACGGTAAAAAAAAAAACAAAAAAAAAACTCAATTGGAAGCCCACACTCGGATGCGTGTGAGGTTCCAATTTACAAACCTAACTGAATAGGTTTTCCGTGGGAGCAGGGAGGGAGGTGGGGGAGGTTGTTACGACTAGTTCTGCTCAGTTGGCAGAAATCTCGGATGTGAAACTTGATCTGTCAGACGGGAAGCTGACGAAGAGCAAGACGAACAACCTGAG